>VWZY01011210.1:197700-249783 GCA_013399075.1 Chloroceryle aenea
GGGAGTTTGAAAAAGTACAACAAACAAAACCAAAACAGAAGGTAGAAAGAAAGTGGAAAAGTTAAAATTACAGCAAAATTCGTAGGAGGCTTAGGATGTAAAGAGGAGTGAGAATGGTGGTGAAGTCTGAGAGGAGGGAGGGAGGGACAAAAGGCAAGATCATTTGTGAATAGAAGGTAAAATGGACTAAGAGAAAAAATTCATGTCTACATGAACTGGGAGCTTGTGTTACAGAGGGACAGCTAAGTTGTCTCTAGATCAATTCCACAGAACAGGATGCGAGGTCATTTCCTAAGAAGGAGGATGTGGGATGTGGGTGGAAAAGGAAAAAGGGATTCTGCTAGCAATAGAGAAGAACATATATTTATTTATTTTAACATAATTTTCTTCACAGTGGGAAAATGACACTATGAAATTCCCACTGGAATAAATCAAATACAATTACACTAAAACATTTCATTTTAGGTAGAGGAAAAATTCCCCAAAAGCAAAGACTCATGGGAATGGTATCTTGCTGAATATCCACGGAAACAACGGGGATTGAGATCCACATTGTTAAAAACAAGAACCTGAATAAATACAAGGAAACCTTGGCAGTGGTTTGTGTCATCTTCATGCCTTCTTGCTGTACACAACAAGAAAATCTGGTTAATAAAAATTGAGGTATGGTTGAGGAAATACCAGTGGATGATAAGGAAAGAGATGGTAAATGTATATATTGGGAACACGGTATTGAAGTCTCCAAGTTACCCAGGAAATATGGGAAAAAAACACAAGTAACGTGGCATAACTGCCTTCTAATAATCTGATAAATTAAAAAGAAACAAAGAAAGGACAGCACACATCAAACAGAATATGTTTGGGCCAAATTAATGCATATGTTTACCAAGCAGTCCACATCCAGATGAAACTATTACTGTCTTCATTCACAAGCAATACAGATACTATGAGAAAGCTGGTCCAAAACCTGATTGTGAGTTAAACTCATTTAAATGAAATGGAACAATCAATAAAACTAAGGCTTTCTAGCTCAAAGGGCAAATTTTGATAACCTAAAAGGTCTTGTTAGTGAAATAAGGCTGATCTATTCAAGACCTTGAATGTCGAAGAGCCTTGGAGTTACTCTAAACCAAAGTTGCTAAAGGTATGTGGAATGATGGAGGGGAGAGAATGTGTGGGAAAGTGGTCAAGCTATTCCATACAAAGGAAAACCTCCATCAAGAGGATTATTAGAGATAGGCAGGGCACAGGGGGAAACAAAAAAAAGATATATCAGCAGAGACAAATGTGTTTCAGAGGTCAAAATAAAAGGTTGA
Organism: Chloroceryle aenea; assembly: GCA_013399075.1. Lineage (NCBI taxonomy): Eukaryota > Metazoa > Chordata > Aves > Coraciiformes > Cerylidae > Chloroceryle > Chloroceryle aenea. The sequence continues at coordinate 199,017 of VWZY01011210.1, forward strand.
GTGAAAATTGTCAATAGTCAAACTGAACTTTAGTTTGGAAGGGATATTGAAGCAAACTGTAAAACAATCTTAATGCAGATAAAATGAGACCAAATTAAACAGGGGACTTCAATACAGGAGGAGTCAATGGAAATGAAGAAAATCTATCTACAATTAAAAACTAAGTGGCTACCTTGTGGATGTTTTCAGTAATATTGACCAGAGAGGAAACAGGATAAATAATGGGAAACAAGTGCTGGGGATAGATTATTACCAAACTGGAAGCAAAGGTAAAAAGCACAGTGCACTCAAGCCAGGGAGAGATACCAAATAAACTCTATGCCACAATTCTGATGAGGAAGTGAACACAAAATCCCAAACCTGGTAGGAAGCAGCTCAGACATGATGCTGGCTGACTGAAGAATAACAAATGTATCAGCCATTGCTAAAAGGGAGAACTATGCAGCTACAAACCCATTAGTTTGACCTCGGTTGCTTTAGAAGAAATTTTGAAGGAAATAGTAATTGAGATGGAGGTAAATGGAAAATGGGATAACATACAAAAAGGATTTACTAAAAATAGATGGTGCCAAGTGAATTTGTTCTCTCTTTTTAATAAGATAACTGATTTTCTAGACAAAGGATTTGTGATACATCTTATCTATAGCTGTGCTGCATATGATACAGCATCACATAGGAAACGAGGGATTAGGAGAAGAGTTGTAAAGTGGATAAGAGATTGGCTAATGGGTAGATGGCAACAGGTGGTATTGAAAGAAGCAGCATCAAACTGCAGGATGTTTACTAGCAGGAATGCTCAAAACTCAGTCCTGGGATCAATCTGATTTTTAAGATCCAGGCATAAGAAGTATGAAATCTCTAGTTGCCATTAAGCTAGGAAACAAAGTCATTACCAAAATGATGATGGAAGGTTTTTTTCATTACATAAAATATGTATACCCAAGTATTTTATACAATCACATAAAAAATGGTATTATATTTTTCTACAATAAAATAAATGTGTGGCCTTATCTAAAATTCTGTGCACAGTCTTTGTCCCTTGGAGTCAAGAAAATATGCTAAAAGTGGAATAACTGCAGAGAGATGCAACTGCAAAGGCTGGCGGACTGGAGTGCCACCACTCAGGGAGGAGAGTGGAATGCTTTGCTGCTTTTGTCTGGCTAAGCAAAAAGCTGAAAGGGGATATGACTGATGTCTATAAATGTATTTATTAGACTGGAAAACAGCCATATAAAGCTATAGGACAAAGCTGACAAATGGAAAAGCAGCTCATGCTTAGATAAGAAATGCAGAGATGATTCCAACCATCAGAAAAGTAAATTTTCCAGACTCTCAATAACTGTTGTAGGGGTAAAAAAACCAAACCAAACCAATAAAATTAACTGCATTTTAATGGAGATTGCTTCTTTTATTGAAGAAGTCATCTCACCTGGTTGCCTTCACAATTAGAAGGCTAGACTCAAGAGATCCCTTGCCTTTTGTTCCCAGTTTCTGTAATATATTCCATTGAACTCGGTGACCTGTCATGTGTCTTCTCCCTCCCCCTTTTTTAGTGCCAATCAGTCTTTGCTGTTGCTGAAGAATCAGCAGATTCAATGGTGTATCTGTCACACTTCAGAATATGCTGTCTGTAGATGCACTATGCTTTCTTCCCACTTCAACCCTTCACTTTGAAACACATCTGATAAGGAAAGATTATGTCATAGATATAGCAATTATTTTAGCATCTGGTACAGAATCTGGCCCTCCATCCGAGATAGCTTAGAAGAAGGAAAAGAACATTGAAAGGAGCAAGATAATCTAGTGGGAAAAGACAGGAGTGCACTTTACCAGGAAAATATTACTGGAGCAAAAGGAACGAGGAAAACATATTCTGCTGTAGCACAAGAGATCACAGGGCAAGTCAGGCAGGGGCAGAGCGAAGGATGTAGGAAAGATTAGAGAAAATGGACAGAGAGACAAAACCAATTGTCATTTACAAGAGGCTTGATTTTGATACACTTATAAAAGAGAACCCTTTGATTTATTTAAACCCACGTGGATGTCCTTGGTCTGCAATTGTACAACCTGTTAACAATTCTCTGCTGATTAGACAATGGAAAAGCAGAAAGGGACCGGTGATGATTATAACAGCAGAAAAGCCAAGCACATTCTAACAACTGGCTATCATGTTGATGGGACATTGCCACATCCCAGAAAGGTGAGTCCAGCAGACATAACTCAGCACCTACAAAGCAAGATTAACATGAAAAAACACAAATGTGATTGCTGTTTGTGCTATTAATCACATTTCCAGCGTGGGCAGATGTGACCATCAACAATAACTGAACACATTTGGATAAAATAAGAGCTTCTGGATTACTCATAACTTAGAATAAATGCATATACAAACTGCAACTAAACCCCAGCTATCCAAAATGATCAATATCAAAAGGTTCTACCTGAAGTACTTCTGTCAGAGACAGAGCTGATTAATTCCAGAAAGAAGAGCCTATGATCTAGTTTCCTAAGGAGTAAAGTAGAAGAAACCAGATCTTTGGTGACCCTTTAAATGAAGCCTTTGAAGGAGGCCAAGCTAGTCAGAGTCTTTCTGGCTGAAGAAATTTCATTGAGAAAAGCTGCTTTGTTAAACCCGAGAACTTTTGACCAAGTGCTGTAGATTCCAAGGAAGGCTCTGAGGAAACCTTTGATCCCTTGTAGGTATTTTTGTAGATGTCAAGAAATGTGATGCAGCAGTGCTGCAGCTGGCTTTGAGTTTTGGACCATGTTTTTTTCCCTGTCTCAGGTAAGTAACTATGGGCAATATACTCATTGTTCTTCCTCAGATGAACTCACTGATAATAGCAAAGACATTGACAAGAACATCAATCCTTGATAAGCTATAGGATCAGGAAACCATACAGAAAAAGAAAAAAACCTCTCCTTCTATTAATTTAAACAAATAAATCCTCTTTTAAACTTGTGAGGTAGACACACTGCTTTTCTACTACCTGTAGTATGGCCTAATGGCCTATTCTATAGAGACCTTTATCATGAAGTCTGTCGTCCAGGACAAAGCTAGAAAAGGATCCTACAACTAACCCTGCCATTTTCAAAGGTTTTTTGGTTTTGTTTTGTTTTTTACCACAACTTGTACCAGACTCTCAATAAAAGACAAAACAAACCACCTCAGAAACAACCTGTCTGAGCAACAACCAGTTTTCAGGTTTCAACTTGGAGACAGCTCAAGTCTAAACCCCAAGGAGATATTAGGCCACCCATGTGGAAAACACCCCCAAACTTACCCAACTCAGAAGCTGAGAATCCACATCCTGACAAAAATTTAGTTGCAAAAAATGTTCTACTGCTTTTTCAAAAAATGTGCAATCTGTGAAAAAAAGGAAAGTTGGTACTTGGTGAGAAAATATTTCATTGGTGAATTCCTATATGACTGATTCTTCTGTATGCTTGCAGCCATGTGTGAGTTTTTTTCTTAATTGGGAGGGAATCTCTGAAGTAGTTACATAATTTGTATAGGAAAAATGGAAAAATGGGTGCTCTGAAGTTTGAGGTTTACCCGTGGTCTCTGTAGTCAATCAAATTCCTAGTCCATCCTTTCAAACCCCATATAAAGAAATGGTAGAAAATGCATTTTTAAACATATTTAGTAACAGAAATTTAGTAAATAGTATTTAGTAAAAGGAATAAAATAGAATATTCCAGAGAAGACAGAAACCATTACTGGTGTTTTACTTTACAGCTTTCCCACACTTTATTCAAAGCATGGAGTGCCTGCTAGGCCAAAATGTGGTGGGTAACCCTTACAGAAGAAGGGTGAAATTAAACCCCAAACTCTAGGACTGTATAGCATGATGTGCAATAGACAGGCTATGCATTTAATTCCAGTAAGTGAAATGCATTTCATTAACAAATGTGTTAGTAGAATTAAAACTCACACTAAAGGAATGTGAAAATCATCAGTGGCAGCTTAAAAGCTGCTACAATATGGCACATACTGCACAAAGACTGAGACTAATGTGGGATTAAATATATATGAAATGAATAATAAATAAATAATAATAATAAAAAAGACAAAATTGTAGCAAAAATTTGAATGCTAATTTATGGCACCTACTGAAAGAAGCAGGATAGGAGATCATCTGCATATAAATGGCCTCAACGCATTTCTCAGTGCCAGACTTACCCACTCCAAAGAAAACAAACCACATTTTTTTAACCAGACTAGGGAAAAGAAATGGTGAAACAGGAGATTCATTTAGTTTCATTAGTTAGAGAATAGGAATAATGGTATTCACAGGTTTGGGGGTTTTATATATGTATATATAGTCTAGTAAAAAAGGGAAATGATCAAAAAGGGGTATGGATGAAAGCAAGAAAAGAAAGGAAAGCAGAGGAACTAAACTAAACTAAACAAACACACTATACCTCCAGATTAAGAATAGAATGGCTTCACATAGATACCATGTTATGCATAATTATGTTAACTGACCCTCCTGAGGAACAGTTTTATATCTGGTGAGGCTCTGAGCATCAAAAAGAACTCTGAGCAACACCACATAGGGAAACAAATAAATACCAGGTGACAGAATGAGGTAGAATAACACAGAGTTCCAAAGAGCAGTATATAACAACTCCACCCATAAACATCATAATTGCAGAGACAAGAAAGACAGTATAAGAAAATGTTTTCTATTAACAGTTGTATTCTTATCCACAATCCAATATTTTTTGGAAGGCAAATCATAAACAAATATTACAAAATTGAGGGAAAGTAAATAGGCATAATTTGAGGAATTGTTTAAAATAAAAATAATTTCAGATTTGGATTTACTTTCTGTAAAATGATTCTGTCTTTATGATATAAAGACATATGATATAAAGTTTATGATATAAAATGTCTGATATAAAGACATGATATGTGCCTCTTCAGAGGGACAGCTATCCCAGGTAAGAGCAATTACATTAAATTTCTAAACTGCCTGAAGTTTTGCTCTTCTAAATATATAAGTGAAAATTTGTATGGATATAAATGAGTTGGGCAAGAAAGAATTAAAAACCCACCATGTTCATTGATGAATTTTAAATAAAATATCTAAGACCTTTGATTTGTTTAATGTGGGATTCTGTTTTACCAAGATTAGCACCAATTTCAGCCACCCTCTGCTTTAGAAGGGTTATCTACTAGTATTCAAGATTACCTACCAGAATTCACAGTGAATTCTTTCAAACTGCAGTCATCACATCTGATTACATGGCTTGCTATTACAGCATCACATTTGGTACAGCTTTATTACATTTTTTTATTTTTTATATTTTTTTTGAGTGACCAAATGAAACAACTCCTGTCTGCTGAACTCCATGAAGGAAAAGGATTCATGAGTATTCATATAAATGTGACAGTGAATCCGAATCATCTTCCCAGCACCTTTGCCTCCTTACCTGCATCACAGCTTCCACAACATGTTCCCCTGTAACCCTTGTAAACTCTCCTTCCTGCTCCAGCTCCTGCACTTTGCAGCATCTCCCCAGAGCAGCAGGTCCTCTCGCCGAGGCTGCTCACCACCCTTTCTACAGCTGCAATTTAGGACTGCACGACGACTTGCACTGTTTTCTGACCTTTGTCTCTGCAGCTGAAAAAAAGAAGAGGTCTGTTAACATGACAGATAGACTGATTCACTTGGAGACTTTTGATATGTCCCTGGCATTTGCTCATTTTGTTTCTTTTGCTGTTTGACACCCCCCTCCACCTCCAGCAGACTCTGTTGGTTTTGGGCCATGCAAGAAGCTTAGTCAAATGCATGCAGTAATGTTTGTACCAACATCATGCAGCAATATCCTCTCTTCTCCCCAATTACCAATGCAGCATTTTAATATATGAAATGTTCATTTTGCAAGCACCATTTTGAGACTTGCTATTTAATTTCAGGAACAATATCATAATCAAGTATATTAAATAACACTCAGCTGAGAATGTTCCCATTTCATATCTTGATTCCTGAAAGGTTTAGGCTATTCTTTAGTTTCCTATTTTCTATTTCCAGCAATTTCAGTGTACACAGTACATAAAATTAAGCCTATATCTTGATTTCATGGGATTAAGGCTAAAAATCTGAATAAAGCAATATATTTTTAAAGACTAGGAATGTAAAATTGCTTGTTAATCCTGGAGCATATTAGTAAACCCCAGCATTTAATACTTAATTTAAACACAAAACTAGGAGCCTTATCTTTCTAACTATCTCTCTGCTTTAAAAGGAGAATGAGAAAGAGCTGTTCCTTCAAAGAGCTATCCAGGTCACCTAAGGTAAGCAACCCCAACCCCTCCTTTTACCTTTAAAGTGAGGTTCCACCTGTGAAGCAGCAAGTTTCCAGAGAAGGATTAATTAAATGGATCTGTGGTGTTTTATTCCAGGTGAGCATGAGGAGCAGTGCTGGGATTGCAGTGTCAAAGATGAGCACATTTATTGTGAGATCTTTTTCACAAGCATCTAATAGCCATTTACCACCACAATTAGTGGCACGTTGGTGTCTGCACCGTCATTGTTTGGGGAACCTCATTCCAGGAGTTTGAAATGGAATATCTAGCTACTTGCAATTTTTTTTGGCCAGATTCCCCTGTTTCCTATATTATTTTTATTACTTCCTCTCACTTCTTGTTTAGCAATCCAAATCATCTTCTTTTCAGAAGAGAATGAAAACAGTTTAGGCAGACATGAATTTTAGCACCTGGATGAATTAAATCTTTCAGTTCTCTGGCTGCCTACAGGAAGCTCTTTTTAATTAAAAGTGATTTGCATCCTACCAAACTTGTGTTCCCAAGTCTTGAAGCTGATTTGAAACAGAGGGCTGATGGGCAAAACCCCCACGAAATTGCTGAAGAAATGCTAATAAGGTCAAACAGATCAGTGAATCGATTTTTAAAGAAATCTTTCTGAGTTAGTTTTCTGTTTGTTCAGGAATCCAGGCAATCCTGTTCTTCATGCAAGTCTTACTTTTTAATTCATCACATTTATTTTTGCAGTGAAGCAGTATTGAAGATTGAATTTAAGCAACCACTTTAGCCTTTTCCACTGGATTATGTAATGCAAAGAAATGACTCCATGAAGAGTGTAAAGCTTATCCACCTTTTCATTACCGTGTCACTCTCTTGTGACTCTTTGTTGTATGCTTTGTCCTGTTATTAATATTCATGGTTTTATTAGCATACCAGCACTTTGTTTATGCAGACATCTCATCTCCTTGCAAAACCCCGGGAAGGAGTGAGCAGGAATATGTTAATTTTTTCTCACCTAAACCCCTTAGATATATTGATTGGTGCAAATATAACTTGGATTACTTTGGGTTGGACTTGTCAAAGATGCTGTCTGTTAGTGCTGAGGAGCTGGAAGAAGCTGGGGGCAGGTTCAGTGGGGTCACATCCAGGTGCTGTTTCAGGCTACGGAGAAAGAGAGGAGGCTGCAGAGCAGAGCTCTCCCAGTCCTGGCTCCATCAGAAATAACCCAGCTCTGCTTTTTTCCCTTATCTATGTCGATAAGCAAGTCTTTGCTACTTCAGTGGGTTTAGCTCCCCAAAGCCACCATGTGGGAATAATGTAAAGTCCTATTGGATGTACCTGGCAAGATTTGAAGAATTTGCTCTTGGAGGAACAGCAGCTGCAAAGGGTGACTGGTGTGGGATGGCTGGGAAAGCAGAGGAACATTTCAATTTGCAGGGAGGGGAAATAAGTTTATTGCTAGTATTTTCCTTGCTGATGACAGGGACTACTTCAAGCCGATGACAGTTAGAGGCAGCTGGGTTCCGCTTCTGCAAAAAGAAAGCATTGTGGGGAATATAAATATTGCCTGCCCCAAAACAAACACTCAGAGACAGCAGCACACACGTGCACTCCACATACATTCAGCCTTTGTGCGTAGCCTAAGTCTAACCCTCCGAAAGACCTTTAAGGCTCACTTTGTGTTTAGTGGGCACAACTGTGGTAATAAAAATTGTCACGTGTGCATGGGGGAGAAGGGAGTGGAAAGAAAAAAAAAAGTGTCAAAAAACCCCCAAACAAATAGAAGCCAAATGCAATTTTCACAGATCTATCCAAAAAACCCACTAAGGCTGGCTCTGGCAGTTGGCTAAACTCAATATTTGTGCTATTCAAAGTATTTCCTAGGGTAATTATGAAGAAATACAAGGAAATACTGTATATAGAGCCAGATATGCTAGAAGGTAATGAGTGTTTCCTTTGAAGCTGGTTTGAGTTTAGGGCACTCAGTACCTTGCAGAATCTGGCCTGTGATGAGCTTATTCATCTTGAATCACACTGACATGATTATATATGACAGATGGAGAGACGGAAAGAAAAAATCCATGTCATGTAGAGACAGCTCCATTGATTTCAGTGGTATGTCACACATCTAAATCAGGCTGAGTTTGTTCTTGTAGCTAGAAAGAAGGGCTGTATTAAAAGGAAAAATATTACTTCTAAATAACAAAAAGGGAAAAGGAAAATCAAGTAGAAAAGGGAACAAAAAAATCTGTTATAATTATGAAATATAACTGTTGTCAAAAAATTTAAGGAGACTCAGTAATATTTTCCTGCATTTGTTTCTACTAGAGAGAAAGGAAAATCGAGTAGAAAATGGAACAAATAATTAATATTTATAATTAAGAAATAAAATTATGCTTTTGTCAAAAATGTAAAGAATTTCAGTAATATTTTTCTGCATTTGCTTCTGCCAGAGCGAAAGGAAAATCAAGTAGAAAATGGAACAAAAATATCTGTTATAATTACAAAATAAAACTATTCTTTTGTCAAAAATGTAAAGAAATCCAGTAATATTTTTCTGCATTTGTTTCCACCAGAGCTAAATAAAATAGAAATAGTTTTTATTGTAGTTATGTTAAAAAAAAACCAAACCAACANTTTTTATTGTAGTTCTGTTAAAAAAAACCCAAACCAACCTTTTTTTTTTTTTTCTTCATCTGGCATTTAATGACAGTGAGGGCTGAAAAGCTTGGAATTTTATTTATAGCAGATTTCTACCTTCTTTGCTACATGATTTTAGATATACAAGTGCATCCATCTGTGTTCAGCACCCCTGGAAAAGTCATTAAAGCGAGGGAAATTCCCTCTCCTTCCCTAGAAGCATGGTAGTTAGAGAAGAATTATATAATTTACAGTACAAACAAATGCTATCAGCTTTCTCCCATGCATACAGCAAATTGTTCTCTCAGAAATGGACTACATTTCAACATTTTTTTGCAAACTCAGTCACTCTTTTCTGGCCAGAATCTTGTACATCTGATTTGATGAGAAATACATTCATTCTCATGAATATCATGTAAAATTCATTAACGTCTTTATGAAATCGCTGTCAGGGGGTGTTAGAAGCTGACACAAAGTGAATAACAGTAAATGGGAATCTTAAGAGTGACTTTTGTTGGGTTTTTGGTGTTGATATTCAAAGGTACGCTAACAATATAGTTAATAAAATAGAATTTAAAGTTAGGTAGCATCAGGGAGTTTGTTATCACTATTATGTATGTTTATATAAATAGACTGGAAATGTATTGTAATGCAAACATTTTGTATAGCTCTTCCTCATATAACACTCTGATTTGGAATTTCTCAAGCTTCAGAACCCTAGCTTTAACATCTTCATTTCCATTCCACAGGTAGGGAAATTTGGTATTTAGAAAAGGCCTCATCTAGTATTCTCTGCACAGCTCAAATTATTGTACTCCTTGTAGGATTCTGGAAATGATTTAGCATCATGACTAAATGTAACAAATACAGAGCCATGGAAAAAAAAATAAATTGGTATCTCTTCCCTTAATCTTATTAGGTAAGTGAATTGCAGAGAAAAGTCAGCAGTAGAGTTGGGGACCTTTTATTTAGGTAATCCTCTATCCATCAAGAAGCCCCTCACATTCTTTCAGTTTTCCAAAGAAATATTTCATTGCTATCATTGGCCAAATGCTTTATTTTACAAAGATTTTGGTTTACAGTTCTCTGGTTATTTTATTGGTCTGAGTTCAGAAAACTCATCAATGAAATAATTTGTAACACTGAAATAATTGGAGAGTTCTTGATTTTAATTCAGTCTTTTCCAGACAAGGAAATGAGCCACTAAGCATAAGTTCTGCCACATTTACATCAGAAATGTCAAAATATATACATATGTGGGATTCACCATGAGCAGAAGTTGACTTAAGACATTACAAACCAACATTAACTGTGAGAGGGCACTGGGAAGAATTGAATACCTGCTTAGGGGGCCCAAAACATCTGTTATCAAGACCTCTTCCGTAGCGTTCAGCAGTGTGCCAGCATCCAGCAGCCTTCTAGTGAGGGTAGAGGTGCAGATGGCAACTCGGTGGTGGGCCATATCCCAGCTCTTTTATTGGAATATCCAGTCTCTGATTCCTGTGGCAAATTATGGCTGCACTGAAGGAAGGGTTAAAAAGAGCATAGCAGGTAAAACACTGAATGGTTTCTTTCACTTTTACTGCTTATATTCTGAGTGTGCAGTTAGTGCACTGGAGGTTACTCTTGTAGCTCTCAACAAGCCCTGCTCCATGTCAGCAATGCTGAGCAGTACACACTCAACACCTCAGTGCTGAACTGAGCATATATACGAATGTATATTTTTATATGCATACTATATATGAATGTATATTTTTATATCTATACTGTATATGAATGTATATTTTTGATACACCACAGACGGAGAATTCCATTTCAAAACACCTCACTTCTGTATGAGCAAAAGGCATTGGAAGCCTTCAAAATCAAAATCTTAATCAGTCAAGTCTCAGCCTTCACCCCATCCAAAATTCCCCAGTTCTGTAACACCCCATGCCACCTTTTCATTGCTTTTTGTTTGGTTCTCTTCCCCATACCCTTTCATCACTTAAGTATTGCTAAATAACAGAACTCTGATAAATTTTCTCTCTATCTTCATTACTGCCAATACAGACTGATTCTCCAAAGGGCTGCAGACAACTGTGTCAGCTTTTCAAAGAGCTTATTCTTCCCTGACTGTGAAATGAAATACTCCAGAACCCTAGACTGTCCAAGGTGCTAGCGACTGAATCAGGAGAGAAAACCACTTGAGAATCAAAGATCCTGGTGACATCGGAATGAAATCCTTCTTGCCCTTTACAAGCTTGTTTCCAGTCCACACATACCCACTTGGATTGATCTGAAAAGCCTCAGCACTGACTTTCATGTTGGAACTGTCTGTCTTGCTCCAGCCACATCCTTGTAGACCAGCTCTGTGACTAGGACAGGACTCTCTTCTATGTCTGGTTCCTGCAGTAAAAACTAAGGTGTCATAAAGGTTAATATAATTTTTTATTTATGTTATGTTATGTTATTTTATTTTGTGTTATTTATTTTATTTCATTTAGTCTTTGGTTAAACTCCCCAAATTTTCCAATTCCATTTCCCAAAGGACACACATTTTAGTTAAAGATCATCCACTAACAAAGACAGACCTCTTTCCACCAGTAAGCATGACATTCAGCTATATTTTGTGAGTCTACCCTGACAGCTGAAGCCTCAGCAGTAACTTGGCATGACCCTCTTCTCTTTAAAAAAGGAAAAAAAAATAATTAGTAAGCTTTTGTATTAATATAACCACATGGACAATGCATGAATATGGTCATAAGCTCTGATACAGGTGTCTACTATGTTGTGTCATTAGGACAGGTGATAGTGATGCCACTACAACTACCCTTGGAAACTGTCATGTTATCCAGTGAAAACCATCATTTTGCAACAAGGGTGGAACCAACCTCAGTGGATATGAGCAAAAATGTGGTCTTCCTGTGGGAAAAAAAATAATATTGGGGAATAATAGATGTTAAACATCAGCTTAAATGCATGCCTTCAGTTTGATGCAACTTTCTTGTGTAAACATACCCAGGATGGCTATACTGGGACTATAACCAACAGGGACTGTTACTATAACCAATAAGGAGAGTACAACTTTCCTACTGAGTGTATGAGTTAAAGTGTTGTTCAGAATGATGTTTTATACAGGAGGAGGTGCAAAAAAACACTTGGAAAATAAATACATTAATGTGAGACCCTTTTAAACATGCAAATACCAATGGAAAGTCAGAAACAGAAACAGGTGGCCATGGGCTTTGTTTCATTCAAGTTATAAAACATTATCAATGATAGATGGAGCCCATCCTAATAAACTGATTTCTTTTTCTGATTGATTCAACCAAGACTGGAAATGAGTTGAAGCCTTTCCACTGTTTTATGTCCTTTTCTGAAAGTCAGTTTAAGAAAAGTTTACTAAAATACCAAAGCTCAACCAAAATGAACAGGTTTAATGGCTTTCTAACCGCAACGGAGTAGAAAACCTAAGCCATTGTAACTATATCCAAAACATTTAGAAGTACAAGCAAGGAATGCATCTCTATCATCTGAGTTTAATACAAAATCATGTTCCTCTCCTGTCACACAGAGAATTTGTTATAGATTTTATCTGCAATAAAAGCTATGTCAGTAGTGCCACATAATACATTTGTAAAGGTTAGAGATATTTTAACCCACATCTGTGACCAGAATTTTAACGCCGAGCGTATCCTCTGAAGCAGTACTAAGAGAGGAAAGCTCTTCTGCAGATATTAATGCAAATCAGTGTAGAACAATGCCTCCACAACATTGCAATAGGGTCATTGTGAATCATGTCCTTGAAATTACAAATATGTGACATAAGTAAAAATATATTATTACAAATTCCGTCAATCTCCTGTCCTTGTCAGGGGTTTCTGCTTTTGCAATCCAGAGAGATTAAACCATTTTATTGCTTAAACTGTCACGAAGACCTGCAAAACAGAACAGTAGAATTACTTTAATGACTTTCTTTTTGAAATATGCATTCTTACAAACCATGCATAATGAACAGTGAATTCACAGATGTATTGTTTCTGTCCATTTGTATTTCCTTTTCAAAAAATTCATTTATTTCCACCTTGAACTTCACTAATTAGGGGAATAAAATAGGGAAGCAAACAACAGCAGTTTTTTTCACGTCCAAGGGCTTGAAGGATCAAGGTGTATATTTGAAACTGAGAAGAGTTTAACATGGGAAATTAAAATTGTTATATAGAAAGGTGGTATTTCCTCTTTAATCAACCTCTTTATTGGTAAAACTTTTCCATGGGACTACAATGTCTGGTTTAATTGTTCTTGATTCTTTTAGTTGTTTTGAGAGGACTAAATTTCTTCAAGATGCAGCTCAGCAATGCTTTCTTAGGAAAAAAACCACATCATAGTTTAAATGAATGGGAGATCTGTCATATGGGTTCCACTGAAAAGATGGAATTGATGATGTGAACTTGTTTTAGAGCAAGAGATGCAAGTAGGATTGTTTCCCTGCTTGGAAAAAAAAAAAAGATAATAAACTCTTGGGTTATAGGTCTCTAACCGTAACTACACATACTACTTAGGGCTTATTTTGGCATCTGATCATCTTTTTTTGGTGCTTGGTTTGGGTAAATGATAATTTAATTAGTGGGCTCCATACACAGTTTCAACTTTTACCTTTTCCCCTTAAAACAAGTTTCTAGAAAGCATCGGCGAAAGTCTTGTTTTGATTAACCTTTTATCTTCAAGCCTTAGATCAGTATCAGGACATTTTTTTTTCTCTTTTCATTCATAACCTATTTTAGAAAATACTGTTGATGTCTCCAGCCTTACTGAGCCTCCCTGTTACGTTTTGTAATTATCCATAAGATTTGTGTAGCATAAAGCAAAACTGTGGGCTTTTAGGGGACATCTGCTATAAATAAAACGATACCATAAATTTTTCAAGACAGCCATCACCTACGTACTTGTTACAGAGGCAAAAAGTATTGGCTTCCCAGAGCAGGTTCCTTTTCAGCCTTTTGCCAGGGAGGTCAACAGCATTTACTTTTATGCTTTTTCTAGGTACCCTCCCCCATTTTAATGAAATTAGCATGTAATGCTTTCGACGCCTGCACGTATCAGCTTTCATTCGTTGGGGAAACATGTGAACATCATTAGGACAAAGTTTCTCCCTCTCTTTTTTAAAGATATTTCCTTAACAAACTTTATGAAATTCAAACTCCGGGAGTCAACTCTAATATTTTCTTTGATAAAGTGGCATCTGCTCATGTGACCAGGGAGATCTCAACGTGGACAGAAGGTTTGCTATGAAGGAGGCATCTCTGGAGCCCGATTTTGTATTAGCCTTATTTGTAGGAACGTTGCTTAAATCTGTTCAGCTTTTGCTTTGCAAAGTAAGAGAAAGGAAAGGCATTTTTTATTATATTGTTGCTGCCACTTGTTTTTAATATTAAATGCTCCACTGTGCCTTAAGGAAGTCCACGCATAGCTCTTGTGTCCCAAGAAGATTCACACAGCACAGCTGCGGAACGGGGTTGCCGTCGATCTCTTCTTAAAGCACAATCTGCTCTGTAGCAGTTTGCTTTGTAAGTTTGTTAAGAGATGAATGAATTAGGAGTGAGCTGATGACTTGCTCACCTCAGAGAGGCAAGAATTATGTTCTTGCATTCTTTGAAAAGTTCATGGGCAGCATCTACTCAGGTCCTGTGTGTGCCTTTGCTTCATGAGGCTCTCAAATATCTGAACTGTGGTAGGCCTTGGCATTTTTATAGTGTATTTACCTTCCGGTATGTAAAGAGCAAAGGTGCTTTTCAAGGTGAGCAGGATATGAAGGCTCCTTCTCCGGCAAGATAACCTCAAATTGTTTTGCAGCTGGCTGAGACCGAAGTAAGTGCTTTTGATGAATGAGTCAAATGACATGTCTGGGGGTGAAATAAGGTACTGGTCACAAGTTTTTTAAAAGAGAAGCCACGGTAAGTGCTTGAAATACAGCTTTTTCTACTACATTTCTGTAGGGTGAGCTAGCTACACTTTTAAGTTGTTGCTTTTGCTGTCAAAATCCTTTATTGCTATTAGATAATGACATTAAAGTAGGTTAGAAACTGTACCGGCAACCCACGCTGTGAACAATCATGAATCAATTCTCACCCCAAAATAAGTGCATTTCTTTTTTCAGAGCTAAACTTGAGATTGTTACTTAGGCACGTGACCACTACTGTGAAGATGATAAGGAAAACACCAACTCTAGCAAATATACTGAGAGGTGATAACACAGAACTAATAGCATTCCACTTGTGACTTCCTTGCTTTTGTCACTGGAGAAATATCTCGTGGTAGCAACAAACTGGCAACATATCTTTATTCTGTTTTACCTCTTTGTTCTACAGTACCTTATTTGTGCTTTGCTACAAAAGGAGCTGTAAAACTGCATTTTGCAGTTAGTTTTTTGTACAAAAAGGATGCACGCAGAATAAATAGTACCTCCCTAATGGGATTTTACTCTTGAAGCATCTCTGATATCTATTCTGTAAGGTGCAGCTGTCCAGGACACTTGGGGACAAATAGATATGATAAAATGAATATTGTTTAAGTAGGCTGCAACTTTGTTTGCTTATCTCATTAGGAACTACTGATAAAAGAGTGCAAAGGCTTTATTTAATTATTATATAAATACTTCATTTAATGATTTTCTTTAGTTAAAGACTATTATGAGTCCTCAGTTCTTCCACAGCTGATTCCCGAAGGGAAGGGATTGGGAAACATGGAGAAATAGAGTGAATTCTAGAGAATTTGGGAATTCCCAAATGCAAGAACCACAGTTAGAAGTCCTGCACCATGCAAGAGGTGAAGAGGCTGAAGGACAAGAGCAGCTGCTTACTTTTCATAGGAGATAAACCCCATTTTCAGTCTGTGGAAAACATGCGTTTCCCACTGCGTATCAGGTCCCAAATTCTCTGTAGAATTTGTTCTCCATTTAATTTTTTTTTTTTTTCAGAGGAAACCTGCTTCAGATTTATTGCATTCTTTTCTAGTAATAAGATGCTTTCCAGTGAAGTATTCTCATTTAATGCTTTTCTGTTTGAATATATGATTTTAAACATATTCTTTTCAGCCTGAACTAGAGACCAAACTGAAAAAGCACCTTTTCTCTTAGAGCAGTTTTGAGACACTGTCAGATTCTTAATTGTGCAAATTTATGGCCTTATCTTGGAAGGATCTTTACTCTTATACTTAATGTTCAAATCATTCACATACTTGTATGCATTTTCCTATAATATAGGACTTCTAAACAGATCTTGGTGAGGCACTTTCTAAACAACCCTCAATAAAATCTAAAGGTTTGCAATAAATTTTTGGATGGATTGCCTTTAGAAAGCAAATTAAACCTTTTGATTGTCTTCTAATACAGCCAATATTTGTGAGCTGTTTATTAGGAGAAAAAAAAGTGAAAATAAACCCCCCTGTTTCTCAACCAACCTAAACCTGTCAAATCTTGAATCTTGACCACCATTCAGATCAGCAGAGCTTTTAACAGTTGTAGGATTAGTAATAGTGACATGAATATTTAAAGGCACAACTGAGAATTAAAAATAAATAACAACTTTGCTAGTTGCTGACAGTGACTGCCCAGCATGTAGCCCAACTGTACTCCCATGTTTATGAACTATTACTACCCTTAGTTTTTAATGTACATTTTTCCCTTCGTTTTGGGGTTTATTTTGGTAACTTTTTAACATCTGTGTCTTGTGCTGTATCTAAGATGCTAGAATATATTTTACATAGAAAGGAGCATGAACTCAGTCTCATCATTAAGGTTGTTTTTCCTTCACATTTTACTTCCTAATGGCATAGGTGGCTCAGGAGCAGCCAAAGTGTATCTTGTTCTCAAGAGACTTGCCTTCCTTTGAGGTGTTAACCTAATAATCCATTCAATGAAAGTGACACAGCAATAAAGCATTTCTTTCAGCTACTTTATGGATTTCAAAGACTCTTCTGTTTAAATAAATTATTATTCTTTTATGAGTAATATTGTGATTTTATGACAATAAAATGTGTTGGCTTTTTAAACTGATTTTCTATATGACACCTCTCAACATTTAGCACATTGGAACTGTATGAGTATCTTCAAGAGAACATAGGTAAATTCTGTTTCTAACTACTTGAATTTCAAGGAGAACTGAGCACTGATCATGAACATCAGGCTTATAACATCCTGTTACACTTTTATGCTTCTCTGTCTTTTGTAGCAACAACTGGGGACAATCTTAGAAGGAGACACCACTAGATTGCTCCTAGAGGGTTCTTCTTTGCAGGTTACACCTTTGTCACCACGTTGCTCGTGCAAGCTGCAGCTGTGGTACAGATGGTGAGACAACTTCAAGACTTAGCTCATGAGCATGGATATAAGGGGTAAATGATGAAACACCTTACATAATTCCTTGGTGAATACAGCTGATTGACAGGTGATTTGGATGTTACATATGCATTGGCAATTGCTCACCCACTGCTAGATTCAGAGTACAAGGTTTGAATGGTTCAACTTAAGGTGAATTATACAGCCTGGCCAATGTTAACATAAATGAAACCTCTATACTAATTACTTTCATTTAACCCATGCTCTACATATTTGAGAAGTGTTTTGCAGATGCAGTTTTTTTATTTTTAATGTATTGGTACTTAACCTTTTTTTCTCCCTCATCTGTAATACATTTCTAATTATAGTAGTTAAGAGTGAAGGAACAATTAGAAATATGGAAAAAATACATCCAGCTTAATTTTACATAAATCTAAGTCACAAACTGAGGCCAATAATAGAAAGGTTTGGGGTTTTTATCCCTATGGGAAGAGAAAAGGAAAAAAAAAAGATATTTTTGGCTCCAGAGTGATATACAATACTCTAGTCTGGCTCAATGGTTTATGTATATACAACCTTAAGCCTGTAGCTGGTCAAGAACTGAAAAATGATTTGGAATAAATAGTTTCTCTTTCCAGTTTAATTTCTTTCTTACAAAGGATCTGTCCTTGCAAAAGAGTGGTCCCTGGCTGATAGAGAAACAGAACATGGAGTGTATGAACTATAACAAATACCCTGACTAAAAAAAAACATATGAGCTGGCAACTCTATACATAAATATTAAGTTTGAAAATCATGTTTTTAATAAAACAGGGTGTTTTGTTGATCCCTGCAGTAGGAACATTGTAATAATTCATGCACAAGCTGACTGGGGAGAGACTGACAGACTCCAGGAGAAATAGTCACGAGGAAAGTCCCAGCAGCAAGGAAGATGGAGGGCTAGTGCATTAAGCAAAAACTCTGGGAGATCTGGGAGATCAAAAGCACATTGTTTAGAATGAGGTCCAAGAAGGCTGAGGTACATGCAGATGTCCTTCCTTCATCCAGCTACAACTATGGCCTTGCAGCTGCAGCTCAGGTAACGAGACAGACCTTGTTATTGCTCCTTTATATTCAGCCAAAGGTAACAGCTCATGCAGTTTTTAGCTAAGGTTTCAGCAGCCGAAGCTTTGGCTGAAAGTGGCTGAAAATGGACTGGTTACACAGTCGTCGTTTTAGGGGAAGCAGAGTGAGCTTCCAGCTGGCTGAAAACAGAGTCTGGAGGCTGGAGCACTTTGATGTTCCAACCAGTTGCAAAGTGAAAGTCTGTGTATGCCTCACACACTGAAAATGAGACTCAGGTATGGTTGAAGGACCAATAGTGCTTAAAAACCCTTCTATTCTATGGCCTTATACACCTTGACTTTGTCCTACCTAGACCATCCTTAATGCATATACAGATATGCATTGTGCACATGCTGTGGTAAAGGGGAAATCTTTATAAGCACCACCAGAAACCAAAAGCTAGGTGAGGAAGCACGTAAGTTCCCGAGCAATGCTCATTTCCACACATCATGAAGTTTACAAGGCATAACCACCACAATGAGTGAGTCACCAGGTTTCCTGGAATTAATATACATCTCCTGTCTTGACAACACTATGTCATAACAAATAATGCAAACAGCAAATAAAGCAAGACAAGCTTCCCCAGCAAGAAACATAAAAGAGCACGGCTTTTAATTTTAGCAGGGCATTGAACTGTGAAAAAGAGGATGTGTTCTAGGTTGTACTCCCAGCATTTTATTTCAGAGGGGTTTTTGTCAATAATTGTTTAATATGACACGTATACAACAAGTCCTCCAGCATCTCCTTAAAAAGTCATGCACCGTTCACTCAAGGAATACAAATAAATGCTTGTGCCTAGGAGTTGTTTCCCACTTACCTTGAATTTGAAGGGTTGGGTTACAGATTTTTTTGCTTTGTACTTCCCAAAGTATTCCCCATCCATATACTGGGGACCTGACAACCGTTTCCTCTGGCATTTCTTCTGGTGAACTACACGCACCTCCTGATCTGAAACCATACTGTGTGCCTGTATTTGTGTCATGCCAAGCCTGAGCTAACTAGACACGTTTCCCAGTTATTCCTTGTTACTCAAGGAGATTTTGCTAAAACCCCCCAAACCCATGGAATAGGCTTTTTGGCCAGGCACAGCTGGGGAATTCCAAAGTTTTAACTCAATGTCTAGTGTAAGATTACTCCTGTTGGCTTACCTCTTGATTTGTTACCCAACTAATTCCACCTGAATATTGTAGTGAAAACCTGAACATTTAAATCTTGTCCTGAGATCTTAGCCCACATGCCAGACCCACGGCTGTTACAATTTGAAGTCTCTAGACCTTACAGGGGCAACAAATCTTTGCAGAGTATGACCTTCTGTCTACTCGAGTCCAAGTTTCAAAATGAAATAATGGGGTTTTTTTCCCATTTCACTGAGGTGGGTATTAAAGTCCTCCATTAATGAATGAAACCTTGGCTCTGTCAGAGTCAGTGTCAAAATTCACATTGACTCAAACACGGTCAGATTTTACCTGATGTTTGGGACACCCTCATTGCTGCCCTGTGCGAACTGTGACAAACCCAGAGTGTTCTACATGTGCTGTAAAATACAACCCTGTGCTAGCATCTGATGACTCCCTCTGTGTCGCTTAATTTTGCCCTTTTCCTTCCCCATATACAGACATTTAATGTGTCTATAATTTTCTTGATGATTTTCATCCCTTGTTTTAATATTGCAACCATATTTGCTGGCTTCTTGCCTGGTCTCTTGGACTCATCTGACAGTGTATGCTTTCATTTGTTACTCAGTTATTTTACTATCCTCGATGATTTTGTTTCATATCCCTTCCTGTATTCTTTAAAACTTTGCCCTTGACCTCCCCCTTCCTTTGGCAGAACTAGACGCCAAAAACTTCTTGGATTAATGTGGTTTGCATTTCCAGCTGTAGTGTGTCTCATTTGAAAGTTTTTCTTTGCATTTGCAATATCTTTATCTGTTCTGAAGCATAATAGAGTTTCAATTTATATAATGCTTTTAACATCAAGCAGTCAGTTCAAAGTCCTTTATAAGATGGGGAAAGAGGAAGCTCAACCTGAATAGTCGGTGCAAATAGAAAAGTTTTCAGGCTAGATTAAATTGAGATAGTGTAAGGGCATTCTGAGTATTATCGTGTTTCTTTCTTTACTGCCAGTGCTCCCTACTTGCTTATTTTCTATTAAACATTATACTAAGTGATCTCTCCATTCTTCTGAACCCTTTTTGTTGCTAATTGCTGTACATACTTGAGGGAAGGTTTTTTTTTTTTCCTTATAGGCTTTCACACATAAATTTTTGAGTCTTTTGTTATGACTTCACTGTTATTTTTAGACATGGGCCAAAATGAAACCTCATCTGATGGTTGCCTGGACGCTGATGTCTAGTATCACATGTAAGTCTCCAGGGCAGCTTCATTCTCTGACAGAAATTCAGACACTATTCACTCTCAGGAATGTTAATTTACCACAAATTGTACCTCATTTCTTGAAAGTGATTTGCTTATTATAGACAGTCCCTGAAAAATTAGAAGAAACTTTTTAAAAATTTTGTTTCTTTTTAAATGATGATTATTTTTTAAACCGAGGTTATCAGACACAACCAGGATTTACAGTTCTGGCTTGAAGCTACTAGAATAATGCAAACTCAATCTGATTTGTCTAATGTCATGATGAGAGACATTATTAAGGCTTGACAAGGGGTTGCAGAAAACAGATTCTGTAACCCATAGACTTTCCCCTCTTGTGATGATCTCTGTAATGTAACATCATTGTACTGGATCTCTCAGTGTCCAATTTCCTGGAGTATTACATCATTCTACTATAAAGAATCCTCCTTACTGTCATTCCTAGATCAGGATTATGCAGAAAGACTAATGAATACTCAGGGATTAATCATTAGCATAGCTGTGGATCAAGCTCTGAAGGAGGCAGTAGGAAAACACCCACCATTTATCATTCTAGAGGGGTTTATGGGGCAGCTCTTGACCCAGAGTAAAGTGCAAATTAAAAAAAACAAATTAACTGATGGTAACAACAGTAAGATATTATTTCTTTTGGAAAAAAAAGAACCTCCAAGTTCCTGCCCACTAGTTTGCTTTTGATGAGATACTCCAGTGGACTTCTGGCCACAATGACCAATGCCCATGGACTGAGGAAGAAGAAAGTCAGTGACAGACCTATGCCAAGTCCAAGCCTATCTTCAGGAGCTGCTTGCCAGTCTTCTGCCTTGAAGAAGGTGATCTTACTAATGGATAAAGGAAATGAAAAGGTATTTAAATAAAGTATGGAGATGTTTATTCTGCTGTTGTTAACGTGAATTCTTTGTCTTTCCCAGGAAAGTTACTCAAGCCGCCTCACTTTGCTTTTACATCATACTTTGCAATGAATGGAAAGCATTACTAGATTCTATTTCTCTCAAAATCATTCCTGAGAGTTCTGTGTTTACCAGTCTCCTCCGTGTATCACTGGAAGACAGAGCAGAGGACAGAAATACGGACAGAAAGCAACTACAGTGTGAGGCACTTGTTGCATTGCTGACCTTGCTGTTAGCAACATCGATCAACACACACTTCCAAGAGCTCTGTAAGCCATGGCTTCACACACTTTCTCTTTAGTACTCTGTCTCACTAGGGCATACCGTTTGTCAAGCTGTTTTACATGGAGTACTTCATGGTTTCCAAATCTGTTTCCAACCTAAAGCCCCCTCTTCTGGCATAATATAGCTCTTTCCAATCAAGTAATAATGGATTTCAGTTTTTTTAAGTGGTGTGGCTGTGCAATTCTCTTCTCTGCTGAGCGTGGTTTGACTTTTTCTTTATAGAGACTGGCTTGATCCACTCTTCATCAAAGAAACTGTTCTTCTCAGCTCTTCTTTTCCTCTTGATAGAGTTGGCTCACACTCCTCCTCCCACTGCCAGCACTATTGGCCTACTTTGTTATGCTCCAATAGAGCCATCCTACCCTACTTGGCTGCAGTTGGCCTATTCCACTTGGTGCAGATTAAGCTCTCTAACTCTGCCCTTTTTTGCTCTGATACCGTCATTCTCCTGTAATCCTCTGTGCTTTTCTATAATCAGTCTACTCATCATTTGTAGAAAGCTGTCTTGATAATCAGATTCCCTCCATATGGAATTTAATCCAGGTATTTGCTAATGACCACTAAGACTGGTAGTTGTTTTTTTTCCTGGCATAGGGAAGCTGTGCTGTGTATCTGTCATATGCTCTGGAAAAAAATATATACTTCCACATGAATGTAAAATGATCTGTGTAAGAGCATATGAGAACAAAGCAGAAGCTACAAGGGCAGAAATGGACCCATGTAAATTCTAGTTAAAGGCTTGTTATTGCAGAAGAACACATTACAGAGGCATAAAGGGACCTCATTGGTGTTATTAATAACCACCCGACTAAATCCTCCATGGAGTGTATAAATATCAGAGCATCTGCCCTGAGGGCTGTGTAGAAAACTTTTCAAAGTGCATATAAACTTGAGAGCAAGTTCCACAGTGTTTACAAGTTGCCAATTATTTGGCCCCTGATTTGTATAAAATGTGAAAGAAATTTAAGTGTCCTTTTGTATATTGCTACTAGCATGTCCTAGCCACAACTGTTGTAGCCCTTTCTGACAAACAATGTATTGCCTTTCTGTTTATTTGCTGTAATCACTGCTCAAAATGTGGTGGTTTGTTGTATGGGTTTGTTTTGGTTTGGTTTTGGTTTGTTTTTTACAGTAGTTACAATAATACAGAAAAAATACCCAAGAATTAAACAAATGCAAAAGTACAAATAAGTAATGAAAGTTGTTTTTTGTAAATTTTGGCCCATGTTTATTTGTCTTTGTCTGTGTATTCATGCCATCCTATTTATTAATTCACCTATTCTACATTATTAAAAGATATAAATTCATTATTGCAAATATATATTTTGACTAAAGCATCAGCAGTTTTAAGCAACATATTTGTAGGAGTCAGAGAATAAAAACCATTTGACTTCATAAATCTTTTACTGCTGAATGACTGATGAAAAAAGAAAGGGTCTATAAAGCCATGAATACCTGCTTGTTAAATGATGCAAAAAAAATATATAAAAAAAACCTGATAATTTTGAGATCAGGGGAAAAAATTAGAAATCTGTCTTCTTTATGAAGTCTCTTGTGTGAAATATGGAATGGTTTAGGCTATAAAGTATATTCTTACCAGCAGGAGACTCAATCAACAGCTTTAAACAAGATATTTATGGATGAAAACAAGCTGATGTTATAGATAAGCAATTCAGAAATTGTATTTATTTATATGTTTATTCTCTTGCTCATTCTCATTTAAAATCAACTATTACAGCATTATATGCAGGTAATTTCTCCTGCTGGAAACTAAAATATTTAGTTCCAGCACCTTTTCTCAAGGGACTGGCAAGACCCTATTTAGAATATGTGTATATGGTTTGTTGCACATATTAAAACCATAAAGACCATGTCAGGGGCTCTAAGGAATAATAAAATATTAATTTGATGGCAAAAATTAAGTGGCTTAAAGAAAGAAGCTGTTGTTTATCCCATGAGTGGCTTTTAAGACATTGATGTCTGGTTTTGAATGTGTCTATTCTTAGCCAAACTAACCACACGTAATGAGACCTAAGTAACAATCTGACTTCAATTAAGCAGCTCACTTATGGAAAACCACCAATTTTCTCTCTGTCGGGTCCTCAGCATGAGAATGGACACTTCCTTTTTTCTGGACCCTTGATTTTGGTAACACTGTAAAAAAAGGCCCTGTCTCATCCCCATGAACGTGCAAAAAAAGTCACATGCTTAAAGAGCAGACAATTTACACATGAAGAAATACATGGAAAGAAGCACACAGAAAGTCTGCAGCTTTTGTGTGATATCTTAATTCACTCAGAAAACAGAAACACCTAACTGACCATGAATAGGCAAACAAATAAATTAATTATATGCTTGTTAAAATAAATGAATTGTTCTGATGCTCCACTGATTCAAGAGAATTCAAGAGAATTAATTCAAATTACAGTGCCTAAGGTATGTGTTGTGTCAGCAGATTTAAATAAGAAATCTGGGGGTGATGTTGCTTTCAGTGACTGCCAGAGCTGGTCATAGTATGGTCAAAATACCAATTTAACCAAGGAATACTGCACTATAAACTGGTTTGCAGTTAGCAAAAGGCTACTGACTGGGATTTCTAATAATATTTAAAAGTAATCACAAAATGTGATATTAAAAAATTTCTTATAATATGAAAAAAAAAATTAAAGGAAAAAAAAAATTACTTCCAGTGCTATTTTTATAGTGGTGCAAACAAACAATGGCAACTTCTCATTTTGTTCCTTTGATTAATAACATTCAGAGTAAATCAGAGAAAAGAAACCCTGAAAAGGAAATCTTTCCAAAATGTCTTTTGAATATCCAAGGTTCCAGACCATACTCTATATTCTTCCTCCTTCTGTTGACATATTCTTCAAAGCAAAGCAAAATGCTGAATACTTCCTAAGGAAGCAGATTTTAAGATTTTAAGCAGCATAAAATGAAAGCATTGGCAAAAGGGCAGAAGGTGGGAGAAGAGCCAGTAAAGGAGGGAGAGGCCGTGGCAGCACAGAGGTGAGTAGAAAAGGGTCTATTTCACAGCTCAGAGAGGTACAAAGACCAGGAGTCATCGAACTTAACCCAAGACTGTAATTCTTTTGAGATGTTCTGGTGAAATCATTCTTCTTATCCCTTGAAGTTAATGATCAGAAGGACAAAATGAAACTGTGACCTGTGGTCCTTGAGAAAAAGAAAGGGAAAAAAGGAAAAAAGGATGAACTCTTGCATTGTGTAAACCCTGGGATTCTTTCTAGGGCAGAACAGCTGGATGTATTTTTTGCTGACTCATGGCATTGGTATGTATGTTTTAGCAGACTTCATCGTTCTCATAATTAGTATTACAATTATTTTTAGAGAGACATTTGGCCTGTTAATGCAGATGTGTTACGTACGGTTGGTTGTGCATACAGGCCAACTATTCCAGCAGAAATGAGGAGAAAAGTAGACAGACTTGGATGTTTTGTTTGGCTTTTATGTTTCAGACGCTTTGCTTTGGTGCTGTGTGTCTGGTATTCACTTTGTCACATAATTATAGGAGGTCTTGTTCAGCTTAGAAAATCACGTTTATTTTCTTTTCCAGGAAAGATATGACAAGTACTATTTCCATCTTTCCAAGCATTTTCTATATTAGGCATTCCCACCACGTATCGTTTTGGGGAGGGGAAGTTACAGCTTTGAGTTACTACATCTGGAGTTTCGTCCACTCCCAGGTAGATGTGACTGCCAAGAGCAGAAGAGGGAGAAGAGTTTGGAATTGGATCTCAATTAAGGTTATGCAGCATCAACGGTGTCAGGCTCAAGGGAGGCGTTTGGCAGTCTAGATCTGCTCCGCAAACCACCAAACGCCTCCACCTGACAGCTTTTCAAAATAGTTACACTTGGCACCACTTCTTTGGGCACAATATGTCCTGGATAATTTATTTAGTTTATATATTCAGCTCTGTACTAATTAACTCTTTGTCTTTTGGAGTTCTGATTTCCTGTTTAACGCATTTAACATTGTGCCATTGCAATCTGAGGGGAAAAACTCTTTTGGCATTTACTTGGGTTGAATTCAGAGCAATTCAGATGGCTTCAGAGGACTTATGCAGCCTTTAGAGAGCAGAATTTGATCCTCTCAGTGGAATTAACAAACAGCTATAATTACCTCCATTAAAAAAAAAAAGTGCAAACAGATTTTACCTTCCTTTCTTACCGTTTGCTTTTTATGTGCCAAAGGACACTTAGCAGAGGACATCACAAAGCTTTTCAAGGAGGCTCATTCAAGCCAGGAAAGTCAACAGCAAGAGAAAAGCTAGATTTTTGAATTGAGCCCCCAGTAAAATTGCTCAAGGGGCAGTGACTTTCAAGATTTTAATTTTTAATCTGAAGCAGTGGGATTATGCAGCTTGTTCTGATAGAAGGGTCAGTGTGAAGGAAATTAGAGCTAAGGCTTGTATTGCTTTGCAGGGCTCGTGGTTATTACATTGCTAGTGGATGTCTGCAGGAATTTTCAGTTTAGGGATGTGGAAAACCTTGTCACTATTAGCAGCTACTGTTTAGAAACAATTTGTAGCAAGTTAGACAGATAGAGCAGTGCCCAGGATACTAAAAAGCAAGCTGAGAAAGGTATAAGAGAAATTGCCTGTCCGTTCCAAAGAAAGGAACTCATATCTATTAAGCTTCCCCTAATTGTATTTGAGTTGTGTATTTTTCCTATTTTTTTCATTTATAAAGATGGATATGAATTTTTTTCCTCACTGTTTTTTTTTTGAAGAGATAGATCCCACTTAACCTGCATTGAATGTGAGATTTAGTGTGTGCAGTGGGTGAATGTGTGAGCATATTTACCTTTTTGAACAGAAATATTTCATTTATACTGTCACACTGCAAAATATGTAACATTAAGAGATGCTGAAAGCTTTGGGATGTTTTAGGATCTTTAAATCTTCTTGCTGGCTACCTGGGTTTTGTAGCAAAAGGCACTTAGTTTGTTCTTTATTTAGACTACTCTAGTTAATTTAATTTGCATTCCTTTTATGATCCTCTGTGTAGCATACATTAAACAAAATATTAACTGCAAATGCATTCTATCAAGCTCATTATTTCCAGAATATTTCTGCCTTTTTATTAGATCACATAGGAAACATTAGACATGTGATTAACATCTATGGCAGACCAGATAACAAGGTTTTTCATTGAGATATATATTGGACTCCTCTCTACTTAGTATCATATTGAAGTTCCCTGGACCACATGTGGACATTTTGTCTTAGAAAACCATTTTCAATTTAGAAAGAGGCAAGAATTTAAACCCAAGTCTTCTGAAATTCACTTGCAAACCCCAGTTACTTTGTGTTTGATTTTCACAATTATAAACAGAATATTTTGAAATAAAACTGGTAAAATGCTGCAACATTTTCAGAACTGTATTCTAGGGGGGTTTATTTGGAAAGCTAATTCTGATAAAATTAGAACTGACCTTGTACTGTGTTGACAGGGAGGAATATGACTCCAGTGAAATTCTCTGACCAGGTCTACGCATAATTAATGGAAGTTTTTGAAGTTCCCATCACAAAAGTATATGAGCTGCTGAGAATTTAGAAGGCAGAAAGAGAGATAAAGTATACACATTTCATCATTCAACACGTGGAACAAGGAATCTGATGCTATTTGTTGGCTGACAAAGTCAGTCCTCAGATTTTGAGAAAGTCAGAACTTTGTGGCAGGATTAAGCTGATATGCCTGACTGTGGATTGATGAGCTTTGACTGACGTAGCACGAGTCTGGATGGTGCTCCCATGCACAGCAGAGGAAAAACTGTTAACATTTCCCTTCTCTTAGAGAACGGTGAGGAGAGAGAGGGCAGTGGAGGAGAAGAAAATACATAGACATGGCATATGTTACACATTTAAAAGAAAAACTGCTTGGTGAAGTGCATAAAAGAACCATTAGGGTTTTTTTTTTTGTCTTTAAAATTCAGTCATGTGGGGTGGAGCGATACTGTGGCAGTCAAAGCACTAGAATGGAGGTCAGGCCTTTGTTGTCATTGCTAAATGCTTGGTAGCCCCAACTGCATGAGAGACCACAGACAGAAGCTTCACACCGACCCAGCAGTCTGGCTGGGAAGCAAAAATATTTCCTAGAAATTTACAGTCTGGCACTTCCTACTTGTGTGCACCAGCCTGCTCAATATCCAGGCTCCCTGCAAACCACTTTTCACTTTGGGATTCACAGTAAGCATATTGAAAGCACTGGGAAAATTCTCATTGATCTTAGGGGCCTTCCAGACAGACCTTCTGTGAGTGCAAATGCTCCATACACCAAGTTAGAGACGTTAATATGAGTTTGTCATATAGTGAGGTTGCTACAGAGTTATATATAAACAGTGTTTTCAAGTGTGGAGCGATAAGCATTTCGTGAGTGAGATGAAATGGGGACATGGAAGTCAGAGCAACATATTTTAGTAATTTGTTTATATGAAAGCAAACAAATTGCTATGACTTTTAGCAATTACCATCAATTTACTAGCAATTATTAGCAGTTGCTTTCCACATTGGATGGAGGGATTCAATCTATTCTGTTTATTTACTTGTTCGCTGTTCTTTGGTTTTATTTTATTTCTCTGGGATAATTAGTGGAGATGCATTGACCTTAACAGCTCTTAGTATCACAGAATGGTAGGGGTTGGAAGGGACCTCTGAAGATCAAGTCCAACCCCACTGCCAGAGCAGGAGAAAACTAGGGCAGATCACTCCAAAATACATCCAGACAGGACTTGAAACTCTCCAGACAAAGAGACTCCACAACCTCTCTGAGGAGTCTGTTCCAGGCTCTGTAACCCTTACAGTAAAGAAGTTCTAACTCATGCTGAGGTGGAACTTGCTGTGCTCCAGCTTGAATCCATTGCCCCTCATCCTATCACAAAGCACAAGTGAGAAGAGGTGGTCCCTGCCTTCTTGACACCCAGCCCTTCTGTATTTATAGACATTCATCAGATCCCCTCTCAGTCTTCTCCTCTCCAGATTAAAAAGCCCCAGGTCTCTCAGCCTTTCCTCATAAGCCAGGTGTTCCAGTAGTAGAGACAGCAAGGAATAGCACATCGGCCAGAGGGAAGATCTGGGGCAGTTAGGAGTCATGTATTGGCTGGTCTAGCTGACATCATGGTGTTGGGTCATAGGCTGGACTTGATGATCTTAGAGGTCTATTCCAGTCTCAGTAATTCTGTGATTCTGTGACCCATCAAGAGGGACATGGGATGAACTGGATGATTTGGGGGTCTTCTGGTATCCTAACAAGAGAAATCCAACTACGATGCCCAAACTATTATTATTATTTTTTAAAATTAATTTTACTTTACCAAATCCACAAAATCAAGGCAAAAAACCCCAAATGGTGAAGCTCCAATTATCAAAGTCTTCCAATATCCCCAGGAGTGTGTGTTTAACAGGGAGTCTGCCCTATGTAACAGACACCTCGATCACTCTTGAACTTCCACCATCCTAAAGCAAACACAAGCCTAAACCAGAGCCATGTGTATACATAAAAGTCTAAACAGATTAGCTTACTCACAGACAGCCAATCGAACAACAAACAAACAGAAATTAGGATAAAGAAGATCAATACACAGCAAGGCGAGGGGAAAAGTTAGCATCTAAATCTCAGATTGCTGACAAGNCCTATCACAAAGCGCAAGTTAGAAGAGGTGGTCCCTGCCTTCTTGACACCCAGCCCTTCTGTATTTATAGACATTCATCAGATCCCCTCTCAGTCTTCTCCTCTCCAGATTAAAAAGCCCCAGGTCTCTCAGCCTTTCCTCATAAGCCAGGTGTTCCAGTAGTAGAGACAGCAAGGAATAGCACATCGGCCAGAGGGAAGATCTGGGGCAGTTAGGAGTCATGTATTGGCTGGTCTAGCTGACATCATGGTGTTGGGTCATAGGCTGGACTTGATGATCTTAGAGGTCTATTCCAGTCTCAGTAATTCTGTGATTCTGTGACCCATCAAGAGGGACATGGGATGAACTGGATGATTTGGGGGTCTTCTGGTATCCTAACAAGAGAAATCCAACTACGATGCCCAAACTATTATTATTATTTTTTAAAATTAATTTTACTTTACCAAATCCACAAAATCAAGGCAAAAAACCCCAAATGGTGAAGCTCCAATTATCAAAGTCTTCCAATATCCCCAGAGGTGTGTGTTTAACAGGGAGTCTGCCCTATGTAACAGACACCTCGATCACTCTTGAACTTCCACCATCCTAAAGCAAACACAAGCCTAAACCAGAGCCATGTGTATACATAAAAGTCTAAACAGATTAGCTTACTCACAGACAGCCAATCGAACAACAAACAAACAGAAATTAGGATAAAGAAGATCAATACACAGCAAGGCGAGGGGAAAAGTTAGCATCTAAATCTCAGATTGCTGACAAGCAGCAGATTCACTGCTCTTTCAAAGGTGAAATAGCTGGTTCAGCACCTGGAAAGAGAACATAAGCAAGAATGGCATTTACACTTTTGTGTCTGACAAAGCCATGCTAGGAGAAGGGATTATTGCGTCCTGATGAAAACAAACACGAACCAAGCTCCGGGACTGCGTTGTGTTGCTAACTACTTTTCAAAGAAAATTTAGACTGTGAAGACTGCAAATAGAACAGGTCCCACATCGCAGTGACAAACACAGTATACAAACACTAAACCTGGTGGCGTGTTTAGATAGCCCTGATCAACCACGCCAGACTCCTGCTGTCATGTTTTCAAAGAGCATTTTCTGAAGGATAATAGGGATGTGTGTACATGAGAGACAATCAAATACAGCAACACTCTTAAAGTAACAGATACTGCCTTCTCCATTCCCCCTGAGCCTTAAAAAAAAATATAAAGAATTACCAGGTCCTATATTGCAGCTGTTTTCCTCAACAGTCCCATGGCATTAACTTCTAAAAGTTTAATTTTCCAGCCAAATACCAAGCATACCTGAGGTACCTTAATATGGACTTGATTATTCATGCCTGATTGACATGGTAACCATGGCATCTTTGCTCTAATGAGGAATTCTACTCAAAAAAAATATATATATATATAAAAAAATAAGACATTCTAATTTACAGCTATACAGATTCACACAACGTGATAATGAAGAGGATACATGATGCAATCTGACAGGACGTTGAGCTTATTGCACAAGTGTGGACAGTTGAAAAGGCAAGAAATAATACAGTTGTCACCAGATATCATATAAACAAAAGCGCTGTTGTTAATCGGTCCAACTCTTCAGCTGCATAATCCCAGAGTATTAATGATAAATGTGAAAACTGTAAACCTCCAGCTTTGCTGGCTACATAAAATATATGACTGTGCAGCAGTCTGGTTTGGTCAAGAAATGATTTCAGTGTTTGAAATCAGGACATACACATATAGAATAAATACTTACATAATGCTTTGCATTACTTTGGTGCCTTAATGTTGCTTTTTATTTTCTGTAATACTCAATTTCTGCTAAAATGGCAATGAATTTTAGTGGTACGTGAAAGGTAGAGAATAGATGTTGAAACTACATGAGAAATGGCTTTGCAGTAAGTGCTCTACTTGGTTTTCCCACTGACATTCTATTACAGAAGAAATATTAAATCTGCAACAAGCTCTTAAAAAAAGAAAAACCTAAACATTTCTTAAAGTATATGATCTTAAAGAGTAACTTATCTTTGAAGAATTGCATTTTCATTCTGGAAATGCTTACTTCAATCTCACTATTTATGAGAATAATTTATTTTTCAGTAATATCTAGCCATGTGCTTCTCTGATATCAAGTGTACAAACAGTCTGGCACAAGAGTGATAGTGAGATGGTCTTTAATATAATGTCAGTGTGCTAGTCACAGCTATTTATCCTTAATAATAATCAGCTTACATTATTTCTATACACACACAAAGATATTTTTCGCACCTTTTCACAATAATAAGGAAATCCATATTTGACTTCAAGTTTATGTTCTGACTTAAAATATAAATGTAACGAGAGGTGCTTAAAAAGCAGTTTTGTATCACTCAGACTGGTTTTTTTTTTCCTTCAGCAATTACCAAGTAGAGAACAATGTACAATGGGTAACAGTATCTTCTGTACAGTTTATCCCAACCTAAAGGATTTTTTTCCAGTCTTAGTTAGGTCCCTTGCATTTCATATTTTTCTACATACTTCTTCATGACTAATTGGAGTAACATAAGCTTGCACTCTCTTGGATATTATTCACTGTCAGCTTTCTCTCCTGAATAAACTGATCTCTTGAAAACTTACTTACATAGCACACAGCAGGAGAAATGGAGGAGAAGCAATCACTGTCCAAAGAGAGGTGGCAAGAGGAGGCTGAATGAAAAATAGATAGATATGAATCACCCATGCCAGATGCCCAAGTAAAGCCTGTTTATCCCTAATAAGTTGGTGAAGTTGCGGAGAAGAGTTTATTCGTGTGAATATAGGATTCTTGTAGTATTGCCAAGGTCAGTGATAACAGAGGGTGATCAGCTCAGTAAATGCTGGTTGTGCAAGTTAAAGTTGCCTAGGGACTGCTTTAACCTATGCACCCAATTTTTTTCCAAGCCTAAAAAACATTTCAGAAATGAAAACATACGTAACATGCCTATGAGGGCCATGTGTTCTTTGTTTCCTACTTTCCTAAGTAAGCCCTTGTTTCTCTCTATTTTATATTTTCTTTATGCCCTGGGTTCTTGAAGATGGATGTTTAATTGTAGTTTGAATGACAGATTGGGGTAGTGCCTTTCATTTACATCGCACAAGCCTCCAGGATCCACAGGGTGCAAGCAAGGGCAGAATAGAGCGCTTAGCTTTTAATGGATGGTTAAGAAGTAATGAAAGGAGAATCAGCTTATCTCGGGCTGCCCTGTGGGCTACATTGTTTTCAAATAGCTTTTAGCTGGGACTTCTCTTTCTAAGGTTATATATTGTTCAAGTGATTACTTCAAGAAACATGACTGTTTCAGATACACCCCTTAGATACTACAACTGTAGCCACAACTGGAAATTGTGTTAAAACCAGTTTGCATTGTACTGATAATGCCAAAACATGCTACTGAGCTTACTTTACAGCAAAAAAGCATTATATTCCTTCTTTCAGCAAAGAAAGTGGTTCAGACCTGATCCACTAATGCACTGCATGTGTCTGGCTTCCGGATAAAGAGGCTAAGAGTAGGGCAGATGTGGGGATTTACAGTGTATCTCGGGACTTGCGGTCCACCCTGAAGAGGGCATCCACTGCTCATCAGCTGTCCAAGACATTTTAGATGTCTAGATTTGATAGAAGATTTGTAAAATGGTTTCTCTTTTTCTCTCAAAGTATCACTGGGGTTATATTTATGCAACACCCACATGTGAAATTATTTTACTGGACAAAGTGATCCATGGCAATCTGGAATTATCCAGCTATTAAACTGAACACCAACTTGAACTTAAAAGCACTTCTCATTTAAAAATATGGGCTGCTGAGTTAGAAAGTTGATGTTGGGAAAGATCATTCCCATAAAGGGAAAATTTCACAGAAGCATCATGATTTTGAGACAGACCCATAACATTGTTACAGTCAATGGAAAGTCGGCTGCAATAAATAGAGAGCTTTCCCTCCTGGCTTCTGCACAAGAGATTACAGTTACTCACATTAAGGAGTCAGGTTGCTCACCTTCTGGACATTATAGTTTCTGAGCAAATTCTTTATAGAGTTTTCAAAGATCTAAGGGAGAGAGGATGCTCATATTACACCTGCCCCTCACCTCCTTTGGGAAGTGAGAGCTTAGGGTGCAGAGATGTTTGGTATGCAGAGGAGGGACGTGTGCAGATGAGTGTCCCCGTGTTCCTAAGAGTGTGTCTGCACATGGAATTCTTAACCACCATATAGTGTGTAGAGTAAATACTACTGAGAGTTTGCTTTCTCCTGAGCGTATGGAGTTCCCAAAATAGTAATGAAAAAAATTGGATGAATAAAATAAGAAATATCAAAATGCTTATTCAAGGCAAAATTGAAGAACTTTGAAATTATTTTTAGTTTTCACCTTCCATTCTTAAAGTAGGCTTTCAATTCACATCTTATTTCCTTGTCCAGCTCAAATTTTGACTTAGAGTCATTTACTGCACAGAGAAATAAAGGAAAGAACATGATCTATCATTGTGACCAAGAGATGAGCTCTCATTCTAGTCCCATCTTTTAACAATTACCACCCTCCTTAAAACTGAAAGGCTTTGAACTGAAATTGAAAATAGGGAACTTAAAGTTACCTGGTTCATATTTACCTAGACTATAATGGTCCAAATTCCACAGAAGTCAATAGGAGGAGTCCTATTGACTATGGGTCAAGTCCTAAACACATTTGATTGTAATATTTAGGTAAGCTGGTATTAACAAAATCATTGCTTTAACTCACTCAAAAGTGTATCCTGCAATTGACTTTTGCTGAGTGGATTAACCAAGTTCATCAAGGCAGGGATCCTGAAGTTTAAAACATGTCTTTCCAGTTTTATTTTTACCCTCCCCTGTCAGTGTTTAATTCCAGGAAATTAAATTTTGAGCATCAAAAATATTTCCAGCTCATATGTGATTGTTTTGCAGCAGAGAGAATGGAAATACAGAGCAATAAACAAGCTGAAGATGTTAGCAGCTTATTGTACATATTCCTCTTCAACTGAGCTTTCAAATAGCTGGTATACCTGAAAACAAACCCGTTATATATATATAGACACACAAACATGGGCATATATATGTATTCAATATGTATAATGTTCTGGTCTGCTGTCTCTTGGCAAATATTGCACGTAGTTTACATGAGGAACTGAGTGTTTATGCACACACAGAAGTTCACATCCACCCCACACAGCTTTCCAAATGCCTTCTCCCTTCCTTGAAGTTTTACAGGAGAGTACCCACTTTATAAATGGCATTTCATTAAAAATAGGCTTCATTGGAAAGGGGTCAAGAATAAAGCCCATGCTTCTGCTTGGCAGGAAAGGTGGTACAGCAGGCACTGTGCTGCAGCTGAAGAGCATCATAATCTGCTTTGCTACAGCTGCAAGTAGTAGTCACAGGCTCTTCCCAGGATAAATCACTGGCACTCCTTCCTTGACTTTTGATTTTCTATTTCTTTCTTCTCTCTCATTTAATTTCCTTTTTTTTTTTCAGTCCATGTTTCTTTTCCAGGTGGATAAAAGTGGAGCCATGGGAAATATAATTAGGTTATTAGGAAGAACATCTTCGATTGAATTAATTTTCTTGCTTTTGCTTGGAAACTTGTTTTCCTAGAGTCTGCTATGGCAGGAAAAGGAGATCTCATTAAAAATAAGGTTTGTGTGACTCTCATTTTTCAGGAAGAAGACAGCAAAACAACTGACCTTCAGTATCTATTCAGGTCAGTAGATAAACGTCACAGTCCTGCTTTCAAAAACACTGATCCATTTTGCTGTTCAAATAAGCTTTACCAGGGCTCCAGTTTTTAGAATACATTTCCCATGATTAGGACTAACTGAAAGCTGTCAGTAGAGGGTTTTTAAAGATGTATTTTAGGCAGCCTAACGACAGTACATTGAGATGTCCCTTATGTTAGCATTTCAGAACAGGTACGAGAGTTCTGCTTCAATTATTTATTCCTCTCCAAATCTCGCCTCTCTTTTTATTAAATATTAAAACCTAAGAAATTTTTGAAACGCACTGTTTGCATTGATAATGGTGGTTCTCTGATTTACTTTCCACTAACTTACTAATTGAAAGCTGAATTTGAAAAAAAAATAAATAAAAAAGAAGTGAGTTAAGCATCTTCTGGGAATGGGATTGTAAGTGTGTTTTTCAAGGTTACTTTTTCTTCATTAAAAACTTTGTAAAATAATAATGAAAAGGAAACCATCTCATTAAGGAAAGAATAAGATCACTCGTCAGTTTTACTGCTCTTCTCATCTAACTTGGTATCGGTAGGAGCGTAGCAGTGCCTTGCATTTCTTCAAGAATTCTTTGCCCCATATTCACTGTAAACAGAGAGGAGCCATAATTATACTTCATTTGATCCATATCAAAGCTACTGATCCATGTATCGATTTACATAAAGTAAGGCACATAAAACATTTTTGCTTTTCACCCTTACTTCACCACCTTCTAATGAAAGTTTTCCTTTGCAGACTTCATTTGAATATAAAAATCTCCCGTTGAAATTTGCGATGTTAAACAAACCATACCAGTCATTCAACTTTTTAATTAAGGATTCAGCCTTCCATCCCTTTTCAGACATTAAAATTCAGGTGCAGTCATTAATCTTTCTAAATGAATTCACCTGTGGCTAATACTGATGTATTTTCTATGAGGCTTGTCATGGACTGCACACTGCATACATAACCGCTCTACAGTTAATTACACAAGGGATTATCATTAGTGTCATAAAGATAAAGCCTTGCTAGAAGCATTACAGACGTTTTTTGAGCAATGACTTATTTCATTTTTGTTAACAGCTACCTAAGTATTTAAGAACAATAAAAAGTTTGTTTATAGAGTGAGAGAAGGAATGGCAAAGTTCAGAGAACTCTCAAAATCAGAAATAGTGGCCGGAGCAGCTGACCACCTCTTCCTCCTATTCTCTCTATCAGTTTAACACCTACACCACAAAGTGGCAAGAGAGAATATAATGCAAATACTATATTCCTTTGAAGATTTATATGCTAGAGTTCTATGTCAAGTATTCTTCTCTAAAAAAAGATGAATAGCACAGCTTATGAGAACTGTAATTTATAGCACCACACACCAGTCTGCTGAGGAAGAAAGAAGTTCAAAGGTTGTTAAGGAACAAAGCAATCTCTGAATAGCAAGCAATGTAATTTACAGGAAATTCATGAAAACATTCATGCTATGGTGTTCCAGCACAAAATAAAATAAAATCAAATCAGAGAAAACAAGGGAAGAGCATATAAACTCCATGAGTTTTTAGCACTCTGAGATTCAAATGTATTAATTAGATATTAACAATTAGAAGTGCAATGCTGTCTAAAACTGGTGCGTCTTGTAGTTGTAAATTGTTGGTGGAAGACTTGCCATCATCAGCAAGACTGGAAAGCATAGCCTATCAGCTGAGCCCGTGCTCCTGTTATAACCTGAGAAGACCTGTCTTAGGCATCCAGAAAGA
This sequence comes from Chloroceryle aenea, assembly GCA_013399075.1. NCBI lineage: Eukaryota > Metazoa > Chordata > Aves > Coraciiformes > Cerylidae > Chloroceryle > Chloroceryle aenea. The sequence goes on from VWZY01011210.1 coordinate 236,062, forward strand.
TCTAATCAACACAAAGCAAACATAAAATAAACATATGTAGTTAAAAACAAGAACAACAACTTTGTGTAAAACAGTCCAGTAGAGACAGAGGTTTGATTTGCAAACCTGTTGTGTCGCTTTGAAATGAGCTTCAGTTGATTTACACTATGAGAAGACAATTCCTAGGATATTATTAATTTATTGAAGAATTTGAAATTATATTTATCAGTGAAAAGCACAGAATGAGGAAAGGAATATCATTGTAAAAGGCTCAAACCAGAGAAAATTGTGACAAAACCACCTTTCAAGTAGTAATTAATGAAATAAAAATTTTTTTAAAAAACTTTTTCCTAATATTTTTAGTGGAGAAGTGGAGAGGAGGAAGACTAAACCTATGTGTTATTTTTTTTCTGGTTCAAATATTAAACATGTTCCAGTAGAAGAAATTTTTAATCCGAGTGACATTGTACCACAAAGTGAATAAGAAGAACCAATCAGAAGCCTGATGTGATGATCTACTGTGGGAGATCCACAGTGATTTGATGTTATTTTTAAATTTCCCATAGTTTTGAACACCTGAAAGCTGAGGGGCAGTGGAACAGAACCACCCACTTCAAAGCTTTTCTTCGCACTTTGCTTTCCTGTCTGTTAAATCCCTCAGGGCTCACTTCTATAAACAATAGCAGATAATTAGATTTATGCATGTAATTTGATTTAAATTGATTCTAGCGGTTATCCAGTGATGTTGCAGAGCCAGTTACTTCACAAATAACATGAAACAGTGATCCATTTCTACATATAGCTTTATAGGTGCCATAAAAAAATAATCTGTAAATTAAGGCACTTTATTTACAAGAGAAACTTAAATTAAATTAAGTAGAGAGTATTTCTCATGCATCCCTCCCTGCTCTATTTAGTTTATTCTGTTCTTCATTGTTTCAGTATGGAAATTACATGCTCAGATAACAGTAGCAAATCAGTTATGAATTCACCAACTCTTTGGATTTTGGGGTAGGAGTCTCAGCTGGGATAGTTTTATGGAACGTGGCTGTGTCGTGTGGTGAGGTGCAGAGGGTGCAGTTCTTGGTAGAGTGAAAGAGCTGCAAGTGCCTATTAATTTGGGTAGTAACCTAGTTTCTTGCCTGAGGTCAATAATAACCACTAAAACATACCAATATACTGCTCTGTTTCTATATTGTCAGAGGATTATACTCCCTTTTCAATATAAAAACCCCAAACCATAGATGTCTCCAGTAACCTTTTACCAAAAATACTGTGCATATAACACTTTCATTAAAAATTAATGGAATATTCCTAAACTAGAAATATATTCATCATTACAGGAGAGTAGCAGCTTTCTCAAAGTATTTGTTTTTCAACTTTTCATCTTTCTTCCCTCTCCCCCCCCTGCCACTTTTCCTTTCCACCCAAATAGTTTCATCTATTATGGCATGGTTTCTCCTCAATCTTGAAAGGTTTTTATAGAAAACCAATTACCTCGTCAATGTTCTTTGCCTCTAGAAATTTGAATTCACCCATCAGTTCAAAGAAATAATTTTTTATTCAAAGATAAGTCCAAAGGGTAGGGAGCAATTCCAAAGATGTATTGTTCTCTCGCCCCTTTTGATTTCATATGATAATGGTCACCACCAAAATACAGTCAAAGTAAAAAACTTTCAGAACAAGCAAAACCCTCAAACCATGAATGTTACTTGGGTTTCTGTTCACTTTCTTGGTTTGGGGGGAAAAAAATAAAAAAAACAAACAACATCATCAAAAAAAAGCAAATGATGTTTTAGTGAAAACTAAAGAAATTTCAGGCATTTTTAATATTTTACCTTTTCTCTTTTTGTCCTGTGGCAAGGTGTCCAGTACAACTATATTCCTTAAGTTGCCCTGTGGGAGAAAGAACAATAAGATATTATATTTTATTAGTTGGGAATATTTCAGGCATGCTGCAGGAAATAAATAGTGCTGTCACAGTCTCTTATTTATTTAATTTTAAGAATGATTTTGGTGCTAATGAGGTTGAGGGGCTGATAGCAAAGTCTAGAGTCAGGCACAGCATGGGCAGGTGCTCTGAAAGCTTCTTCAAACAGCTCTGTCAGCAAGTGCACTTTAATCCTGCTTTGCAATATCCCTGCTTGCCATCAAAGTGCCAGTTCCTGCCAGGTGCTGAGTGCCCTCGGCAACAGCAGAAGAATTTCACATGGAGAGCTCAGTGCTTGGCAGAATCAGGGATTCAAACCCTAGTGCAGAACTGAAAATTAAACCAAAAATGAACTTTGTCAAATACAGATTATTTGTCCTAAGGTCAAAGACATTGACTCTGAAAAAATCTCTTGTTAGTGGTACAATCAGCATTGAGATCTAGATTCTTCAGAGGTGATCTTACTGCATTTAGCAGTTAGGATGTTTGCTGTTATACAGATACCTGAATGATAGAGAATTTAAATATTAGAACAATTATCAACCAGATGATAACTAATCGTACTGTGTCTGGTAGCTAAATTCCTTGCCTGAACACACAATGTAGTGGACTTGGACCCTGTTGGAGTATTAAAATGGGACGTTTATATGTGTGCATACATCAGGCAGGCCAAAAATAACAGGACTTCTGCACATTAAATTGACAATTCATAGGTTTGCACTCCTGTCTCAGAATCTTTTTTTGACAGGAATCCTCAGAATCTCATGCTTTAAAGAGCCAAAAAGTTTGTTCAAACTTCCAGGTTTAGCCCAAGGCATTAATTTTCTTTTATATATCTTTTTAGCTTTGGTTGTGGCCTTCTAGCCCTAATCTTGAATAGTGCTCAGCTTTCCAGGCTCCTACTGTGCTCAGCTTCTGCTCTGCTGAATTTCACCCTTACAGGACTTAAGGCCATGAAATCCTGACAGGATATGCACACCTACTGAAGGAAGAGATGCTCTGGGACCTGCAGATAGGGCAGCCTGGATTCCTACGCATTACTTAATTGGGATGTCCAAGACAACACAGATCCTGACTGAAGTGTCTCCCAGGTCTGGACATGTAGACATCTCTTCTCTTTATGGATTCTATGAAGCCTAATACAGGCTCCATGTGATCTTTCCCTCCAAGGAGCTGCTAATACACCCTCTTTTCCACCTGGCTTCTTACCATCACAAGACCCATATTAACTATTTCTGTCCATAAGTTGTTGAAACAGTGTCAGTTTCAATCAGATTTGCCAAGAACATTTCAAAAAGATGTAGTGCAACTGCACTAAACCCATTTTATTCAGAAACAAGACCAAAGAGTAAGCTCTTCATTTAGCATCTTGCATGACAAAATGTACCAAGACCTCATGGAACTGCAATAACTTCAGTAAAATGGAACAAAACTGGAGCTAATTATTGGAACATAGAAAACCATATAGTGCCTTATACTTTTGGGGTCAAATAATAGACAAGGAAGATATTTGGGCAAAAAAAACCCCAAAACATTGGATACAATTAGGTTTGGCATGTTAGCTAGCACTTAATTTCTGGTTTAGGTGTAAACACAGCAAACCCACACTAGACCTAGTCTAGTCATGTTATGCAGGGCATGCTTTTGTATGCTTTACAACGACCACAAGGAAGCTTCCTTCTTTGTGGACTACTGCTTATGTCTCAGTCTCTCTTGCCAGAATAGGAGTTTTATTATAGGTAGGTCACAAATGTACTGGCAAGAGAAAGCCCAACTCCATTACGATGCACTAAATGACTGGTAAGGTTAATACAACTCCTGCTATGCAGATCTTTGACCATTTTAATAGCTCGATTATTACTCCATTACTCTTCCTAAACTCTAGTTAAATTTGGTTCCCATTATTCGCTCATATTAAATATCATTTACATAATTAGTCTGTTAGTGTAAATATGCAGATTTCTGAAATAACAGTTTTTGTGATTCCCCAGTACAGCTATCATTAAACTGAGAATGTTATGCTTAAAGTAGACTGGCAGCACTTTGCAAAGCCTTCCTTTGCATTTCTGGACATATGCTCCATTTCAAGCCATGAGCAGGCTGGGTTCTGGCCTCATGCAACAGCCATGAAAGGCTTCATTTCTCTCATTTAATGGTTCAGCAACATGACTTGTCGAGTATATTTGCAAGATGTCATATTCTAACAGGCATATAAACAGGGCATGGAGTCAGAAGCAAATTTCTAAAAGACGAGTTCTTTTTTATCTGTGGGCTCTAAAGCTAAAAGCCCAGCAGGATCCATCCAGTTTACAATAGCTCTTCCTCCTTGCATGCAGGGTGTGCTAAGATATACCCACATCATCCTTACCAAATGTCTTTTTCTGGCTGCTCAGTTCATATTTGTCACCAGTATACAAAAATGTAAAGTCTAAAGAAATCAAGAGCTTTGCATCACTAATCTCGTTACTGTAATGGCTATGAAAGCATCCAACAAAAAAGCAGCACGTAAGGCAGTCCACACGTACAGACTACACACAGCATGTGTCCCAGTGAGCCGTGGATGTTCTCCAGCTCCCTGAAATGACAAAACCCAGTCATTTTAATGCTGCTCCTCACATCCAACCACAAGTGACAAATAGCTCTCCTAGGCCAGATGAAAGGGCTGCTGACAGTTCTCTCTACCTTAAAGAGAGATGAAGCACTTTGATGGGAATAAAAAGTTCAGCAACCTCTCAAATCCAATTAAATATTTTTATCTTTAGAGTCTTTGGGAAGAAGAGGGATTCCTTTCTCTCTCTCCCCCTTTCAAGCTTCCCACTTGTCATTTATCCCTTCTTTAATTTGGCATATAAAACCCCCAAGACTTCAACCCTAAGTCTCTTGAGACCAAGATTACATCATTACTGTTATGGCATGTTACACACTAATCATAACCATTACCACTTACAAGTTCACAGCTTCATTCAATTAACTGCCTGACATGGATTTTGCAGTTAATTCATAGTGAAGGTCACCAGTGGTCAGAATGGCAGGTGCATTCTGCTACCTCTCTGAATGCCAATTATCAGGCTTAAGCAACTACTGGGGAATATTGAGTCTCAACAAGTTAATCAAAAGGCTTAGAACTTCAGACACATTTTTATAGGTGTGTCGAATGGTCTGTAAAATAATATAGCATAATTAGCATATTCAAATGATAGACACACCATTTAGAACTCTCATTTCCAATGAAAGGCAGAAAGAAAGAAAGAAGGATTCTTTTACTTTACCTTTTAAAGAAAAGATGAGATGATACCATTGTATTAGAAGCCATCTAGTACCATGCCTACACCTATCACAAGTCCTTAGGAGCTGTAATTAATTATTCAAGGGTACCCTGTGGTTACAAGTTACGAGTACTTCTTGCTCTGCTGTTAAACTTAGGCCTGATTCTTTTATCACTGAAAGGCAGACACTATCAAAATATATGGTAGTAGAAATCCACAGGTATAAAATCACCCTCTGTCTTTCACCTTACATAACAAAACCCTAGAGTGGATGTACTGGAATGTGTGCCAGCAGGCCATCATATAAACATGAATGACATGAAAAGAAATATTTCATAACAACATGGTGCTCCTCAGGTAGAGTTGTTTTCAAGTTTATGGAAGAATCTGGATCAGCCACAGCTGGATGTGTCAAGATGAACCACCCCAGCCACCCAGTGGGTGGAAATTGGTCACAGAATGCCAGTCTTCCCTCAAATATCCATGGGAAGAGGGGAACAGCTGTTTGTGAAGGGAATTCTGAGCTCTACTGCATTGGCAGTTCATTTGCTTTAAAACGGGAGCCTATATACTAGGCTAGTGGACAAACATCTCCATGTTTATTCAAGCCTGCTTTCACAGTCTGAACTGAGCTGTGAAACAAGCTTTCTCTAATTCACTGAGCTGCAACTTACCAACATGGCACCAATCTAACTATAGAATGCCATAATAATATTATGTATACAAAAAATATAATTATTCTATATCACAGCTACACACACACAAGGCTGCAGAGTGGAATTAGATTAGGAAGTCCCACTATAGAAATTTAGATACCCTATTTTAAAAAGTTATTAGAGGTTTGAATTGCTGAAGAAATTCACCTAGCTGAAGGAGGAGGGGGGGGAGCTCCACAGCTTTATATTACAGCTCTAGTAAAATTTCCTACCAGTGCTAGCAAGCTGCAAGCTTACCTAGTGCTAATATAGAAAATTAATTTCATGCTTGTCTACTCTTGTAAAATCACTGACAGAATCCTTCACTTTTTAAGGCAAAATTGGGGACATAAACTCAACATTCTTTTAAGCTAACTAATATTTGGGTTATATGGCTGCCCAATTAATTGAAATAAGAAAGTATAAACCATGTAAGGTTCCTGCTAGGAAAGCAAAAACTTGTTAACAGATGCCAGTGCTTTTTTGTCTCTATTCCCTTGCTGACCAACACTTGATGTGTTGTTTCATACAGATGGAAAATGACAGTGAGAAATATGTGTATTCTCTCTCCATATTATACAGAGTGATAAATACCAAAGGAAGATGCCTTAGGTATAACATCAGGAGGATGGAAAACCCTCCAATAATTGAAGTGGAACTTTTACAAGAGTATCTATTCACATATTTTATTTCAAAATCCTAAGCCCCAAGACCATTTTCCCAGTAGAAGAATGCTGGATCCACTGGCACCCTGTGCCGACCAATACAGAAGAAAAAAGTTTATACTTTGTGTTTGTAAAAACATTTAAATAACAGAACACGCCACACACCGGGCAGAAAATGAGATTAAACTACTTTTGTGCTCAAGAATGAGCAATCTTTCTTAATTTTATAACTATGACTACGAACAAAACAAATCCCCCCAAAGCAGGGGATTATTAAGCAGAACTAATCAATAAGAAGCTACACAAATGAGAAGGAGATCCAAGAAAACAGTAACTTGGGAAACTTGAATAATTAAGTTTAGCGAGTCTACCTGCCCCAGGCTATTCCAGCAGGACAGGGATGATAGGGTCTTCTTTCTCAGATTAAATTTACTTGTAGTACACTGGGTCTGTAGCTCTTGCCTGTTAAAGACAAGGACATGTTAAGCAGGATCTACCTGGAGCTGCTGCAGTGATCAGAGCTTGGTGGGGCTACTGGGGCCACTCCCGTGTTCCTTCTCTTCCCCTGCTGAAATCAGCAGAAGGGATCTCAGGTGTTTCCCATCTCACTTTTGGTTTCCTTGCTCCTGGGAGCTTCACCACAACAGTTCCTCTTCCTTTTCTCCTAACAACCCATTCATCAAGGAGGAGACACCAGTGACACTCCAGAGCCTTTCTCCATTCTCGCTATAAAACACAGAAGATCTGAAAAACTGTTCCACTGCCTGCCCTTTTATTCTCTATTTCCCTTCTGCAATTGCTGAAGACTTTGCTGCAGCTTTTGATGACCCCTCACTCCCAGAAACCTTTCCAAACATGAATACAAACATCACACTCACTCCAAGGTTACCCAGAGCAATGTTTTAACAAAAATGTCACAAATGCTTCATATCCATCATACAAATGAGATCTGGCATATCCAGGCAACTCTCCATGCTCTCCAGCACTTTTCTTTAGAGGACTTCCTTCTCTTAGGGCCTTCTGCTCATCTGACCTGCTCTTCTCTCCCCATACCATCAAGGCCAACAGTAAGCTCAGTATTCTTTTGAAGATATCTAGCTGTGAGTCGTAATGTTTTCTATGGTCTCAGTGGATCAACTAAACACTGGAGATGGTTGTTGACGCAAAACCAATCCACATGCTAGCCAGAATAAGCTGGGTTATGCCTAGTGTCACCTCAAGCACCAGGCAGCCCAGCTGGCTTGATGCAAAGAGGAGCATGGGCCACGTAATCCTCTGAAAAGGAGCTGCTCTCCTCAGGGGTTGCTTCACTACAAGGAAGGAGCATTACTCCCACGTGAAGTTTCTCTCAGGCACCTTAGCTCTCCATAGAGCCTGTGCCCTTTTAAAAGAATAAACTGTTAAGCTGAGGTTCTCCAGCTAATATTAACAGCAATAAATGACAGAGACAGTCCAGGGAGTGGTTTGTGTGCAAGGGTCACCTTCAGAGGAATGTCTCTGTAGAGCAAAGCCTGTGCAAATGCTTCTCTTTGCACCTTCACCCAGAGAACAGAGGATGGACTACCATTTACTGTAACTGAAGAAATAGTTTTCCTTTATAATCCTGCTAAACAGCCCTTATAGTAAGTGCTGATTTATCTTAACCCCTTTTTTTCTTTAAATCATAAGTGTCCTGTAGCATGGTATCACCTATACTACACTGCAGTGTAACACTAGCCGGTGCTCTGCCCCACAACACAGAGAGACAGGGACATTTAATATGAAGTGATATAAAAGAGAAACTCCTTTTCCCTTAGATCAGTTAGCTACTGTTAGTTCAGACAACCATATTCTACCAGAAGGGAAAAAAAAAAAAAAAGAAAAAAAAAGGAAAAAAGAAAAATGAAACAAAAGAGACAGGAAGTATTTTGTAACAGAACTGAATCTATTTTTCTTAGGAGGCGAATGAAACATCTCACATCTCACTGAGTGATCTACATATATTCAGCCACCCTGCCTACCATCAGGATCACTTGTTCTGATCCTTGTGGTATCATGTCTTAGAAGAGAAAGTTACTACACCACCTCAGAGGAAAATCTTTCACCTTTATGGTTCTTTAGAGAGTTACTTCTCATGGGATACTACGGTCTTACTGCTTAACTAGAGGAGATGAACCAATGCAGAGAAACTCAGCAATGGGACCACATGCCTGCCACAGCTCTGCATGGAACTGCCTGCCCTTTTTCCTTCAAATAAACACATAAACCACCTAGATGGCTTCCAGGCTGTAAACCAAAAGGCCACTAATAAGAGGCAGCAAAACTATAAGATAGAAACCACTTCAGATAAAGAAATCTCAGATGTGTCACAAGGGAAAGACTAAATAAGAAAGACAGGAAACCAATCTCTTCCCTGTCAGTCTGTCCTCATGGGACCAATCCCTCACTCTTTCAGTGGCTTTAAAGGTTGTCCAAACTCTCCACAGTATTCGCTAAGTCCCTGGAAAAATAGCTCCCTTGTTATTACCTCAAAGACTTGGTCATGCATCTTCTCTCTGATTCTCATACTCTAGTTCCCTTGCTTGCTCTAGGTGAGCCCCCTTCTCACAATCCCAGCTATACAGGGGGAAGGAGCCTTTTCCTTCTCTCCTCCCAGGCCCTTTCTCCCTCAGCTCCAAGCACACTTCACACAAAACATTATATGCAACACATATGTCCTAACCTGGCCCATACTCAGCTGGCTTAATATAATCACTGACCCCAGTCACTCTAATTTCCTTTGTCAGTCATTTTAATTTCCATAGCAGATAAGTGACATATGGTCCCAACTAGTGGCTAATTACCAACTGCCAGCTAGAACAAAAGGCATTAATGTTTGGTTAATTGCTAATTGCTTTTGACCAATTCCTTCAAAATAGTTGGGTTTATTCTCATTGTAATTCAAATTTCTGTACTGTCAGAATATGTCTCAAAATAGCAATACTTCTCAGTTCAACTTCTTCAATTGTGATTGCTTCTGGTAAGAAGAGAAGGTGGGTTTTTTGCTACTGTAGGGTTAATATCCCTAATTGAGGCAAATTTCTTCTGTCTTAAGAAACAATAAAGATATATTGTGAACTTCAAGTAATTCTACGAGGAATCATTAACACACACGATGGCAAAAGAATTAGTTAGGCCTTACTTTACTTGGCTGTGTGGTTTATTTTGGGTTGGGCTTCTTTTTCTTGACAAGGGGAGGTTTAGAGGTTGCAACAAAAAGATGTTCCTAAAAGACGCTCACATTCTTCATAAGGATTTGTGAGTTGTGCAGCTGTGGATAGGACATGATCCAAAACATATTAAAACCCCCCAAATAATTATTTTAATGAGCTTCCTTCATCCTTTTTGACCAGGACAATTTATGGAACATATGGCTGGTAAACAACCAAAATAATATACTTGGTTAAAACATCTTTTCCTCCCTCTTGCCCAGCTTGCACTCGTTGCCCCTGCCAGGTGGCTGTTGCCACAGCCTGACACACAGCCAGGCAAGGGGCAGGTCTTTCCTCCACTTCAGAATTCTTGTTAAAACAGCAGGAAAGTCATTTACTCTCTCTGCTCCAGTTCCTCATCTATAAATTGAAAAGAATACTATATCCAGGACTATGATAAAGAAAATACTTTCCATTATGGACTGGGAAGTGCTTAGGTGTAAAGGTGCTGATATAAGTACCTTAGATAGATAAGTATCTGGGGTACAAATACAGGCAGATAACAAATAGCTTAATCCAGCTCCTTATCAAGCTAGTCAGCAACTTTTGCAGAAGCAGGTTGTTGGACACAGGAGAAACCACTTGAGGCTCAGAGTGGAATCTATTAGAGATGTCTGAACTCTACATTAAGGACTGCTCAAACTAGTGAAGTGCTATTAGTCCCAATTTACAGATGAGGCATCTGTGGTAAGAAATTTCAGGAGTGCTTATTCTGCTGCCTCTGCCTTTCCAAAAGGCCAGGGCGAGTAGCTTTGCAACCCCAGCTGATACAGGAACGAAAAGCAGCGTGGTCATCAGCCACGTGTGGTTCCTGTGATTTCTGTGCTGCCCTGCAGTGCATTCAGAGTTGGCATAAATTAAATGCTGATAAATTCAAACAAGTGACAGAGTGCAGTTTTGCACAAATCCAGCATTATGTTTGAATAGAAGCTCCAAGCATGCAAAAAATGGGGATCAGGCATCTAGAATATACTCTACAACAGCTATGAAATTTCAGCATCATGTTTTTTTCATGCATTCAAATAGGATCTGTCTCCCTACGCCTACTCTACATCATCTGACTGGACTGCCTGCTGAGAAGCAACAGTACTATGGCAGTTCTCACTGAGAGATCACTCAGTCACACCGTTTACAGCTATAGAGACTGTAAATCTCTTAGGGAGACTATAAAAGGGTGACTGTTAAAAAAAAAAAGAAAATAAAAACCAAACAGAAAAAAACCAACTGATTGTTTGCTAGATTTGTTTTCAAAGTACAGTGTTCATTCCTATTTGTTAAGCATTTTACTACAGCAACCAGGGTATTATATCTAATTCCCCTTCAGAAAACAAAGTTGCTTGTTGTGGGAAGGTACATATTTCAGGGTTTTCCCTCTGTCACTCTTTTCCAGACTCCTGAATTGAAACATAACTGCCTTTAGTTTTTAAGACCACGACCTGGTTGTGTCTGTCTGTAGTAAAGTAAATTTTACAAGTATGTTTTGTAGCCTTTTCTGGTTTGAAGTCCATAGTATTTTGCTGACCATACTGCATTTTGCAAACCACAGTGCATTTTAGTGCCTTCACTGTACATGTAATCGGGTCGGTTGTTCACTCCTAGATGTTAATTTAAGGTCCAAACCAGACTAAATTGAGAAACTGCACTATTATTTTCCAGTTCTGTGTCTGAAGTACACCAGAATTCAGAGAAGAGAAAGTAAATGAAAAACGTGTTAACTAACAAGAGATCAGACAGCTGCAAAAGCAATGTTTGTAATCTCCCATTACGCATGCACAAATATTTCCATTTCACAGAGAAAACTTCCTAGATTCACATAAATAGGAGCTAAGAATTGTGCAGAAATGACTTAAAATGAGTGAAAATCATGTATCACTGTTTAAGCTGCCACTAACCATAAAGCATTTTGATAATGACTTCTACTTTCAGACTACAAATCAGACTTGTTTGAGTAGCTAAATTGCTCGTGCTCTTATCCATCATGAGCAAATAGCAAAGTAACCTGGAAGATATTCCTTCTGGGTGGAGAGGAGGAGGAGAACTAAGTAATTTCTTCAGTGGATGAAGAAACTCTTGAAAAAAATCTCCAGGTTATTGCAGAGGAAATTATTTTGAGATTTAGGGAACTTTGACCAGTCCCAGAAGCTTTTCTGTAACAGCATGAGGAGAACATATTTCATGGACACTCTAGTGTGACATTCAGGCCTCCAGCTTAAAGATTTTATTTCAAAGATTTTGTGTGCATACACAGCTAAAAAATGTCATTGTATAAATACAAATTTAATATTATTGTTATCATTATTATTAAACATTTACACAACCACTGCAAATTCCAACAGCTAAGGAGAAATAGAAGCCAGGGAAAATGTTCTTCAGTTAGTGTTAAATCTGAAATGAAACAAATCCATTGAATTACTTCTTTTTCTGATCAATTCATTGTTTCACCTGATGCCAGTAAAATAGGAGTTACCAATGCCATAGATAAGCCTTTGGTTAAGCTCTGTAAATTTTTGGTTATGAACTTGATGACTTGTGTATTTCCAAATATTGCTTTTAAGGTTCTGCTGCATATTTAGGATATCCATAGCATGCTGAGTACAGCTTTGTAAACTCTCTTTTTGGAAGCACCAGGAACACAAAATCATATTTTTTTCTGTAGTTAAGAAAAGTGTTACGACAGTATCTCCTCCTTCTATGTTTCTATAAGGGATCACAGAGAAGCATTAACTGATTTCAACAGAAACATTCCCATTCTTTTTAAACAATTATTAACTACATTTTTTCCTTAGATAGCAATCTTTTACTAATATATAATTTTCAGCAGGTTTTTAGCTCATGTTTCTATCAAATAATTAACACTTCTTACTTATTTTCCAAAGTAGCTATTTCATTTACAAGAGGCCTATTAAGAATTGTGTTTTTCCTCATTAGATATAATTGAGGGATGTGACATTTTGTTCAAGAGAAACTTTTTTAGTCTTAATTAGTAAAACAATGCAATGTTGCAAGCTTCTGCTGAAGTTTGGTGTGACATTAATTGAAATTCTTATAAACTAAAAATAGACATGGAAAACAATAAGAAGAAAACTGGAAAAATTATCACCTAATACAACAATTTTACCTTCTGAAAACTGAATTTCATAACCTGAAGCTGAGAATGCAGTCTTGAAAGCACTTATGTATATGCTCAATTTTAAAGCTGTATTGTTAAACAATGTGAAACGTATTTACCCCATTTGATGACAAGAGAATTGTATCAAATATAGTAAGATTGGAACTGACGTTCTGGATTTGTGATTTATGTCTGTTAGCAAATGTAAAACATGAGAGCTGAGGTCTCCTGAAAGGATGATTAATGTTTTTGAAATGTTCCCATGAAGCCATATTCCAAAAGTGTGCAAAGTGTGCATTTTCTCTCACTTTTGACACCAAGCCAGAAAAAACTCATTGGTTTTGATGGTGTTTTGCTTTACAGTTTTAAGCTCACTCAAACTCAAAACCTCATAGTCAAATCTGAGGATGGAAGTGGGTGTTAGCCCACACAGGTTGACAACCAGCTCGCACAAAGCCAGAAAGTTGTGTAAAGTCCTAGTACGAACTCAAAGTGGGGATGCATAAATACATAAATATGCAGACAGCCAGGGCTAGAACTCATAAACGTCTTTGTCAGGTCCCTGATTACAAGATGTGTAACAAACCTGGAATTTCCCCCTATTTCTCCCCTATACTTTAAGTGTTAACAAGGAAATTGCAGTTCTTGAATGTTCTTAACTTTGAATACTCGGCAAGTCAGGATGGTGTCAGGAGTTGTATCATGTAAAAGTCAAGTAATTAAAAGGAAAGGTGAAAGAAGGGGAGGAGGGAAGAGAAGAGAAGAGAAGAGAAGAGAAGAGAAGAGAAGAGAAGAGAAGAGAAGAGAAGAGAAGAGAAGAGAAGAGAAGAGAAGAGAAGAGAAGAGAA
>VWZY01011210.1:249873-317830 GCA_013399075.1 Chloroceryle aenea
AAGAGAAGAGAAGAGAAAGAGCGAGCAACCATCTGCTAGGAAAGGTTGGATTCAGAAGGTCTAATTTAACACGGAAGAGTTCAGTGGAAATAGAGCCTTTAACTATATTCTGCTTGACTTCATCTGAAAGAAAGGGATGAGAGAAAAGATTAGAAAAGCTATTCACTACTTGCTTTCAGCAGTGGTGCTTTGGGAGGTGACAACAGCTACTGGTAATTCTTTCCATAATCTTTTTCCCAAAACAGCATTTAGAATCCTCTTCAAAATTTGGCTCTGGATCTATGGCTTCATTATTTGTACAAAATACAAAGCCACCTCCCTTCTGTGCTCTTGGCTACAGATTAAATGTTTCAGTTCCCCAGAAACATCTCATTTAAAAAAAGCTGTTGCAAACCCAGAGAACTCTGTTCCACCTGATGTTATTGCCTCCTCACACATTAGGAAAACCCTGCCTTTGCCCTGCACCCCCACTCAAGCTTCTACCCTCAGTGCCATCAAAAGCTCAATTGTGTTTTTGTAGCTGGCTTGTGTCTGCAGTGTCCCAAGAGAAAGAAAAGGCCATTAGCTCCACAGGCTACTCAAACTATTTTCTTTGCTATGAGCCATCACTCCCCTGCCTCTGCTCCTCCTGCCACCTCTGGCACAATGGTTCTTTTCATAGATGGGCACGATTAAGAACTAACCATTACAATCTGTTGCATGTCATCACAACATCTTGTGCTGAGTTTCTTCTACCACCGAGAAATGAAGGTTTTTCTCTGTAAAAAATAACCTACTCCCAGCTTCTCAAACACTTACTCATTAATATTGTTTGTTGGAGACAGCGGAACGAAGGCCTCACTCACAACACACAGCAAGCTGGTTACTTACATCAGTTGTGATGAGGTAAAAGAAGTGCTTTATTTTTTTGGCACTGAGTATTGGCTGAGTTTATTCACACCTACTGAAATATATACAGGCTTATGTTTACATTAGGTACTTGAGGGAAAACATCCTGCAGCCAGAACTCTGGAGTGCTTGAGGAATTTTAAATACAGTTATGATATTATACTTTAACTAAATAGGCTTTTCTAGTCACTCCTCTCTTCACAATCACATTTCACGTCTGCATTCCACTCTCCAAAGGTTAAAATCCAGAGAGAAAATGAAGTATTTAACAAATCGATGCTCATTTCCCCCCACACCCTTCGTATCATTAAATTTCATCCTTTCCCAGGGTTCACTGTCGAGGTAATTATAAGGCACTCAGGAGGTGAGTGTTAGTTGGGCAACACAGGAATTCATCTTTTGAAATGTGTTGTATTTTGACAACTTCAATTAAGTTGTTTTCCTTCCCATTAAAAGGAAATCCCTATTCCTCATATAAAGAGCTACTGGAAGAGCACCTCTGGCAGAAAGCGTCGGTAAAGCAGGTCAAGGGAACAAGGAATATATGTGAGAGATGAAGGAGAAACACGTTGCAAAGACTTCAGAACATGATTTGGGGCAGCACAGTCCAGGCCCACATCCCAGAGTTTCCAATAGCATTTGCTTACCGTCATCTCACCTCCACCTCAGGCCTCCAACAACAAGGCCGCAAGGGGGCAGTCCTGGGGCTGTGCTCCAGACAGGCGAACCGGGATGGGAGGGGGAAAGGCGAGAAGGCCGAAAGGCCCCAGGAAAAGCATGGGAAAGCCACTGGGAAGCTGCCACTTCCGCTTCCGGCCCTGCCACCGCTGCACCTACCTTGGAGTGCCACGTACGAGAGCCAGGGCAGCGGCCCGCTGCTCATGGGTGTCACCGCCTTAGGAACAGCTCGGCCTTGGCCTCCACCTCGGCCCTCGTCAAGGTGGGAACTGGGACAGAACACCGATGGAAACACGCAGCCGTCCGGGGCACGGGTTGCAGGGGGTGTCCCAGCCCGGCACTGGTAACAGCTGGGAGCGATAGGAACGGCTGAGGGCACTGGGAACAGGCGGATGGGCTCGGCAAAGTTATGAGAGGATGATGAGAGGTTGAGGAGCATCAGGGGGGTTCAGTTCCGATTCAGGAACAGGCTGGTGGAGCCGGGCTCTGCCCTCCTTCCAACGGATGTGGGAGCTCCCCTCAAAATGTACCAGCATTAGAGAGCCCCTGCCACTGTCAGACCAGAGGCAGGGGTCTGGATGAGGGCAGGGAATGGAGGCAAGTTCATGGTCAAGGCAACAGATGACTCTCCCCTTTCCCACCTCAACTCCCCAAGTGCCACCAAAGAACAGATGCAAGGCCCTGGTCAAGAAAGACCAGCCAAATGAGGATGCAGTTGATGGGCAGCCCACACCAGAGGTAAGTCCACAGTTAGAAAGCCCTACTGCTTGTATCACAGATAATCCACAAGGGAAAAAAGAAGGGTTATAGCTGTAGGCAACTCCTGAGAGGAGCAGAGGGTCTAATATGTCTATGATCAAGTGGGTCTATGATGCCACTGAGGAAAGAAAAATCTTTTCAATCAAGACAGAAACCAATAAGAAAAATCACCATATGTGATTAGGAAAATTGAAAGGAGGAGTGATGCAGACTGACATGCTTAACTGCACATAAGGAAGAATTAGCTAGAACAGCAGAGAAATTGCTGAGAGAAATGTAAGCAAATGAGGATTATTGGTATAAATGAGGACTGGTATCTGTTTTAATTTATACTCTGAATATTTTAAAATACAAAGATACAGCTTTAATCAATGCGGCGGTTTCAGTCTAACTATATTTTTTATCTGTTTTAAATTACTTCCCATACTAATCAGTCTTTTGAGTGAATAGAGGATATGTAGACCAGGGAAGATAGATAGATAGATACCTCCACTCAGGCTTTATTTCAATTAAATCCATTCCTATAGAGAAAATGCACTAAAGCACTTCCTTAATTCCTCTGGTCTACAGGCTCGTCATTAGCTCTTCAGACTTAATCCAGGCTCTGACACTGACTTAAAATTTCAGCCTCAGTTTCCAAAGTGTTTTGAACGTTAGTTAATTTCTGTACTTCAAACATATAAGGAACCTTGCTATCGGTCTAGTTTCTGAAATATGATGAAAGCATTAGAATAGTATCCATTTGAGAGAAGTTGAAACTTATATGTTTGTATCTATACATAAGAAAAGATTGATAGACACAGGACTTGAGGTGTGTGCCAATGAGATTTATGACCATAGCTTGTGGAACCTATTATATAAGGTGGATTTTTATATATACAAGAAAACCTTTTTCTTTTTTTTCCCTTTTTTATTTCCTTTTTTTTTCCCTTGAAGCCCTTTTTGCAAAGTAAAATCTCTGTTGAGATAATAATACAGTTAATACAGTAACACAGCAAGAAACTGTCAGGAAAGTGAAGGCCATGAGAATCACTCTTTTAAAAAGTTTGTACTAATTATCAGAATAACTCAACATTTTATCAGCAAGTTCTCTGAGGAAGGGCAAATGCTCCCAGCCTTTTAATCAGGCAGGTGGATGGTCCCAGAGAAACAAGTTTCCCACACGTGAAAGTCTACGTGTCTCTGTGCTTGTGCGTGTACATTTTTCTCTCCCAGACAAACATTTATTGATTCCATTTAATCCCTGTTTGAAAATGACCAGTGGACAGCTTTATTTGCAAACTGTGGGTGTTGTGAACCGAGTGCATTATAGCAACCAGCTAATCCATACATTTCATTCTGCCTTGTCCCCTAGAAAGGAAATTTTTTGCGTGATAGACAAGGAGTTGATTTTACTTCCATAGGTAACATGACACTTTGCAGCAATGAGGAAGACCATCCTTCTCCTAAAACATCAGTCTTCCCCTCTCATGATACTTGAAATTGTGATACTATAAATATATAAAAAATTTTGCTGTAATCACCATGGGCCATGGTATAGACTGATTCCCCTGTTCAAAACATTTTCAAACAAACAATTCCACTGAAATAAGTAGAATTATTTGGATGAATATCTTCTCTCTGAGGACTTTCTATTTTTTTTCCCCAGGAAACAACAAATATAATTGATTGATTTTTAAAAATATCAACATGACCTATATGGAAATGGAGCTTGTTACTTAAACTTTGCCCAGTCCTGATGTTGTGGAGTTCAAAGTTGCCAGTCCAATGATCAAGAGGGAATATTAGAAAAGAGGAGTATGTCTGATCAAAGCATCTCAGGATTTACATAACCACTATTGCTAAAGAAAATGATCATAGTGACAAGAATAATGCAGAAAAATGCTTGGAGATTTCCATGAAATGTTTTTCAATATATTTTTTATCTTTCTTGAAGGTGGCAGAAAAACTTAAGACCTCTTTCTTGAAAAAGTCCCTTTGTTTCCACTGAGACCTTGAAAAACTCTCCGTTTGGCAAAATTGGGAGCATCAGTGTTAATGAGATGTCTGGGAAGTTTTCAACTGAGCAGGTAGGATGCAAGTTTTTATAAAGAAAAATAGTGGCTGGTGTGAGCCAGCTTTACAAATACAGTGGAGCTGAAGTAATAAAAAAATACTGAGGAATAGAAACAGGTATTTTTCATTGGTTAAGCTCCTCTGATTGTCTAACAAGTAACTTTTGTAGATTAAATTAAATAGTGTAAGATAACAATATGGAATAACATACAACTTACAAACTGCAGCAGATAACAAGCAGAACTTTGCTTAGAAATAACCTGCAGAATGTAAGGGAGAACAACTAAACTGAAATTCAGATTTCTGTCTAAAAAACATTTCCTTTTTGGGATATAACCAAACCAGGAGGTTTGGTATGAGCCAGCAGTGACTGCGAATGTGAGTGCATCCATGTGCATGTGTGTGCAGGTGTGTACATGCATATTAGCACACAAGCATCTTTTCTCTCCTTGTCCATTATCTTGGTGGAAATTAGTACTACCATATTTTGCTCTTCCTTACAAATAATATAATTTTTATTTCTTCCACCTGCAATATATACAAGAGTACATCTAAACAGGCTGCCCAGGGAGGTGGTGTAATCACCATACCTGGAGGTGTTTAAAAAGTGTCTAGATGTGGCACTTCACGACACAGGTTAGTGGTCCTGATAAGATTTAGTAGATGGTTAGACTTGATGATCTTGAAGGTTATTTCCAACCTTGATTCTATGATTCTGTAAATGTATATACATCCATCATCATCATGCACTGAAATCAGAGGCAGGAAACAGCCAGGTCAGTCAAATCCAGTCAGCCTGGTTCAATAGTGCACAGAGTTACAGGCAGATGTGCCTACCTCAAGTTTATGCTGTCTGTACTCTATCTAGAAGGTGTAATTGTCCTCCCATGACCTTAGCTTGTGCCACCCAGGCTTGGAAATCCCTGGATTGGGCACGCGACACCGTTTCTGCAGTCTTCCTCACTGCTGGTCATGACTTAGTCCTCTTCCAACAGCTGACTGTTTTCTCAAGATCAAAGCACTGTGTAATGAAGTGCACTTTACTCTTTGTGTTTCTCATTTTTCCTGTGCTTTCTCTTTGTACTTTTGACATGTAAATGTCAGGCAGGTGTAACGATGTTTAAAGGGGCGTGTGAAGCCAATAGTTCAGCATTAACATCAGTAAGTTACCTGCTGCAGCAGAGAGGGAGCCCACTGCCATGGCAGCTCCATCAGGTAGCCAAACAGCATAGGTAGTTTGTATCTGTAGAAATTAATACTCCAAATATGATTCCTTTTTTTTTTCTTTTTGGTATCAATAATGTCTAAACTTTTGTTTTACTTGAAATGAGCAGGTTGTGGAAATAGCTAGGGGCAGTTGGTGCTAACATATAAACATCTATCATATAACAGATTTAGGGAAAAGTGGAGGTGTAAAATAAAAGAAGACTTGAAAAAAACCCACCTTCTCTTTGTATTTAAGGGTATCAAGCTCTCTGCAACATTTGTACCTTCAGGAATTCCATCTATAAATTGTAGAAAACCATGTGGCAAATATTTAATGTTATTATATGAACCACTGACAAGCTTTATGATAAAAACTTCTTGTCCCCTCTGTTGAAAAAACTAAGGCAAAGAAGAAATGGGAAACAGTTGGCAATGATTTCTGAGGATAACTGAAGGCATGAAAAAAATCTCTGAAGAGAGTAAAAAGAATAGGACTGTTTATTTTAGATAAAAGATAAATACGAGGAGGCCAGATAAAGCTTTATAAAATAATATATGGCATAGAGAGCAGAGAGTGGAATATTTAGCCCTGGCTTTCTCATATTACACAGACAAAGGGATATTCAGTTAAAAGATGAAATTTAAAGCTGAGGAATGGAAATATTTGTCTCCACAACGAAGAAAAATTATACCATAGAACTCTTTGCCAAAAGGCAGCATTGGTTTTAGTAGGATTAAAAACAAATGAAAAAAAAAAGGGGGGGGAAAAAAAAGAAAGAAAAGTAAAAAAAAATCATATGGATGCTGAGAGTATCCAAAGTGATAGTCTTGAGGTGTAAATCATATATATCTCATTTCAAATTCATTTCATTGGAGGTGAGAGAGCAGAAGAAACATCCTTCTCTTGGTTAAACCATCCTGAACACACCTTCTTTACAGAGTCCTTCTGAAACAGCAGACACTTGCCATACAAAGCCTGTGGGAATGAGATACAAGTTGGATCCAATACATTAATTCTGTAATAATAAGCAGATATAATAAAGGTTAAAATCACTTTCTGTATTATTTTTCAGTGTTTCCACTTTTAAGCAACACAGGAGGTGTTGTTTCACTTAGCTGATGTAACAGGCTATCATTGGGAGATAAGTGGCACAATAACAGTGAATGAAATTCAAGAGAAGGGCCACAGTTTCACGCTTGGACATAGGCACTGCTTCATGAAATGGGCTGCTTGCCAAAAAATATAAGTGGTAGTCACAGTGGTGAGGAGCCAGAAGAGGGTTGTGGCTGGGAGGCAATGTCTGAGCTGTAAGCAGTCCCTGCATTTACTGTAATTAATGGTATGAGTCAAAGACTCCATCATCAAACTCCTATGGAGAAGCATCACCACTACAGCTGCTTAGGCACTAAGGATAAAAGCATCCAAACCAAAGAGCTGAGATAGGCATTTCAGAGTTTTAATTGTTGAAATTCAAATAACAAATGAAAAAAAAATATTAAAACAATTTCATAGTCTTTTTTTGGAACTGTTTCTTTAAAATTTTAACTATTTCAATAAAAATAATCATGGGCTACTGCTGGCTGTGTGCAGCCCCCCTCCCCACCCTCTGTGAGGGCTGTTGCACATCTATCTGTCTTAGGCTTCACATCTGCCTTTCATCTTAGCAGACTTTGACTTTGCATGACATTATGACACAGAAATAAATACAGATGCTTATCTCTGTGCCCTGTTTCAGGCTGTCTTCCTTTGGTCCTCGTACCTTTTACGTGGGACATGGAATCTGGATTGAGGAGATGCTGAAGCAGGAAGAAGGATCTCAAGCACATGTTTACTGATGAGGTAAGAAGAGTGTTAGATCTTGCTGCAGCTTGATATGCTCCACCAGCAAGAGCAGCCCACCTGTCAAGGTGACCTGCTGGAGCCACAGCTGTGCAGCCTTGGCTCCTCTCCACTTCATCTCCCCACTCATGTGGGGCTGCTGCTGCTGTCAGCAGCTCATGAATATGGCTTTTTTCATCTTGAGTTCATCAAGCCCTCACAGCTGCTTTCACAGTATGTTCAAATTTGATATCAATGTCATATGTAACTCTAGAGCCATGATCACACACTCATATGCTAATAGGATTACCATTACAGTTGTTGGGGAAAACAATTTGATCTTTAGATAAGAGTTGATCTTCTGCTTTGAAGGTCTTGAGCTCTATACCCCAGCACTCCTGTAGCTGGAGGGAAACCTCTCTCCTCCTCACCATCTTTCTCTCTCTGTTTGCATGTTGTCCAGTGATGGCTGAAGGCTTTCCTTCCATTTAATTTAAAGGCTGTATTGCAATGGTATTTTGTCTGACTTTCTTTCAGTGAAAACCAACATTGTCCTCAACTTTCCCAGTGTCCCTGAATTCAAAGAAAGATGACCATGGGATCCAAAGGACCCATTCTCTCATCTCTTTCTGTGCATGCTTAGTGGAGAAAGTTGCCAAATTAATTCTGCTGGATGCTTCTTTACTCCCAGATGGGGAAAGAAGTTCACAAAATGTGTTGATTCCCAGCTCAGGTCAAAGAACATGTTGATCATTGGGGCTGAAAGCAAGACACGTGCACGCAATACTGAAATAATGAATACTGTTCTCAGTTGTGGCTGCCTACAGTACTGTATTACTTGCTTTTTTTTTCTTTAGAATCAGCCTTTTAAAAATGCCTCTCATCAGGAGAGGGAAAAAATAAAGTAAAATTCACCTATGAATGTTTATTGCATAAAAAGTTAGGAAGAGATATGGTGAGCTTTGACAGCTATCTAAAATTGCTCACTATCATTAGATAATATAGCAGAGGGAAGTGGGAAGGTTTGGGCAAAATGCTCTTTTTGAAGAAACATATTTCTCTTAGGATAAAGAAACATGGGGAAAAAAGAAAGAGAAAAACCAAAAAGTTATTTTAATTTTATATGAATCCATCTGAAAAAAAAATGGAATCATGCCCATCACTGTGTGTTAGGCAAAAATGTCTTTCAGGGATATTTAACCACAGTTTGTAACTAGTAAACCATCACCTGGCTTGGTCTTCTGCTGCTTCCCCTTCAGCCTGTCCTATCCTTGTCACAGCCTTGCTTACAGCACCCATATTATTTTGAAACATTTACTGGTTCAGAGGGTAGTTCATAGGTACAGGAAAAAAGTGTTCTGACTGCAGAAATACACTTAGTCAGATGACAATATACTATTTATTGTCTGGCAAGCAAGTAGAAGAAAGAAAAATAAACACCAGAACAGACAACTATAAACAGAACACTTTAAAGCAGTCTAACAATGCTTTATATTAAATCTAACCTTAAAACTCCCACCCAGACCAGACAACTCTCTTGCTTTGGAGGACTGCATGAAGTATTAGAAGACATGAGTGAGTTTATGATTTCTCTGAGTTGTGTGATTGAGAAAGTAATTCTGAAATAATTCTGTACAGAAAACAAAAATATACTACTAGGTATCTGTGTACATAGACACATGACTTTTAGAGACAGTGAAAATGTCCTAAAATGTTGTCACCTCTCTCCTAATACCCAGATAGTTTTAAACAACTTTCCAAGCTAGCCAATATAATGTTCCTAATATTTAATATGATTCTACCTTCTTTTATGGCTTCCTGGTAGATTTGCACTTCACTTTAAATGAGCTCTTCCTAAGAGACAGACTCAAAAGGATTGTATTTATGCACACAAGGCTTGGAATAAGACATAACCTAACCTTTAATTATGAATCTCTGCCGTGGTTTCTGAAAAGCAGCTGAAATCCTAGTGATGTTTTTAGAAGGTAAAATCCTGAGTCTTATTTAAGAGGGTTCTGTTACTTTAAATGTCATATACTGAAAGCCCTTGTTAATAAAGACTGGCACAGGTCACACTGTCAAGGATAAACAATCATTCCTAAATCCTTTGTTTCAGGCTACAGTGAAACCTAATCCCCATGGTGTTCTTGCCTGGCCATGCATGCATGTAGATATGCACCACTTTCATAGTACTAGTGCTTTCTTTCAAGCACGTTGCTCCTGACTGCAAGGCATTTGATTTCTGGTAATTAATCAGCTCATCATACATGCTGTGTTTCTCCCCTAGGCCCAACTCAAGTTAGTGATCCAAATCTGGCCCTGGGAAAAAAGAAACCATTTATGCTCTTAGTGTACAGAATGAAATCCTGATAAACAGTGCTTGGCTAAACACTGAATTCAGATGGCATTATTTTTATTTTTTTTTTACAATCTGTAAGTCTAGGTTTAGTGGACTGTTATAGTTTATTTTTTTTGCAGGCTATTAGTCTGTTTTCCCTTTATAAACTCTATTTCCACTTTCCTCCCCTTTAGAATGACAAAAAAACTTGCAAACCCACCCAACGTGCCTCTAAATGAGACGTTAAGAACACTGTATGATTTTTGAGGATTTGTGCTTCCATGGCTGAACTCATTGCCTGAAATATTAGTGTTCATGTGTTAAGCAACACTTTGTCACATGTTTATCTGTTATCCTTTATCTTTGTGTTCTTTCATGTTTGGCTTGTCTGTAGAATAACTTGTGTACTGCTAATTTTATCAGATCCAGGAGACAACTTCAGCCTGCATTGGTAATTCTTCATGCCTAGAGATGCAGCAACTCTCGTGCTTGGAAATTATGTACCAGTTGGCCTTAACTGCCATTTAAAGAGTCATGCATTGTTACAAAGGATCCACAAGAGCATTACAAAACTTAGCAGGCAAGCTCTCACTTAGGATTAAAATAAGCACCTGTATGCCTACAAAGGCACTGTGCTCAGCTAGTGAAGACTACTGCCTCTCTCCTCTCCATCAACTCATGGATTGTGGTACTGCTTCTCGTCTTGCTAATGCATAAAGATTTTGAGCACTTACTTCCTGCAGTGATGAGACATACAGCCCTGCCAGCTTTATTTCTAGGCTATATTTTTTTGGCACAAACTAAGCTCTTTATGCCAGTTCTTTTCCCAATGGCAAAGGCAAGTAACCAAAAGGAATTATTTCACCTAATAGCTCCTTGCCTCACGGGGCTGTTGTGAGACTTTAATTAATTAATGTTTGTAAAGTGCTTGGAGAGCCTGGGATAAAAAGATGCTATATAAGCATTAATACAAATACAAAATACTGTTATTATTAATTCCCTGTCTGTTACAAAGCCACTGAGTGAATGAAAAGCTCAACTACAGTCCCCAGTGCAAAAGCAGAGATGGTTTGTCTGGTATAAAGAGGGGCATCACAGTGCATTCTTGTTTAGAGAGACTTGTTTATGGACATGTCTTTAAGCCATGGGTCAGCTTGACTCAGAATTCTTGCAAAACAGGAAAAGAAAAAAGGCTTTTGAACACTACTACTGTGCTGGTTTTAATTTCTCTGTCTTTTCTTGTTCTAAGCATACCATCCAGATAAGGTAAATAAACCACACTGGGCTGCAGATTAAGTCAAATATCAAAATCATTGCATGCTGACCGTGAAAACTCACTCATGCTGAACATTTGTGGGTTATCAGGATCAAAGAGCACTTCAATATTTATCAAAAAGCATAGCCCACCATGGTTTAGTCTTCATTAACCTGGTGTGTATTTGAAGAACTCAATAGAGCTAATGCAGTCCAAGCTACAGCTGACATTTTTTGACTTAGAAAAACATTTATCCTCTTGAAGAGATATGTATCAGTTTGTAAATGTTGTGAAAGGGCAGAATAACATAAGGCTCACATATGCTTTTGGGTTGTCTGAATGCAATAAGCTTTACGGAACTGAATATGCTTTGTACGTAGAGTCAAGAATGAACTTGTCATTTCTGTAATACCAGTAAAGCTCATTTCACATATAATGGGACATCCTGCTGTGCGTAGATGATACAATTTTTCTAGTTGGATTTAAAAATATTAAAATGAAAAAGAGGCTAAATTAGGCTGTGAAAGCTTGGGTATGTGTGATACGAAGGGTGCACAACCAGCTGTAGGGAGTTTCAGAAATACATGGCATTACTTCCCCTGCTCCTTTTGGCTGATCGGGTTTCATGTCTGAACAAGACCTCGAGGAGTTTAGCTCATATTAAAGACTCTCTCCCTTATATAGAAAGAAATATGGATTGTAATGGGTGTTAGTTTTTATTCCCTGGCGTTGCCTTTAGCCTTTTCAGTCTGCTCTTACTGTGCAACTAATGGTCATAGCCATGATGTTCAGCTAGAAAAATATAATTTAAAACTTGCCATGCTAAACCAGTAAATTAGTATTTTAAACTTAAAATAAAACAGTTTATGCATACTGATGACATATGATATACATGTCTGTCAGGGAGAGAAATTGAAATGGAGACTATGGCACAGGACCTAGACTGCCGACCCAGCTTTTACAGCAGTTTCTTTCCATAACTTGAGCTAGTTGTTTAATTTCTCCAGGCCTCGACATGGTGTTATGAATCTTTTTCTTTTCACCTCTGTGAAGCTGTAGGAAGTGAAGCAAAAGGAGTGGTACGTGTGGCTAAGAGAAGCATTGGAATGGTTAAAGAGAAACTGGGAGTTTGATGGTTAAAGAAAAATAAAACCAAATGCCGGTCAACAGCAGCTCTTTGGCTGGAGTTTAAGCAAAGTGAGGTAGTCGTTATTTACTTCTGGTTTGCTCTTTATTCCTTTCTATCTGAAAATTTCCTTCTCATATATACAGTCTTAATGTCATAAGAAAGCTGGCTAGAACTGGTGGACACCCATTCCAGTGAAAGATGCACGTCTTTCTAAAATACCTTTAGAGTTAAACTGAATCATAGTAGGATCTAGAACTGGTAACCAACCTCACCTGGAATGCTTCCAGGACTGAGTCATCTACCACCTCTCTGGGCAACCTGTTCTAGTGTCTCACCACCCTCATGGTAAAACATTTCTTCCTTATATCCAGTCTAAATCTTTTAAACCACCACCCCTTGTCCTGTTGCATGAGGCCCTGCTAGAAAGACTGCCCCCATCTTTCTTATTGGCCCCCTTTAAATACTGAAAGGCACATCCACTGCCCCACTCAGCCTGGTATCCTCTGCAAACCTGCAGCTGACTTTCTACTCTCAAATCCTAACAGGAGGCAGTTTAACCAGACCTTACCCTTAATCTCCAGCCTGTGCAGATCTCCACATTTTGACTAAGGCTGGATTCTGGGGAGTTGCATAACACTGATGTCCCATGGCACCTGCATGGCCTCTGCCTGAGCTAACGGACTGGCAGCGTGTGCAAGTTGCACCAGACCCCTTCGTATCACAGCAATCAGTCAGATGCTGGGGTAGAAAGGCAAAGCAACAGCTCCTCATCCACAAGTTCCTGCTGTGAAGGTGCCCATTAGCTGGGAGCAGACTGGGCCACAGGGAAGATGGGAAAGCTCTGTAATTCCGTCTATCGTTGAGGAACGTGTCAGTTTGCTGGTTGGAGATTGACACACAAAAAAACCTCCCAAAAAGCTGGGCATTTTGCACCACCTGCAACAGAAGCCTGTCAAGGGAAGAAGAGTGAATATCTGGATCTGCCTGCATTTAAATGCAAATGAGAAAGAAAATACCAGCTGCAATGGGAACAGAACAGTGGCCTCTGAATGTTCACTGGTTCAGTTTCAATACCTCTCTTGTAACATCAGTGACTTACTTTTCAAAGGACCTGTGCAACTGTAGTTTTTATTGTTCTCCACTGTTTGAATTGTTTATTCCAAAAATTGTTTTATGGTTAGATGTAAATTGAGTCTTTGTACAGAGCTAAAAAAGAGAAGGGAAAAAGAGTCATGAAAATTATGCTGGGAGAGAAAGAAAGAGATTGTTACTGGAAATTTTCAACCTTTGTGGGTATTTTTCTGGTTTTGAAATAGGGTTCAGCTGGGTTTTCCCTACCATTCCTCCACTGCCACAAAAGAGACTGGAAATCTAAGCAGCTTCCCGAGTTAATCAAGTAGAGGAGAAAGCACAACCAGAGTCTTATCTGAGTTTTCCCTCTGGCTTTTCCACCATACCATCCTTTCGCTACATAAACTTCCAGCGAGTTTTAAAGGCTCTTCAGCAGCATAAATATAAGTGGGTTGTCTATGATAAGGGACACTGCATGAAATGGAGAACATGAAAGCTAGCACACATCGAAACAGCCATCTGCTCAGCCTTGGAATAGGAACATTGCAGAGCTCATCTGTGCATTACTGTTGCCATTTAATGCAGTTCCTAACAACAAAAAAAAAAAGTTAATAAAATTTATGGCTGTAGCTGACTCACATTATAATGCCCTTCTAGAAAAAGCCTGTAACATTGCTCTGTGAATCTGTGCACAGAATGATAATACGTACCACGCAGCAGACTGAAAAGCCCTAGGTTTCTATTGCTGCAGATAGGTGGGCTTCGAGTTTACAACTCGATTGGAAAACCCTTCTGAATTGGCAGCAAGAAACAACCTGTTTTCCTGAAGCATTCCGCAGCAGAAGTTGTCCCCAAGCCTGGGAGCCATGTGTTCTTAATACTCAGCAACTGTGCCAACAGAGTAAGTACTGAATAGGAAGTATGGAACAACTGTTATTTGCATCACTGGAAAATTGTTAAGAAATGGGATATAAGGTCAATGGAGCTTTAAAACACCTCATCAGCATTATTCGTTTCTGCTCTCAGTTATTTTGCACACGGTGGTCCACAATGAAACCTTTCAGCATTTACCTAAGAGTTCACTAGCTGTATTACTTACTGATAGAGGTAAAGTGAGTTGATGGCACATGGCAAATACCACACTAAGGGTAATTCCTTGCAAATAGATGCTGTGAGGCTGTTAAGAGCAACCATTGTATACAAATAGTACAATTTAATAGATTGCCCTACAAATCATTGCAGTCGTTCTACAGAAAAATAGTATTTCTATAGGCTGCCTCTCAATTCTAAAGCCTTAAAGGGATATATTTGCTAAGAACCACTTCCACTTCATTTATGTTATTAAATTAGGTTTCTCAAGCAAATATTGTCCATAGTATTAATAAGCAGCTCTGTTTCATTTGCTGAAGATGGAGCCATGAATTCTCTAAAGGAAAAATCAGAGTCTTTTAAGATATGCAAAAATTTGGAGGGCACAGTCCATGGCATCAACTCTTTTCCTTGCTGCTGTTCCATAGACTTCCAGAGAAGTTTTGTACTTTACACGGCAAGATAAGAAACCAGAAGTCTCAAAGTTCAGAAAGACTGTAAACCAACATATTTCACAGTTTACAAACCACGTTTAAGATATACTTTGTTTAAGATATTTAGAATAGAAGGTATTTAACTGCAAGATCTATTAAGTAAGTGCTCAAAATATATAAAAGAGAACTGCAAAATGCTGGAATCTGTCAGTTTTGGGGGACTGATAGGCTTTGTGAGTGCATGCATGCTTGTGCTTGTGACATCTTTGATTCAACTGCCAATGTAATTAACACACTACTGTGGGAGATGGGAATGATACTTGTTGTTGAGCCCAGGACTTTCTCAAGTGGGTGTTTCTAAACATCTCATGCTGAACTGTTTTATTTAGCATAAAGAAGTAAATAACAAGTAAAAGGGGAGAGGTGACCTCACACTTCCTTCTTAGATGAGCTCTAAACATTGAGAGTATTGGTCTTGGACAGGAAGGTATGTTACATTGCCGTGCCCAAATCATTTTCATGTATCTTCTCCTGAATGGCTCAGGGGCTGTTAACTGTGCATCAGAGGCTCTTTAGTGCTTACATTGTGTTTGAAAATGAAATTCAGGCTCCTAAGCAACTTGGGACCTTTGGAAAACATGATTCTTGCAGGGATTTATGCCAGTTCACAATAGCCCACACATAGAGTCCCAGCACTGCCACACTAAGTCACAGGGATGGGGGTTTCCAGAGGCATTCAACTGATGGATCTTGAGTTACATGAAACAGTTTAAGTGACACCTGTGGCAAAACTCTCAACAATTTTTTGATTTCATTGAAGGATGTGGGGTGAAATTACAGAGGAAAATATCAAGTTTTACATATCAGAGACATTCACAGACTGCAGCTAAATTCTTTCTTAGTGTAACACAAATAAATGAATTTGGCTTAAATAAATGAATGTTGACAAGTGCTTGCAACACTTGCAGCAGAGGTTTTTTTGGTTTTTTTTGAGTTTAGTATATTAGTGTTTGCTACAAAAACTGAGGAAGCAGGAGATCCAGGTTCCCTTTCTTCCTGTCTCAGGCAAATTGAATCTATATCTGTCATCGATCACTAGCTGCTGGACTGGAGAACAACTCTTAGCTTCTATTTAAATGTGATGGACAAAGTACTTGAAAATACAATAAATGGGATCTACTTTGAAATTAAGATTAACTGAGAAGGAAAGGAAAGGGAAAGAAGGAAAGGAAAGGAAAGGAAAGGAAAGGAAAGGAAAGGAAAGGAAAGGAAAGGAAAGGAGAAAAGAAAAGAAAAGAAAAAAGAAAAGAAAAGAAAAGAAAAGAAAAGAAAAGAAAAGAAAAGAAAAGAAAAGAAAAGAAAAGAAAAGAAGAAAGAAAAGAAAAGAAAAGAAAAGAAAAGGAAAAGAGAAAAAGGAAGAAAGAAAAAAAATAAGAAAAAGAAGAAAAAGAAGGAGAGAAGGTCCAATGTCAACTTCTACTTACTTGAACTGAATTTTCTATTCCAGAAATTTTGATTATTTTGACTTCTACTCTCCTGGATAAGGATGGGAAGATCAATGGAAACACAGAACACATCAATGGAACAGAACATGTATAAGTTTTCATTCTGTGAGTACATTTTAGATGTTACAGGGTTGAAGAAATTACTGCAAATCAACAAAATACAGAATCTAAACATGCAAATAGATTAGACAGATGTGACTACTAATTAATGAGTTAAACTGAAAAGAGAGACTTGAAGGTTATTCCTACTTGTGAACAGTCTCCAACATAACTAGCAAATGAAGAATGTTTAATCTTCTCTCTCCTACACTGTGTAGCGGTGACGACTAATCCGCCACTGATGCGTCCTTCTTGGCTCTCCGTCTGCTACATATCCAAAGTTTTTGCCACTATCTTCTTGCTTAAAAGCCTCACAGAAGTTTATACAGCAGTGCAAACAATGTTTAAATGTGCCCAGCTAATCACTGAAGGCATTGTCACAGAACAGAGGAGCGATGCAGACATATCAGATGTTCTGGCAACAGTCGCATAATCCAATCATACATTAACATAAATTAAAGCTACAATGCTGCAGGCCTAAGAATTGAAAAAGAGTTGGAAATCTGGAAGTTAAAAGGACCTGGGTTTGCAGGGACCTTTCAAAGCATTGTCCTCCACAAACCCTGCCTGCCTTAGCCAATGGACAGGGAACTTCATTTACCTATAAATGGAGACTTTGAAGGAGCTGATTAACACCGAGTTCAGCCTGGTACGACAGGCTAATGAGATGACTAGATCAAGCCTCTGGTTTGAGACTGAAATAATAATGTAGTAGCACCTTTTCATATCTTCTATTTTGTTTCGTAAGGAAAGCAGTCATCTTAGAAATAATTAAGGTTGCTTCTCTGATTTTTGAAGCCTGCGCATTATGCTCGGGGCTGTAGTTTTTCCTTCTGTGTTGACTGGCAGTTGGGGGCTTTCTCAACCACTGAAAAGCAGTTCAGAGTGACTGAAAGGTGACATCTCTTCTCACAATACATATCTAGTTTTGCAGTTTTTCTCTGTGCCTAAGATGTGCTCTGGTTTTAGTCCCACAAGAACTATGGCAGTAGATTTTTGTAGCGTATGAAGCGTGTTATGCAGAGGGCTTTCACTCACACAGACTGAAATTCTGCATCCTTTTGCTGTAGCAAGTCTTTGTATCTGAAATCATCAAATCCTCTTACAACCATCAACCCATTTGAAACGCAAAATTCCAATTTAGAACCAAATGACAGATGAAACATTCACATTCTGAAGAACAACCCGGCTGTATGGATTTTATCATTTTGTTACATTTTGTAGATTTTATTTAGAAGATGCTTGATTAGGTAATTGTGCCAAATTCTACTTTTCAGTTTCAAGAAGAATCCAAGGTTCCATTGTGTTATTACACATAGCATCTAAATACATCAAAACAAATACATTTGGTCTTTTGATGGCTCTTTTGATTAGCCCTAGGTGCTGGCACTTTCTTTGTTTGCTGATGTAGCAATATCTGTGTCCTTTAATTTGCAGCTCTTGCCACTCCGATGAACCCGTTACCTTTGAAAATGCTGGTTTTGAATTTATACAGAGAAATCATGTGTGTGTGCAGTTTGTATTAACAGGATTAACGTTAAGCAGAAGAGTAAAATTATTAATGGACTTTTTAGGAAAGTAGTGATGTTTCTCAATGGAAGTGCATAAATATTTTAACCCTGGTCTGAGAATTTTCATACTAAAATTAAAATGTTAACTGAGCCTTAGAATACTTTCATTTTTGGCTACTATACCCGCTTTCATCTTGTAATTGCTCTTGAACTTAGCTGAATATTTTGAAGTCTCTCTCTAACTCTATACAGTCTTTTTGCCTTCCCGTTGCTCATCTCTTTGGACCTTATGAATATCTGAACAGTGTCCCTCAGGTTGCCCTCAATTAAATGTTTATCATGTTATTAATTTCATACTTTTCAATTTAGCATATGTACTTCACGAGATTTCTTTATTCCTTTTCACAATCATAAACTGGGAGGGGGGGAAATTAAAAAGAAAAGAACCTTTCTGGATGAGGATCTCAGGTTTCTGTGTCTTCTAGCTAAGAATTACAACTCTACTCTCTGCTTGACCTAGAAGTAGTACTCCATAGTACAGAAAGCTTGTATTTGCCTTTCCCAGTGGTACCCGAGAGCTTCCTTCCTTCTTGTTACAGAATGCATTATGTAACATTTGACCGCAGTAACTGGTTTGACAGACTCAGCTTTTATGATCAGTGGCATTCTGCTATCGTTAAAGAGAAAGCATAGCTTGACTCCAAAGTGAAGTGGCCTAAAGCCTGACTTCGGATGTGCCTTACAGAGAAGACAGGTTTCAAGAAGAAAGCGTTGCATCTCCCAGCAGTGTGCTTGGGCAGCATCTCAGTTTTAGTTGCAGGAAAAAAAAGAGCTTCTAGTTTAGTTATTTCTAGATGACTCTCTGTCTAATGGTTCTTTATGTATTTGGCATCTAAATACTGATCTAACCTGGTTCCACACAGGATATCATTTGAAAATTGCACCAGATGCAAAGTCACATGTGTTTAAGAAGAATTAAAATGCAGTGTACTTCAGTTTTTAGTGCAAGAAAAAAAAACCTGCAAAACAACCCTTAGCCATGGGATTTAGTAATGATTATTCCAAACGTGTTAACTACAGAAACAACACTATGAACTACTCAGTACAAAACGAATAAACAATCTAAAGGAAAATGTAATGATATGAATGATTAATAATGATAATAGCTTTAGCATAGATGTCTCCTTTTCCTTGTCTTTTTGCCTTACAAAGACATACTGTTTCATAGCTCCCAACAGCATCAGGCTGACCAGCTGCATGTACGTAACTTTAAAGCAGTTAAACATTTAAACTGCCCTGTCATTTCTTCTAGATTCTCAGCTGCCTGGGATTCCCATTTTCAGATATTAGCCCATAATTTTGATCTTGAATCTCTCTAATAGTGATGCAGTCCCCAGAGCTTTTTCCCTAAAGATGCTGGATACATTTTTTTTTTCCCTAGGCTTATAGTATTCCTGGAGCAAGACATCACTATTTCAACAGGAAGGCAATAAAACATTTCTGAACACTAGAAACTGCAGTCTCCCCTGTAATAGATTCCTATTTATTTTTAACAGAATCAATAGCTGTTTGCAAGTAATTGCATGCTGCAGTCTGTAAGTAAGGTAAGATTGAGAGTATGCAGCTGTCTCACGATTCAGATACAGTAATCTGATGAAGTCTGTGGCTACTTTCTATGAAAGCCACAGTGCCAGCTCTTTCAGCAGGCTTATAAGAGTGACCCCTTTCCAGATGGCTCCATATATCCCTTATGAAATCCATCAATACAGTAAACTTCCTTTGCCTAACCTCTGCATTGATTGAAGTACTGCATTTGCTAATAGAACTCAATGAAGCTAATCATCACACAAGTGCAGTTCAATGTTTCCTATTCAACAGTCTTCAAAATACCTGAATATCATCATAATTGGTTTGCAGTTAAGTATATTTCTATCTTCATCTTAGAAGAGGATGAAGTATCCCCTTTATGCTCAAGTAACTCTCACTCATCATCCACAAGTAAATCATGAAAGGTTTATACTAGTCAGTTGTGTTCTGTTCTGAACAGGACGTTCAATGTAAATGTCTTTCAATCAACCCAGCTCTTCTTCTCCAGCTTCTCCACAATGCACAGTTGCTTTGGCATAAATGAATTATACGCAAGATACTAATATTTTAATTCCCATCCCCATGACTTTACTATCAAAGCTGGAGCATTATCCATGACTAGAATTTTACTTGAGAATCTAAAAGACAGAAAGGCACAGTACTGTCAGCTTACAAGGCATTAGCTTTCAGGAGAACAGTCCCATTATTAATTCTTATTCTAATAAGAAGTTCCCTTGAGAAGGGTTGGGGTATATGTAACCCTAATTAAAATGCTGTTACTGAAAGGAACAGCCCCAAAGATGTAGAGCTCTCAATTATGGCAGAGTTTTTATTTATTTTGATTTATAATAAGGGGGAAAAACTACCTATTGTGTGCTCTTTGAGTTTTATTACTTCAGATGCAAGAGATGATGGAATCTTAGTCTAAAAGGATGTTTATAACATAGAAGACAATGCAAACTAAATGACTTTGAACACTCTATTTACTGTTTTTTACCCTGCATGGGGATAATCAAAGGGGGTTTATGGACACTCCTAGAATACATATTTTGTGCTGCATGAAATGCTGTAGTGTTTTGGAGAAGGAGGCAAATACTAAAAGCAAATCTGTGCTGAGGAAATGTTCATAGAACAAACTTCAAGATTAAACAGGATTCAAAACTTTTGTGAACTATGGAGCAAGATATCACCCTAGGTCTTCCAGTCTCTCTCTTCCATTGGTGAAAAATGAGTTAAGAACATTGCAAATATCCTAAGTTCATTTTTATTGGATTTATCTGTTTAAACACAAGATAAACCTCCAGCAGCAGTACAAATCCTAATGAAAATGATTCTACTTTGAAGGAATCTGTGCAGTCCTTCATTAGTTGCCACTGGCCTTTTAAAATACATTCCAAATCAAAGGTATAAAACTCAGGGGTTTTGGATCCTATCTGTGAAGTGAATGATGAATTTAAAAATCATTTTGTAATAGTATTTTATTTAATTATTTTTTTTAATGAAAGGGTGTTGACAAGGTACTGCAGGAGGAACCCTTTTCTGGCAAACCCCTTGTGTTTCCTTATCTTTGGAATCTGCTTCCTTCCTTGCTCTGACAGAGCCTAAGTGTTGACTTCTGGGGAGTATCAAACAGTCTTTTTTTTCTTCTTTTTCAAGGAGAAATAGGATCATAGCTCAAATTGCAGGAAATGTGTGGTTTCTTTTTCTTTTTGGAAAGTTGTAGTTCATTTTGTTAATTGATTTTAATTAGTTTATTATACATCGTGCAAGGTTTTTCAATTTACATAAAAATTCAGGTACTGCAACTTAGGAAGGAAAAAAAACAAACCACCAAAGCAATTTATCAGCAAAAGGAAATCTAAAACACAGTCATCATTCCTTTTACATACTGCTAATGATGCTTCAAATGAAAAACAACAAACCACGAAAGTTCTTCATTAGCAAAGAAATAAATGTGTGGTACTGTGCCAGCAAGGTATCTGTAGCATCATTCTTAGTGAAGAACTATTCAAGTCTGGACATAATAAAGCACTCTATCTCCACACAATAATGATTTTCCCACATAAAAATCCTCCTTCATATTTCAACCGTATACAGTCAAGTGCCAGTTTAATACCATGGTATCTATCATCACATCATCAGAGCTATTTGCTCCAATGTCAGCTGTTTTACCAGCAGTTCAATCCCACAGCCCTTCATCTGCTGCATCTGCTGATACTTGCAAGGTAGAGAGTCATTGAAAGACAACAAAAGTGCACAGGAGTTCCAGAAACAAACAAATTGTCCTGACACTAATAAAGCTACTAACAAAAGTTATACCAAACTACTCTTAACGAAAGTTTACTTATTTTTACTTGGAACAAACTTGAGAATATTATGGGTGGAAAGCAGAGAGAGAAACTGTAGTGGTTGCATTGTTGCACTACTGCACTTGGTAAACTACCAGCAGAACTGAATTAGAATGCTGCACATCTATTTAATGCCCANNNATCTGTTTAATGCCCATGTTACAGTGAAAAAGTTACTGCACTGTGCTTTGCTGGCATCCACCAAATAACATAGTTGTATCAGAGAGATGAACATCAATATTCAAATAATGAACAATGAAGAAAACTTAACAGCAATATAAACAGCTGGAAAACTTAGCCAAAGAGCAGGTGAGAAAGGAATAGGTTTTAATTCAGCACTGTCAGAACATCAATAATTTCTAAAAGTGAAACTGTTTTTAACCAGTTTGTTTTGGTTTGTTTTTTTTTTCACATTACTCAAAACAGTATAATCCATTTTTATATTCTTATATTTTGAAATTTAACTGGGACTCCATCATTACATAACCTAAATTAATCAAAGGCAATATTTCCAATTAAACTAGTTTAACTGAAAGTCCATTACTATTTGTAGCCTTTCAAATAATTAGGTGCCCTAAAGCTGCCCAACTTGCAGGACATAAATTGTTCACTGAGCAAGCCCTATTCCTTTGTAAGCCTCAGATTTGGATGACCACAGTGTATTTATACACCTGGAAGTACAAAAAAGGGAAGGTTTTGTGCAAACATTCTAATGATTCCAGTTCCAATGGTCAGGTTTAAACTGTAAATATTTGTGTACATATTTGTAGCAGGATTTGAGGAAAACAGTTTCTTTTTCAGCATTTACATACTGGGAATTGTATTTCAGACTAGACACGTTTCAGAGCAATATTTTAATACAAAGATACTATTTTGGCTGCATAGATCTCTTAGTATTTACAATAGAGTGGCCTTTTTTTGTATTCTGCTTCAATATATGTTAATGAAATAACAAGGATAAGGATAAAAT
Organism: Chloroceryle aenea; assembly: GCA_013399075.1. NCBI lineage: Eukaryota > Metazoa > Chordata > Aves > Coraciiformes > Cerylidae > Chloroceryle > Chloroceryle aenea. The sequence continues at coordinate 272,615 of VWZY01011210.1, forward strand.
AATTTTTGGTAACACCATTTGCTGATTTAAAGCTATCCTCTTCAGTAAAAATACTGCTACCTCAAAGAACTAGAGTGTGTCAAAAGCAAAACTGTATGTCAAAAGCACTCACAATAAAAACTATATTCAGTCACAGGGCTTTTTGCTTCTAAAATATATTTTTAGGCATGTTGAACAGCTATGGTGTGGACAAGTAACAGAAGCATGAGCATCATATTTCATTCTTATTTAAATTTTCAAATTCAAACACATGGCTTGTCTGTATTTAAGTGAAAAAAAAACCAACCCTGTGATCAGAATATTGCAATGAGTTAATTAGATTTAGCTTGTGTAATAGCTTAAACATCACTGCACTCTGACAGTGTTGCTCTTTCAGTTACTGCATTTCAAAGCAGCAAGTGGAGGTGAATCTAGGTCTGTTTATTCCATTTGGCCTCCAGGAATACCTCAGTCAAGCACAGGCAGATGGGCTCATACCATCCAGTGGCAGAGTCTTAAGCCTATCCCACAAGAGTGCAATGGCCCAGTGAAAGACTGGTCAGTTCATTAACAATATTCGAAACCAGAGGCATGCACCAGGGTAGGAAAATATCCCTGAGAGGGCAGAAGTGTTTGTCTTATAGCTCAGGTTACGACTTTCATTCCGTTCCTGACATAACCTCCATCCCAGCCTTCAATCTCTTATTCTTCTCACCATACTGAAACTACATTTCTGAAGATCAGGATCCGAAAGCTGTTCTATAGGTGCATATGAAACATATAGATTAATGTGCTGTATAATGGTAACATATAGATTAATGTGCTGTATAATGGGGGACAGAAAAAAAGTACACCCTAATCACCTGGTTTGAACGAACAAAGGAAGACATATTTGCCTGCCATTTGTTAATGTAAATGGTGCAGCTAATTTAACAGTATTAGACCTGAATCATCATGCTATTATTCCAGTTTTACATCACTGTGAAACTGGAAGTGAATCATTAATATCAATGAAATTATACCAGTGTCAGCCATGGAGTAATCTGCAGAAGGGATCAGGTTCATTAATTTTAATAATTTATGATACAGTGTAGGCTACACAATTTTACTAAATCTACTTTTATTTAATGTGACCCACTGATCTTTGCATGTATTACAAATCATCCAGTGTACTTGATATGTCTACTGTAAGCAGTTTCTGAGGAAGTGTGACTTTTTAGTAGAGGGTACTAACTTCTGAATTTACCTGGGAAGGCTGCTGACCTGATCCTGGAAATGTTAACCAAAGTTGTAGCTTCTAGACAATGAAGATGTCATCGTGAAAAGATGAACTTTTCAGGCTGCAGTGGTAGCTTTAAATCTGAATATAGAGCACTATATGATTCATCCCAGTCCGTAAGTATAAAATAAATGCAATAGATGGAGCACCTAAACAATCACTGATTTAATCCTTCATTTCTCAAAACATTTGAAACAAATCTTTCCCTGAGATCTTTATCTTTCAATCTTTGCAAAACACAAGTGAATGGATTTGCTTTGAATTTTAATGCTGTACTATGTTAATGTAACCTTCTACATGACATGAAATAAATTATAGAAAAAGAATAATAATAAAGTGAAACTTTAAAAAACTTGTTCAACTTATCTGTGGATTCATAACAGGCAAAAAATGCAGTAAGATGTTGAAGTCATACCTTTCAAACTTACTTTATTCTAGAAACTACTCAAGTTTTTTTCTTAGTTGTGGATGGTAATGATTATTTTCTTAACTGATGGTTTTAAAATAGCTGGTAAGATCCTCATGAGATGGATTTTGACATCTCTGTACTCTCACAGCAAAACCACACTAATTTGTACAAATTCTTCTGGCCGTTGTTATTAATACCTTCAGTCTGATTTGTGACCTCACTTGTCAATGTGTTGTACAAAGTATTATTTGTTCCTGTGAAAAGAAATGGAGAACCTGATTAATTTGAACTATTGATTACTCTTGTAATCAATTTCTGCTACCATACCAGTTCAAATTCAGAGAAAAAGCCACTGCATCTCCTTAAAGTTGCACAAGACTTTCCTGGAAGTTTGGTCCCTTAGAATATTATTTAGCATGTTTAATTTTCTTTTTCTTTTCCAGGAATTAATCAGTATAGAAGGAAAAATTATGAAAAGCTTTAAAAGATATGTTAAAGGGAGAATAGGTATCAGAGATGTGCATTAGAAAGAAAAGAGATGCGGCAACAAAATAGTGCATGGAGAAAGAACTTAAACTGGGAAAGCCAAAATGCAGTCTGTACTCCCTGTTAGTACATACATAAAAATAATTAATCCAATCCCTTGGTGATTTGTCCCCCTGGAATGACACTTGTAATCCGTTGAACCTTTATCAGAGCCAGCAGAATTAAGTTCAGAGAATCAGGTGTGAGGAGGAGACGTGTCTCAAGGAGAAAATATATTATGGCTGAGAGCAACCTGAGATACTTTCCTGTTTCTTTCCATTTCTTTTTCATCCTGTGCTGGGACACTATAGCTGGGTGGATTCTGAATATGTGCCATGAAAGAAAAAGGAGTGCATGGTCTAGTGCCTGGTGATCTGTACCTTCTGCGTAAGAAACTTGTGAGTGTTTTAGTGAGAGATCTCATTTGGGCATCTGTCCTTTTGATTATGAAGTCAAGAGGTTACAAGTATTTTTTTCTCTGTATGATACATAGTCCATGTTAGGTAAACAGATAAAAACTAGACAAACCTGCAAAAGGCAGGGATTGGAGTTCAGCAGATTTTTATTTTATATAAATCAGTTATTCTATCCATAAATTTAGTCAGAATGGAGTAATTCTCAGTCACTGTATAATGATTTACATAATAAGCATAAGTTTGAAAAGCCATTATAGGTTGAAGTTTATTTCTTAGCACCTCCAGGGATCTTAAATACCTTTTAAAAGATTTTTTTTTTATTAATATTAAAGAAAATTACACACCTGACACCAGCAATTTACCCTGTTCGGTCTGGTGTCTGATAAATATTTAGACATTACTGCAGTTATAGTGTCTTGGGATATCACCTTACTCAGAGCAGGCAGTGATTCACTTTCCATTGCCCGGTACTGTTAACATCAGCACACGAGAGGGTAGAAGATGAGGAACCAGAGCTCTGTGAACACAATTAATCAGGAGATTATCTACAGAGTATCTAAAGACTGTGACTTTAATCTGTAGTGAGCTTGACAGAAAATCTAACTTCAGCTTCCCTTTCAGATAGGCAAAGTATAGATTGCATATATACTACTAAAGTTAAAAGTGTGTCTCTAATTCTGTTAACAGATTGGGGTACTCAAAACTGTGTATGAGAACCAAATCAATGCCCAGCTGCTCATTCATAGCTGTAGAAGCATTGAACAACTTCCCTTCACACCATACTCTAGAGACTTCCAAGGCACTCTTGGCTCTGTTCCTGTGTGGGCTGCCCTGGGTGACCCTGCTCTGGCAGGGTGGTTGGACTTGGCAATCTCCAGAGGTCCCTTCCAACCCCTACCCTTCTGTGATTCTATGATACTGAAGATACCCATCACCAGTGCATCCTTGTATCCTGAGGATGGATACAAAGGCATAACCTTCTGCATCTGAGCTTGAAAACTTGTTTAGTTAGTTGACGTAGAATAAGTACATGGCACATGTAGAAAGTGAACTCAAGAGATAAGAGTCTGGATAGAGTACCTGCAGGAAAGGGGAATTTTACTGCAATCTACCCTCTTCCCACTCTAGGGAAGGCTCCTGTCCTTGCAGCAGAACCATCAGAAGAGATGGATGTGTGTCTACGCTTCTGCCTCCCCAGTGCACAGCTGGGTGCCTTAGTGTGCATTCACCCTCATCCTTCACTGAAGTTAATATGAAATAAGCTCAAACACAATTATCAGCAGATGGCACCTAACTTTTCTGTCTTAAAGCTAGTGGTGCAGGTGAATATTTCCCCTGAATGCAAGCAGTCTGTGTTTCTGGAGTGGATCTTTCTAGAACACCTCCTACAAAGCATTTAGCTGAATATCAGGCTAGTATCAATGTGATTATCACTCCATGGCTTTGTTATGTTCAGCTACACCCTGCTAGTACAGTACCCTTTTAATGTAATAGGTTTATTTCCAAGATACTTCCTTATTATTTGAATACCACTTCAGCAGACTCCTCAGAATAAGAGGGTAGTTACTGTCACTGTCTTGTTTATGCTGTGGAATTATTATAAGTACTGCTTTACAGCCTTTCTGTGCTTTGTCTGATGTCTGCATTTACAGGGACAGAATGACATTTAGCAATATATCTTGCACCCTGGCACATTTAATTAGTATGTCAAACTGGTGCTTGTACTTCTATTTCTAAAGCACAAGCACTTTGCTCATAGTTTGGTGTCAGAATGCATGAAACCGCCTTGGCATAATGTGAATTAGAACCAGCAGCAAAATGAATGAATGATTAGCATTGGGCATAGATCCAGAGTTTGACATTCCACTCATTAGAAAGTCTACTCTAATTAACGTAATTGGAATCTACTGGGTGTGCCATTGATGGATTTACTTGTCATCACAATTTTGTTTTATGTTCCATCAAACTCATTGGTGAAAACATGATGTATGCTGAGATTACCTTGTAAAGACCCAGTTCTTCAGAGGGATCTGCAAATTACAGCCTCTTGCTCCCACACAGGGACTTAATGAAGTCAATGGGAGGCAGGGTGCATGCTAGCAAACCCCTTTGCATGACAATTATTTTCTCATAGTCCATGTGAGTTATACATAACAGACATATAACTTTGCATTTATCCAGCACCTGGGGATTTCAAATGATCTCCTAAACACTGAGGAATCAATTGAGCCACTTTTCCTAATGCTAATAGCACCTTTTCCTATGAGGGGTCACTGGAAGTACTCAATAAACTCATTGGGGTGACTCAATATCATCAAAATCTGGCTGTAATTAAGTGAGCCTTGTAAAATCACAGTTATAAATAAAGTGATATGCATTTTCTGACTAGGATACAGGGAATCTGATATTTCCATAACCATACAGTAAATGATTAACAAAACCAGAATGGGATCTTGGAGATCATCTGGTTACAACCTCCCTGCCATGGGTAGAAACAACTCCCACTACATCAGGTTGCTCAAAGCCCCATCCAACCTGGTATTGAACAAATCTAGGGAGGGAGCATCCACAGCTTCTCTGGGCAACCTGTTCCAATGCCTCACCGCCCTCAGAGTTGATCATTTTTCCCTCAGATCTAGTCTAAATCTATCAGTTTAAAACCCTTAGACCTAATCCTATCACTACATGCCCTTGAACAAAGCCCCTGCCCATCATTCCAGCAGGCCTCCTTTAAGTACTGGAAGGCTGCTTTAGGATCTCCCCAGAGCCTTCTCTTCTCCAGGCTGAACACCACCAGCTCTCCCAACCTGTCCTCATGGGGGAGATGCTTCAGCCCCCTGCTGATCTTCATGGCCCACCTCTGGACCACTCTAGCAGCTCTATTTCTCTCTGATAGTGGGGGCCCAGAGCTGGACACAGTACGCCAGGTGGGGTGTCATGAGAGTGGACAAGAGGGGGAGAATCATCTTCCTCAACCTGCTGGCCACATTTCTTTTCAGGCAGCCCAGGATGAGATTGGCTTTCTGGGCTTTGAGAACACACGGCTGGCTCATACCAGCTTTTCATCCAGCAATGGCTAAACAGTTCAATGCATACCAGTGGAAGGAAGATATATAGACAAAACTAAGTCCCTTTTATTAACATAAAATCTGTGGTCAGACTTGGAATGAAATACGTATCCCCAGAGAAGTTTAAAGAATACATGCAGCAAGAAAAATATCATTGTTACCTCATGAATAATGAGCTTCAACAGACATCATGACAATGAGTATATTTTAGGAAACAGGATTGTTTATATTAGTCTGTTGAAAGAGAAAAAGGATTTAACATTTCATTTACAAAGTCTGTTTTTTCTTACAGATTTCTAAAAACAGGTCTGTAGAATGTGTTGCTTTTTTTACAGATATTTCATGAGAACAGAAATACTCTTGTCATCAGTTGTTGTGGTTATTAATATGGGACTGGGGAAAATTGCCTCCTACCTCAACTGAGTTCTGTGAAATGAATTTATATTTATTTAAAATTTTGTGAAGACTTACAGATATTGTGTTAAGTGACAGAAGTTAGAGTGGTATCTGAAGATGGTACTAGAAAGTGAGGTAGGAGTTTCTCCGTTATGATTTATAAGCCACTGTTTGAGATTTTATGAATTAAAAATAAGAATTGAATCAATCATTGCAAAATAAAAACGGCCTCTCTTTTAAACTTGGTCCAAATATGTATAGCAGAAAATCATGCAAGTGTTTATATAATGCTTACTTCTAGAAATCCTAAAGGATTGCACTTAAAATGAATGTAAAAATATCTTCTGGATAAAGATTTTCCCATTCCCTTGCTCACACCAAATGGTGTGCACAGCTAAGGCAGTTCATACTCCACACAGTCAACTGCAGTGTTGGAGAATGCCCAGTTTGATTAGAATTATAAACTCTTTCTACTGGAAAGTGAAGGTTTGGTGGACTGTGGTGAGAAACTCAAAACTACATAGAAAGAACGAAGCAAAGGCATTTTCCAATAGTCTAAATATTCTATTAAACATTGAGAAGAATGCTCAACTTGATTAGGAAATGAGTTATATTTTTGTGATGAGTACAGTTTTAGTAAGTTGGTGTTTTGGTGTCTCAGTCAAAAGTGGCATCCTTTTAACACTTTCATTCATCAAACTAAATTCAGCCTTTTAAGCTTTAGCAAAAGTGCAAGTGGCTGAATTTAAGATTACATATGCATCTTGCATCTTTCAAACCTTCCCAAACCTTTTACTTCACTGGGCATTTATGACATAATGCGTTATTTCAGGCAACTGAGTAATGAGACAGAGAAAGGACATAACCTATACATCACCCTGGAAATGCAAATCTGAAATCTTTATTAAGTGTAAAAGCACCGTGTTCTAAAAAGTCATTTTCCAAGTCTGTGCTAGAAGATTAAATAGAGAAAATAAAAAAAGGAAGAACACGNNAAAAAGGAAGCACAAGTTGATCTTAAAAAAAAAAAGCCAATTAAGATAATTATCCAAGAACAGTACTTTTGTTTTGCAAGTCTCTATCTGCATGTCTTTCTGGAAGTCTGCATCTTCTGAACTTAAATGTGTTTTGCAATCTGTTTGTATGTTTTTTTCCTTGGAGCATATTTGTGAAGTGCTCAAAGTTGTTCTTCCTTTAATTTCTTGTCATACACAGCTTGTTTCTGAATAATGTGTTAATTACAAGAGAATCCTAGGCCTGAATCAGTTAAAGACCCATTGCAATAGTTTGCTTCATCACCTTTTGAGGGGCTCTCATATTTTTCGAAGTTTCTGAAGACTTTCTTCTTAGTAGTATTTTTCTAGTAGGATCAGCTTCGTGTTCACTCTGCCATCAAGGAGGGGACATCCATTTTCCTTGGGCTACTGAACCAACACAGTCACCCAGAGTGAGGACACACCTCCATCTCTTTTCTGGGAAAGATATCTCAATCTGTCTGTATCAGAAGGGATTTGCTCTGGAATTTTACTTTGGCCCTCATCAGTACTGGATATTTTGAGCACAGTTATGGCTCTGCCAATGTACAAGTATTAAACAGGTAGTGCAACCCAGAAGACAATAGCACCAAGGTTGGTAGGGCTTATCTGTGCTTTGACCAAAAGAAATTGAGACCATTTGTTAAGGCATAAATATATACATCACATATAAATCTTACCTTGGCAGTTCATACCATATATAAAAATGATTTCTTTTTGTAGGCTAGTCTTACTAAAGACATCATCTTCTCTTCAACTTCCCTATGGAGATTTGTCATTCCTACATCATGATTCCCAGACAGCAATTCAAGTTTACCTGTAAAGAAAATTTATGTTAAAATTAACCTTCCAATAACTTGTTAAAATACAACAATTACACTATAATAATTTGTAACCACAATTCATTAAGCTCATACTTTCAATCCAACTGTGGATTCTAATCTCTCTTGCTTGTCAGCAAGACACACTAGGTGAAATTTATCCTGATAATTAATACATGTATAAATAACAATAAATGTAAGTATTTTTTACATCATTTCACAGCCTTTTTCTTTTCTCCTCTTCCTGACCCCTCCAATAAAATAGAAACAAGAGAGTTATTTGCAGGTTCATAGAAAACAAATACCAAGGTCACATGGCTCAGAATTCATAAGTTAGCCTTGAGCAGGGATAGGCATTTGAATAAGTTTTTGCATCACTGAAAAATGCAGTTTCACAGCACCAGCACCTCATTCCAGTCTCACAAATTCTGGCTTCACTACACCGTAAATCTTGATTTATACTAGACCCATAAGATCTGCTATGTTCTGAATCCACATTCATTTTAAGCCTACCTGGTAACCAAGCTGTCAAAAAAAATCATTTCTTTCCCTTTTTTTAAGAACATGACTTGTAACCACTTTTACTTTTTTTTTCCAGTTTTGCTTAATGTTGTAAGTTAATGTGCTCCAATTTAATTTACTTTTGATAGTGAAATTTGTAATAATACATTTATAATGTGTTACACTGTACTCAATTAATCACAAACTTTTAACCTCTTAGCTAAAGTAGGTTTTGTACTTTTTTTTGTCCTTTTTTTACCATTGTCTGAGAGACTAGAAGGGGCTAAATGGTGACTAAATGGGGAATGGAAGGCAATTACTGGGTGAGGTGAATCATCTTTGCTCTGCAACAAGGGAAAGAGAGACCTCTCAGAGTAACCTTGCACAGGTCTACTGCTGTGTCTTTCCCACATCCACCAGCTTGAGGAGAAGGCAGAGAAGGATGTTCATCTGAGAGAGGCATCTTAAAGGGTATATGAGTGACACTGCATTGATTTGTGGTTCCTAACAAGTGAGACCAGCCTGCTTCTTCCCATTATCTCCAGTCAGCGTGTGCTATGGTGACCAAAAGATGAATAAGGGTAGGCAGTAAGTAAAATTGTACTTGTAGGATTACACCCCAAAATAGTATTAGCAGATTTTCTTTCAAACTCTTGTACAAAGCAATTTCTGCCAGGTTCAAACAGCTGAATAAATAGCTCCTGGCTTGTTGATAAAGTAGGAAAAAAAACAAACCAAAACCAAAACAAAACCAAAAACCAACCCTCTAATTTATCATAATTTCTCACATGCCCTTATCCTTATGTTCTTTTTGCCAGGATAAGTATGTAAGATTGTGCATTGCAAATTTGTGCCTGTTTGTATGAAAACTGGATGAAAAACTAGGTCAAAGTGGCGTTCTTAACCTCAAACAAAATGCTACTAAGTGGCTGAAAAATCTGTTCTCATCTATATGTCTTCACCCATCCAATTCTGAACTTTGGTCCTGAGCAGTTTAATGTAAATTGCTCTCCTTAAAACAGCATTTGTTATTAAAGCTCTGTGCAGCCAATTCCACTTGTACAGTAGAATCTGCATTATGTGCAGCATATAAAGAATTATTGTGGAAGGTCTGTTTATCTCATCAGATTGAAATGATATCTGTGTAGGCATAATGTACAGTAGATATATAGATATATATATGTAATATCATGTTGCATGTTATAATGAAATTTACAAATTGCCCCAAATTAAAAAAATAATTTTCAGTATGACATAGTGCCAAAAAAAACGTGGCACTGGAGCTTAAGACTTGGTATTATTTTGCTATTTCAGTTTTTTCTTCCCTTAATAATTCAAAAAACAATATTGGTTTTGGATGTAACCATTGCAAGAATGATGATTAAGAATTACAGAAATCTTTTGTCCCTGCAAGGTCCTTATAGCTCTCCTGAAATTTTGAACTACCATATTTTCTTACCTCACAAATCATTAGTATAGGCCAGTAGTAAATTGTGGATTGGCACCCTGCCCAGCATAGCACCAAGATCAAGCCTCTGCTTTCTTGTAAATCAGAGCCCAGCTCTTTGTATTAGAGGTACACACATTTACGGAGGCATTAGCTGTGAAATAATCTTGCATAGCTTCAAACTAGATCATGTAAAGGAAGTTATTTGTGGAATCAGGAATGACGACACTAAATAGACCTGGAAGGTGCACTCAACAGCAAGAGGGGGTTTGCTGAGATGCAACTGAACCAAGGTATGAAAAGGCCCTTCACTTCAAATTGGGCAATTATTATGTGTGACTCACTCTGTGTAGGCTCACAGGACCATGCACTTATGTGTATGATTAGAGAACACCCAACAGGACTGAATCCAATTGAAGAAGTGGGACCAGCCCTCTTTGTAGCATGGTATATTAATGCAATTAAAGCACTGGAATGAAGCAGGGGAAAAAAAATAAATTAAAAAAGAAATCACACCTTTTAAATTGTAGAAAACACTTTAACCATTACTTGTTGTATTCTAGCGATTACCAGCAATTTCTTAATCACAGTTTGTGTAATTACTTGCCATTTACTTGTATTTAAAAGGAATTAGCTCAGATTGTTTCTAGCAAGTCATCAACATTACTTAAAAAAAAAAAATACTTAGACTTACAGGGCTGTTGATAGATTGTCTTTCATGATCAGTAGACACGAAGATATTTCATAGCAGCCTGTTCACTTCAGGCACTTATGCAACAAAAAGCAGTGATTTCCCAAAATTCTTCTTTTCCTTGGAACTCTGTTGTATTTTAGTGACCATTTGGATGTAGTTTCTCCCCAGTATTGTCATTTTAATGTATATGTCTTAGGGGCATGAAAGTGGTAACATGGCTCCTGTTAAAGCCCAGTTGTGACTAGTAATAGTCAAGGAAGGGTAATCCTGGAGGACTGAACTCCAAGGGAGCTTCACATCTTTCCAGTTACCTGTGTACTCTTCCTCTAAAATTAGTTATGTACCTTCTGCAAAGCTGTCCTTTTTGTTGGGCACAGGCAATTACTGACAACAGTCCTTACCCACAGAGATATTTTCCTAAGAAAAATCTTGGCTTCTTAATGAGAAAGTAACCTCTGATACCTTTGGTGCTTAAACCTGCCAGTTTCCACTTCACTCCCACTTTGTAAGAGGAGTATGCTCCTAATGATTGACACTTACTCACAGAACAAATGTTTTAATTAGGGGTGAAAATATCCTTTCCAATATGACCTGTACCATACAGTATCTCAGGTACTTCTAAATTCCTGGAGCCACCCAGGGAAGGCCAGGGGACAGATGTCACAGATCATCCATGCAATACCATAGTCATTGTCCCCAGCAGCACAAACAGCCACGTGGTGGCAAGAGAGGAGGTATGGACTCTACACTGCCTGACTTAAGGCAGATGCTTAACCAAGCTTCATTTTCAGAACAGATGAAAGAGGCTTCCCTTTTGGTGCCAGTGTTACTAACCCTTGAATTGAAGTATAATGAGCCCACAACTGGTTAAATGGGTAACATTAAAGTCAATGGAACTACACCTTCTTCTACCACCTTTGAGTCTGGCAGAGGATAATTACTCCAAATATTATGGTTAAATCAGCCTTTCATGTGCATGCCCAAAGATGGATGTACACAGATATAGGCTCTCAGGGTGGCTGACAGAAGGGGCCTTCGTTATGTGCTACAGGCATTTCGTATACAAATATTTTCTATGGTTTCCCACATCAGACTGAATAATATTTCCACAGCCAACATAAACATGTGAACTCAGCAATAGGTGGGAAACAGGAACTGAGATGTAAAAAAAAAAGCAAGTCTAAAAATTTGGACTCCAAGAATGACACACTGAATTTTTTGCCTTAGATAAGACAAAGAAATGCTTCTGAAAATAGCCCATTGCACATAAAATCTGGGAAGACTGAACCTTTTACTGAGTTCTAGAAAAGTTCTGCACCACCTCATAACCATTAGGAGGCAAAAAAAAATGAGACAGAGAGACTTCAGCCACAGGTGGCACAGGAAGTTTGGCATTCATCTTGCTTCTCGGAGCTTTCTCTGAAAGCTTGGGCTTCTTTCTTTGCAGGCTATTTCTGTACCTTCAGGACCAGGAAACCTACAGAGTAGCATTAGCAGTGTCAGTTGGAGCTGAGAGGCTTCAGGCAGTTTAACACCCTTTTGGCATCCTCTAGCTAATCCATCTTTGCCACATCCCTGGCTACATCAAGCTGCAGCATGTAATCCAAATACTCTCCATCTATTCCACCTTCGTAAGGGAGCAGCAAAGCTTGTGCTTGTTCCAGTTTGCTCCCTCAGCCAGACAATTCCGGTGTGAATTGTCACATGTATTGCTAGATAAGAAAGGAAGATAGAGTGCTATTTGATAAGTAGAAATGTCAGTGGTTTGATTATAAAGCAGATGATCAGGTCTGGCACTTGCGCTGACCACTAATGTTTGATTGCTCCAGTTTGGTTTGAATTCAAGACTATTTATTAGAAATAGCCTTTAATTTTTATATATAAACCAAATCAAAACAAAGAAATACCAACTAACAAAAAAGCAACCCCCCCAACAAACAGCCAAACAAAAAACCCACAACAAAACACCAAACAAACAAACAAACCACAACAAAACACCAACCAACCAAAAACCCCCCAGCATATGGGGGATAAAATGAAATATTTATAAATGGAATGCACTGCATATAAAAGAAAGAACACCAAATTATCCAGGCAGAGCTCACCAGTGTGTACATTTACAGATAAAAATCTCAAAGTACTGTAAAACATCTTTAAAATGCAGCACAGAAGAAGAAAACTCGATGCTTGGAAAAGGATGGCATCATCTCAAGGGTGGATTTAGATGTTTCAATGAATCTGATGGCACTTAAACTAATGAAAGTGTAAGCAAATAAATGAGAGTTCAAAAGAAATGGGTTATCAAAAGGAAAGCTGCAATAAAATAGAAGTTTATGTAGTACATTGCTGAAGATGAATTCAGATCTCTTAGCAAGGAATGTGCAAAGGTAAGAAAGGGGTAAATGGGATGCTGCAAACATAGCAAAGATTTTTTGGAAACATTTAGAAAAATAGTGAAGTAAATTTTACACCTTTCCACAAGGTGGGAATACATAACCCTGTCTCATTTTGTTTTCTTGGAGAGCATAATTAAAGATATACTGGTTACACCAAATGCATGAGCCTAGGACTACTAAAAGTACACAGTGTGTAATGGGAAAGAACCAGGACTAGGCAATGATTTTTGAAGCATTGCTCACCATTATCACAGAGTGATAAATGACAGTCTGTAATCATAAACCTTATTTTTTTTCTGTCCTCTATGCTAGTATTCAAGATGTTAAAAAGCAACAATAACACAAGACTATGAAGAGTGAATACTCTGAAAGATCAAAATAAATTTTGCAGAAACCAGCAAACAAACAAATCACATTTTGACAGTGTCAGTTCATTTGAAAGAGAGGAAAGGTATGAGGGTGTTCAAAGTGCTCAGAGGAAGAGTTTGGCAGTTGGGAGTGGGACTGTTTGAGTTAATAAAAATACTAAGAACTAAGGGTGGAAAAGGTTAGCAAAGTAGAACGTGTGTCTGCTCTAGTTTGTGGATATTAGTATTCAGCAGTGCTGGGCTATAGGAGATGGTGATAAATCAGGCAAGATTGGGAAAAGTCTCTGAGATCTGTGAATCTCTAGGAATATAAGGCAGGGCTGGTTCTACAAGAAGGAACAAATGCTGAGAGGGACAATATGCTACACAGCATGTCAGGAAAAGACAGATGTTGAACACAAACTTAGAAACCTGGGTTTACATTCTTTTCTTTAAAACAAATGAAATCCTTTTCAGAAAGTTAATCATACAAGAAGGCAAAGCATGAGAAACTTTGCATGAGAATCATTTGTGTGTGATTGAGAGATGAAGAAAATAAAAGCTTGGTCCACAGGAATAGCTCTTAACTGCAGTTAGCCTTTGTAATGCAGTAGCCTTACCTTGTCTGGCAAAACCTGAACAGACTCAAGATGCTCAGCAAGTTTTCTTGGCTTTAGCTGACTTCCTTCAAATACAGAGCAGCTGCTCTAATAGAAACTGTAATTCTGGATTTAACCCCCTAAAAATTGCCTCAAATATGCACCCCAAAGAGCAATAGCCCCAGACAGCCACATTTATTCTATTCCCAGCTCACTGGTGTGAGGTGTAAGGTGTTTCCCTCATGCCAGGATGAGTTTCACCTGAGCTTTTCAGGTGGCAGGAGAAGCTGAGGGTCCTGCCTTCTGCACCTGCACTGGTTTTTCTCCCCTCGTTTCCAGGCAGCACAATAACTCATTAGTGACACCACCAAATTCAATATATTGAGAAGTCTTAACCTCAAGCTGAAAGTCTCAATATCTGTGACGTGTAATGTAGGTTTTATTGACGATATGTTAGATAGCAAATAAAATATCTGATTAAGGATTAAGTTTCAAGGAGGTGGAATCAAACACATTACCATAATATTTGAGATGAAGGAGAGAATTTGAAGAGAATCACTTCTCTTGTGAGAGTATCTATGGACACTACAAGAAAAATATCTCTGTTTCATTATGCAGTGTAATCGAATATCAGATTAGTGTCTAATATGCTGTAATAGGAGCATTTCTGCATTATTTGATGTTATGGCAGAAAAAGAAATGTGGTTTTTTTCTCTCATTTTTATTGTCCAGTCAATAAAATCCTACTGGCTACCAATGGAGCAAAAATTGGGCATATTCCAGCTTCAAATGGAGTGTCATTGCACACTGATGATACATGGAAATATATTTTTGAGACGGGGCAGATTTGAGAGAAAATGTTGGATGCAATTAAGGCGCCTGGATCCCTTTCTTAGCAATTTATTAGCTGTTCCAAATGGAAATATTTCCTCTGACTAAGTCTGAGAATGAAACCGTCCCAATTACAGGATGCCAGTTAGATATTAGTGATAAAAGTGCATAGTAATGAGCATGATGAATAGAAAGGGAATTTATTAGCTGTCTTTTTCTTTCAGTTCTGGAAAGACAAATAGAATTTTGGATCAAATGAACAGCTTCGATAATCAGCAGTATAATTTAATAAATTTTATCTAGCAGCCTATGTCTTATTTAAAAGGTATTTTGTTTCACATCACCTATTCAAGCAAACAAACACAAACCTGAATGCTTTGACAAGCACACTGTGTTTCCTTGAGTAGAGACCAAAATATGCACATTTATTTCAGTATTGTGGTAGCATGGAGAAGCTTGACTCACGGAACCCACTGTGAGAGCTGTAAGGTGACACTTCCTTGAGATTAAAGAAAAGAAGAATCATGAAAAACAAAAGTTTGCCTTCTCTTCAGGAGAAAGCAAGATATGTATGTGCTTCTCTATTTAAGGTTTTCTATGAGAGCAGTATATGTCACTAGAAAGTGGAGACTTAGAGATATCTTTTTTTCATAGTTGTGGTCTAAGCAGCACAAATAGAGGTAGAAAAGAATATAGAATTAGTTAAAAACATCTCAACCTTACTTTCTAGTACAGAGGGTGTTTTTCCACACCTAGGGTAGGTACTATTTCTGTTTCCACCAGCCAAATGCAACATGCTGTATTAACAACAAAGTGACAATATGTATTACCAACCGTTTGGTTGAAATAAGAAGTGATCTGAGCCTTTGGCCATCCTTCAAACCAAATTGAACTCAAACCTTTGACATTTCAGTTACACTGTCTCCTGCCTCATCCTACATTTCTCATGGTATAGTGGCAAGCTGCAATGCCCAGAGGTTTGATATTCACAAAAGGGCAGCGATAGGCACCTTGCCACTTCCTGCTGTACTATGGATTTGTCAGGGAAAGAAAGTTAGAGGCCGTGGGGAGGGGGCATTTTCCCCTTCAAAGCAAATACTGTGGGTAGGACGAGGGCAGGCCCTTTCTCTGTGATGCATGATAACCTCTGAGGAGAGCATTGATGATGGATGACTGCCAAACTTCCCCAAAAGAACATTGCTAAAGAACATTCCCCTGAAGAACAATGCCACGCTCACCTCGAATTCACAGAGTTTACTCAGTTGGCATATTGTAGACCTAATAAAGAGTCTTAATAAAGCTTTAATAAAAATATCTACTATGTTCAGTTAGCTCTAACTGGAAGAAAATCAGCAAAATGTTACCAAAAAAAATCAGGCATTAAATTTCCTTTTCCAAATAAACTCAAGACATTTTCAGTTGGATCTAACAAAACAGAATCCCAACTGTAGCTTGCTGTAATGTATATTGTTAAGCTCATGAGAAGTTTTGACTGGAAAAATACCAGGTAGATTCTGTGATTCAAAGTATATTAATCACTTACTGAAGATTATTGAATGATTCAAAATGAATTGTCTGTTTATATCATTGATGTCAGTGTGATTAATCCAAATCTCCTGCAGGGTTTAAGAGGGCAAAATTAGAGGTCTATCTACAAGAATCCTCTTGATCCACAGTTAGTATGTCAATACTTGTTGCATCCTTTAGCTAAATGAGTGGGGAAATGTACAGAAAATTAAAGTACTTCAATAATTTCCAGATTCTTTTCCCCACAATAATGGAGTTTATGTTAGTGCTTAAAGATATGACAGATGGGAAGGCTGTAAAGCTTGTGATACACATACACACATACTGTATTCCTGAGTAGAAGGATTCTCCATACTGGCCTCCAAACACTACAGGTTTACTTGGAATCTCTCACAAAATCACTGTGATGCTGGGGTGGAAAGGGAGTGAATGCTCTATCTGTGTGAGAGCTTAGTATTTAAACACTACCACCTGAAATTTAGACACTACCACCTGAAGTTGATCCCAAAGCACACACCCACAGAGGGGCAGTCAAACCAGAGGTGGATCTGAGAGAAGCATCCACACCCATGTGTTGATTAAGTTCAGATTCAAAGACTTTTGTTTTTCATTGTTCCTGATTGTGGAAGGTGCAGCCTCCCCGACAGACAAAACCAGCAGAGCCAGGGTGGTGTACCCTTGACTAGGGTATAGATGGGGCTCCACCTAAGAACCAGCTGAGTGGGTTTTTCCCAGAGCAGTCAGACCTTCCCCTTGGACGTGCGAGACATAGCCACGTCTGTGGACTGAGTGAGCCTCAGACACTTCACCCTGGGTGAGTGATACCTTGGGCACTCTTGTGTGGGAGGTTTCCCCTTTATGAGTGAGTAGATGCCCATTTAGGAATTAGTTGTGTAGCAGCTACATTCCCAACAGACTTCTGGACTTGTGTTTGGTCAGGAGTGCTGGGCAACTTTGGTTGATGTAATCCCCATTTTTGGATAGCTGCTGATGTCTGTTTTGTGGGTACCTCTGTGCCACTGGGTCAAGATTTTGGACTGGAGTGGGCAGCTAAAGTATGTGACAAGGTCACAAAACCTGAATTCTGCTTCTATCTGCCATCAATCTTGTGCAACTTAAAGCAGCATTTTAGCAATTAGTGTCTATTTTCTGTAACCTCTAACACAAAGATTGTAAAGCACTAGATGCACGAAAGTAGGGTGAGCTCAATTGCTGATACTTGTAAGAGATTTGGAAAGTTCAGGAACCATTTTCTTTTTTAGTGGAGTTGAGACTCATTAGAAGAATAAATATCAGTTTTTCATAAAAAGAAATCAATGCTTACAAAGTTTACATAAATTTGTGCAGAAAGTTCAGCATTTATGCAGAAGTACAAAATCAGAATTAAGCTGAGCCCATGGTTGACTATTTAAAATGGTGTCCTCTATGTCATGTTGCAACTGCTGCTTCTCTGCATTCTCTCAAGGGTTGCCTTTGTACATAAGTTACTTTTTAAAGTGTAGTTATTAATAATTCTCATTTATTGTCAAAATGAGCATTGATTTACTTATGAAATTCAGCTTCTTCACATTACTGCTAGCATAAAACAGGACATCAGGATGCTGTTGGCATTGCTGAAAGCCAAATGTAGGATTATGGCTGCTTATTATCTTGAGCAGCCGTGCGAGCTGAGCTTCAGTGAGTCCTACACAGGGAGCAATATTCCTATATTAAATCTGACGTGCAATCCAGATACTACAGAAAATAAGTCATTTTATCCTGATTTCCCAAAGAACAGTGGTTTATGTTACCACAGTATCTTTCTGCCCATACTTTTCTGTCTTCCACATAAAAACTTGTGGAAGTTTTATCTATTAACAAAGGTGTTTGGTATCCGTTGACTATAAAACAAGCTTCAGAATGTGCCTTATGGCTGCCCCAGCTGGGAGGACTTTGTGAGATCTTCACTGACATAAACTCACATGTTGGAGAGGAAGATGATGGCTTCTTGGGTTTGAGTTTTGCCACTATATTCCAATAATCATCATTGTCATTGGCAGAAACTGTGCTGCAGTGACTAGCGTGAAGATTTCTCTTGCCTCTAAATGTTTCAAAGAGCAATAAAGTGTTTGTGTATTATGTGTTGTAAAATATAAGCAAATTAATTTTCTCTGTGGAACTATAAACCAAAAAAACCCTACTTGGGATAATCTTAGGATCAATATTTCGAAACAAAAGCGAATTGATTCCCAGTGCCAGCTCAATATTTTAATGATTGCAATGTAAGAGATAAATGACAGAGTCTACTTGTTTATTTCTCTGTGTTCCAGTTTCAGTGAAAATACATTCTTCTTCCATTCATTGCTGATACAAAATCTGTAGGGCAGCATTCGGTGGAGAGGGTCAACTTAAACAAGCTAAAAAATATGACATGTGACAAGTATTCTGTATCCCAACCAGTGATTTGAGAGGGATGAAGCTCTCTTATGCTAAGCCCTGAATTTGAACTGAAGGCAACGACTCCGGTTACTATGCACCACTCTGGTATTATTTCTGTTCTGCTAATATTCTTCTGCAGTATTTTATAGTGACAGGAATGTATCACAGGGGTCAGCCCTGTGGTTATCTTGAGCTCATTCAAATGACTCCTGGGTGTATGTATGTTAGAACAGAGCTTTTCAAAAGGTTCTTTCAAAATTCCTTTTTAAAAGGATGTAATTTTACTATTTCATTACATTAAACACAGAAAAATGTCACCTAGAATTTGCTAGTATCAATATGTGCAGTAAATCTTCTCATTCTCACTTAATCATTTGTATATTTTAGGAAATTAATTTAATCAAATGTTCATTAGCAGTAATAATTAATTATAGCAAAGTTCATCAGACAACATATACGTGTTGCCAAATGATCACCATGATGTTCTTTTGACAGAGTTGTTACAGCACAAATGTTCACACATTTTTTATGCAGACATTTCACCAGCATATGACATACCATCTCTAAATCTGCATTTACAGCTCTATAAATTACAGATGCATGAAATATTATTGAAATATATTTTACTTTCATTAATTGTATAGGTATGGATTATAAATGTGTATTAGAATACTGCATAGATTACATCTGCAGTGAAAAATGTGTTATTTTCAGTGCTAGTTATTTCTAAAAATATTCCACAAATGAACCATAGGAATCATTTTTTTTACTAATCTATCAGTAAACTGAAAATCACTCCTGTTCACAAAGTCTGCAGATTTTATTGGGAGTGGCATGACTTGAAATTCTTGCTGCCTGGAAAAGAAGTGTAGCTTTGTAGTCAGGGCATATGGCTCGGGGGAAGCATATTCAGTCCCTTTGCCACAGGTTTCCTCTGTCTTTGGGTAACTCATCTTGTCTGTTTATCCTTTATTTATAAAACAGCAATGAGAGGTTCCTTTCTGAAATGTTGTTTGCTCTAGCCACTCAGTTTAGGGCAGGGTCTGGGGAACATCATTATATTTTTCTGCAAGGCTTAACAAAATGAGGCCATCTTCTTGGTTGAGGCTTTTACGTACTGCCATGCCATATAGTAATAATGCAATGATTATTGCTCTGACAAAACCATTAATTGAATTGCTCTTTCTGATTCTTGAAAGCACCACTGGCTCCTGATTTTTTCATGCTCCAATCAGGTGGATGAAAACAGAACAGAAAGTTCAAAATAAATCCCTGTTAATACTGCGAGGAGTTTCTCTGCTTCCCAAAGCTGAATAAGTTTCCATATGTTTCTGTGTGAAGAGAGTGCAGAAAAAGCCTAGGGTTTCTTTGAGATATTCAAGAATATCTCTTGACATCATATGAAAATTTGTCAGTGATGCTGGAGGATAGAAGGTAGTGACAGCGTGCAATTAAAGCAGCTATCAAAAGTGTGTGTGAGTAAGTAGTGTTCTTGTTGGAGCTTTTTCAAAAGCTGATGAAAGTTGAATATCCCTGAGACATCATAAAAATGTTTCAGAAAGACAGGTAGGTCTACCTCAGGTTGTCTGTATCAAAAACTACCAGGAGACTAAAAGACACAGGCATAGGCTCATAACAAAGTGATTGGCCTTAGTTAGGTTGATCTTCTTTTTTTGGAGTCCAATCTCTGTGTGGACCCAGAGATGGGAAACCCCATGTAGCAAATTTGCCTCCAGTATTTGTTGAAACCAAGCCAAAGAAAGCCAAGTATGTTTGGCTTAAACCTGTACTTTTGCTTTGCAATATAGTGACAGGTTCATCTGTACTTAAATTCTGGCACTGTGTAGAACTGGAAGCTTAATGTATGAGCTTCCCTTAGCTCACCCCCAGAGGCAAAGATATATCATGGACCTTCACTGAGCGTTTTGTAGTATTAGAAAACCTTGCAAAACTCAGACACAACATGGAAAAATCTGACCAGGGAGAGTTCCTTTGGCTCTACGTTTTCTTGCTTTTGTTGCTGTGAGTCAGAACCATTAACTGAGTGTAGTTTTCTTTTTAAGATGTTTTACAGTCCTGCAGTGTTGTTTTTCATCCTGGAGTCAGTGTAGTGGAATGCCAGCCAAGAATAACAATTAGCTACTTAGCCTGTCCAAGTCTTACTCGAGCTGCAGTGTTAGATCAGCCTTTTGGACAATGGTGACAACATCTCTATTAAAGTTAGGACCTGGTTCAGTAAAAAGGGTCACACTAGGTCTGTTCATCACACTTCCCATATCATCCCACTGTCAGCATGGAGCAAACCAGCAGATTTCAGGTGTGTTCTTGGGAAACCTGCCCACTTTCACTCACCACAGCAGTAGCATATGAGGATGAATCTGTTTGGGTTTTTCAAGAAGGCTAAATGAAAATTCATTACCAGGGTTTTGTAAAAATGTCAGGCATTCCTTTAAAATTAACTCAGAATAAAAAGAAAACCACTATTGTTTCAGGACTCTCAATAGAGTGTGTAATGCTCACAAATTTTGAATTGTTCTTTGCAGGTTATCAGACAGAAATCTGTTTTTTCACTCTGGTGAAAGAATTTAGCATTGATAATTCTGGTTAATTGCTATCATCTTACATTAGGATTTTTCTGTTGGCATGTGGTGTGTAGCAACTGTATAGACCAAATGACTTTCTGCTTTGGAAGAGCAAAATGTTACAAATGCTAGTTCTTTACAAAGGACTTCATTTTTATACCAAAGTTTGGGAGAAGAGACGGGGGGGGAAAGAAGTGGCCAGGTAGGAAAACGAAAAGATGAGATCCACTGTCTCCTAAATGACAATTCCAACGATGTTTGCATCATGCAGAGTCCAAGACCTTCCTTTTATGTTCTCCAGAATCAAATAAGGAGAGATACACCGTGCAATAGTTGGGATCCAACCATCTCAGCTGCAGACTGAGTCTAGTTAATTCAGCTCTTAAATAGATAAATAAACCTATGCAAGGCTAAAAGCAAAATGATCACTTGGTTTACTGGGCCTTGTCCTGCCTGACAAGTAAAAGTTCATAAATTTTTTAGAGTGCAAACAGAACTAAACGTAGTTGTATATCACTTTCTTCCCACCGAAGACAACCTACTCTACTCCCCCTGAGCAGGAAGCCCTGTGTTACTGAGGAACTCTTTTGATGTATTTCAGGAGCCTCTGGTTGCCAGTTACTGGCTGAAGATAATGATCAGTTACATTTTCACCTGTTCCTCTTCCACAGCCCTGAAGTTTCTAGTTCATCCAATTACAAGGCTTTGCCCTGTCCCCCGTAGGCAGAGGATAAAGCAGCAGCCCTTCCACTGGGGAATTAACACTTAAGTCACCAGATTTTCAGGTTGTATTTTGGCTGAACATAGGTTATTATAAAGGAACGTTTTCCTTCCACCTTTGTTTTGATTATAGAAATCTCATGTCTGATCGCCAAGCAGCCTTCTGGGAAGATCTTGGGGTCTCTTGTGAGAGAGCAGGGAAAGCAAAATGGGAGGAGATAAATCAAAAATACTGTAGAAGGGAGTATCCAACCCATAAACATAACTGTGCTTCAAATCTGTGTGTATTTTCCCCAAATTTCCTTTTTCTAATTCCTTTCTTTTTTGAAGGTAAAGGCAATTTCTTTTAATAGGAAACAGATTTGTATAAAGAAACAATAACAAGTATGAGTAGGAAACATGTTATTATAATGGCAGCCTATTTACAGACTGAACTGAGAACTAGCACAAGCATTTTTCACTAAAATTCAGCATCTAATTGTAAAACTTAAGATATTAACTTACATTTTCATGTGATGTAAGGAGCACTGATGCCAGCAGGTACTATTTGTGCTAGTGGCACATAAAATCTTAAGTGCCAGGTACCTTTCAGAAACCACCTTTACTGTCATTGGTCATCTCTTCTATCACCCCAGTAGAAAGGCTGTTAGTGGAAGTATCTCCTCTCTGTGAGCTGGAACTTTCTGACCATGGTTCAATACTATTTGTTTTGTACAGTAAGAGAACTTCAAACCATTTCTTTGCCTCTAACAAATGAGTGTTGCAGTCACCGTGTTATAACCATAGGGAAGGACACTTCTCATTTATATTGTCATCAAATTAAGAGCATCGTCAGAAAAAAGGAGTTAGGAAAGGTATGTGACAACTCCAATTATTATCATCAATCACTTCCAGAGGATGACAAATACAGAGCATAGAGAAACCCTCCTGTGCCCCAGAGACAAGCCTCACAGACAGGTGCTGATAATGAAAGGTATGCCAAGATTATTTTTCAGGGAAAACAAGACAGGAATTTCTGTGAGAAAATAAGTTTTGGGGGAGGATTAGAAGGTGATAAAAGGTGGGTGTGGGGAGAACATGAATTGGTTCATTGTAGCCTCAGGAAGGGGTGTTAGAGAATGTAATAAAGACCGAAGTAACAAACAGGAATGAAAGAAGAATAATAAAAAAATCCAGGAATGAAACTGAAGAGACAGCTTTACTGTGTGAGTTATAATGAAGTTTTGTGGGATTTCAAACAGGAAATGATCCTGAATTTGATGCTGTTAAAAAAATAAAAAGGAAATTGATAGAAAGAGTCAAGGAGTGATTTGATATGATTGAAGCAGAATAGCTGGAGATAATTCTATCAGTGGTGGTTTATACAGACACTCCCAGGAATGGAAAGATGGGATAACAGAGAAGGCTGGTGGAGAAGGTTTTATTAAGTTGTATCAGTCAAGATGAGAGAACACAGGATGAGAGAAGCAAATTTTTAACAGCTGGCCTACCGAGATGAGAATGAGGGCTGTTGATGTTGGACAAGACAAAATGCCAGAATTATTCTAGCTAAATTTATTGTAGTTTCTGCAAGAGCTAAGCTCTTTCTTTATTCAGTATTTCATTTGAGGAAGAGGGTTCATTAAATATGCTCACCAATATCTGCACAGGTAATGAAAATGATATGTTTCTTAGAAGGGCTTTGTAGGAATGTACATAGCATTGGATCATTCCTTCCCTTGAGAAGAGAGGATTTAGTGAACAGCACAGAGGCAAATCTTGTATAGCAGGCTTAATCTTTCAGGTTTTCTTTCTTTCCGTGTCTGTCTTTGGCTTTTTGTTTTGTGTTTTGGTTTTTTTTTCCCCAGTAGGAAGAAAAAATAAATGAATACTCACTTGGGTCAGGAACATCAGGTTTGAGCCAAGTTCTTTCTGACCTTCATATTCATTTGAGCTACTTATTCTCACAAGGACGCTGGATATAATAGTCCTGGATTCAGTGAAGAGAGAGCTTCATACCACATTCTTCTAGAATGCATATTTTCTTTCATAATCACAGTGAAATATAGGAAATAAAAAGGTTGAGCTAGGTCTTATGAGTCATAACCACAGTGCAAGGCAGCCTACACATGTGTGGGGCTTGTATTTTTAAAAGTTATGACCTCACCTCATAAGTTTTAGGTCATCTAGATGATTTTTCCTTTTCTTTGTTGAAAGTGTGCACTCGTGTAATGCAGAGGCATATCCCTGGTGCTTGTGAAAAGTGCCAGAATGACAGCTCTGCGGGGCAAAAGTAGGTCAGTTCTGTGCAGAAAGAACTTGGGAAGCAGCATAAAAGCCTCCTTTGCCCTGCCAGTATGTCCCAGTTAAAGGTGAACCTAGCCTAACGCCTCCAAGGAAAATCTGGAGAGGTCAGAAGCAAATTCACAGGGCCACTCTTGGCCTCCCTGCTGGGGCCAGAAGAGTGGTGGCAACAGGCAGTTGATGCCAGTGAACTTCCTACCATCAGTGCCTGTGCTGCAGCCTGCAGAAGTTACCAGCTTGCTGCACTTTTGGCAGAAGCCACAAAGCATCCTAAGTTTTCTGAGATATTCAATATCTGTTTCACTGAAATCTGAAAAGGAAATGAGAGCAGGAAGAAAACTACAAGGACATGCAAGAAACCAAAACAGTTTTGCTACCTTATTTTTTTTGCCAGTAACTTTTTTCTTCTTTTTTTTTTTGTTAATGCCAAACATGGTGACATTATGTTCACATCAAACATGTGCTGTAAAATTGCACTTGTCAAGCACTTTGTTTGGCAGAAGTGCAGAGGAGGAGATGCTGAGCCAATAAATGTTTCTCCTTTTCTCCCTCATAAAAGGGAGAGCTCAAGAACAAGTGGGATCTGTTCATTCTGTTACATTAGCATCTGAGGCACTGTCAGCTTTTCCACTACATACCTCCAGTTTCAGATGGCTTTAAGTTAGCAGTGGACATTTGATAGGGGCTGAAATCAGGCTTTAAGAAAAGATGCTGGAAATACAATACAGCTTCTAATAGCACATTGTTTTGAGGAGACAATCAATGTCTTTCTGATATCTTGGCCAGTGTCAGACTACAAATTTCTGGGTCTCTTGGATGATTTCTTCATTCTGCTGGGGCACAGGACCCATCCTAATCCATGGCCCAGGAGCCACTGCAGGAAGCTAACAGTAAGCTGCAAAGCTGTATAAGAAATCACTTGTGTCATGCAATATTTACAGGTATTAGAGAGGTCTCCTTTCCTCCACTGCTGTTTGCAAACATGTGAGCAAAATTACACATGTCTATGTGGCTGGGGAGGCTGATTCATCCAGCAGCAGTTCCTTTGCAGAAAAAGGCCCAGAACATGAACACTTTTTAACCCATGGCTGGAGAGGACGAGGAGAGCAGGGCTCAAATTATGTCAGTTTTCTGTAGTAGAAGGCATGGCATTGCCTCAGCTTGTTTTCCTGCGGCCCACCAGACACCTCCAGGCTGGTACAGCCATAGAGGAGCTGACACAATCCTAAGCAACACCCTGAGTGGGCAAATCAGCAAATCCTGATGATGGAAATTCACTGAGAAGTTTGAGTAAGTGTAATTTTATTGGTGTCAAGCCTGACAATACCAGTCAACTACAGCTCCGAGATATCTGTGTCCTCTGTGGACAAGTGTGGGGTGAAATATTCATTGCAATTAGCTAGAACAAGACCTTCTACAGAGTTCCATTCCATTCATGATGAGTATCTGTGATATACATTACAATATTATTTTCCTTTTGGGACCAACTGTTCTCTCTACTGGGTTGTCTTATAAGCTTAACAATGCTTAAATTTAGCCCCCTGAGTATTCCATTTAAACACATTCATAGTTTTACAAATATTTTGCAGAGCAGATTATAGCACCTGAGTAATAAAATCACAATTACAGTTTCTAGCTGGGTGAGAAGAGTTTAAAACATATTTATCAGGAAAGAGTGTGAGAAAAGAACACATTACTGTTAAAAAGTAATAATTAAACTGCCTCCATTTTATCTGGAAGCATAGACTCATTATAAATAAACAAGTGCAATATAAAAACCTCAACCATTTATTCTTTTTTAATGGACTTTTAAGTCAGTTTCTCTAGTTGTTGATGAATGTAATAAAATGAAATTAAATTAAAAGAAATGTCAAGAAGAAAACAAATTTAAAATTAACAAAGCCCACCATAAATTTGCAATTACTTGTCCATTAAAGGTCTCGAAGAAAGTTCATTTCTGCAAGGATGGAATTGACACTATTGGAGCTTTAGCAGGAACAATTATTATCATTGCAAATTACTTAAACTATTAAACTGAGAATAATTCAGAAATATCATTAGCAGTCAAATTACTTAAAAAAAAGCTTGTTTTCTTTCTCCTTTGTTTAATTTAAACTTAATGTCTGCTTATTCTCACACAAGCAGAAAATGCTGATAAATAATTCCAGAGCATGCCTAAACATCTCCCTTCACAGCTAGCTTCTAATTTGATCTCAGGAGACCCTGCTTGGTAGCTGAATAAAATATTTTCATTTATTCTAGGAGAGCCTACATCACCATACGTTTCTAATCTCATGTTGCCCGGTAATGCCGCTAGATGAGGTCCTCAGCAAATCATTAAACTTGTTCAATAACAACGTTACAAAACACAAGAGATTTGCCCTTAGTGAAACAAAGAAGTTTTTTCAAACCTACCGGAGGAAAAAAAAAACCACAACCAAACAAAACAACCCAAACTTTAATAAGCTAACTTGAGTTTCTAGGGCAGTTTCAGAGATTATTTAATATTTTAAACTTCCTGGTGTGCACAGTACAAGAACAAGGAGACTTCAATGCAGTGTCAGAGTGGTTTTAAAAAGCCATACTTTTGGGTTACAGAAAATACAAGTGATATTGCTTTTCTGATAGGATCAAATGTTTTGTCTTGGTCAGCTCGCTGTGCCCGTGGCGTGTTCCCTGCATTTGAACAATATACTGCCTTCTGAACTGTAAGGATTTCACCTCCACATCTTGTCTTTCTAACAACTAACTATATTTCCTGATGATATGATAATGTAAATGGCTTTGCTATGGAATTCATGAATCATCAAGATATGATTTGAAGAGAGGAAATTAAACACTTGATTCAATTAATCTTTCTTATTAGGCTAGAAACTCATGATTTGCACTCCTAATAAATATGATGTGAGATTTCATATGCATTAATCACATGAGATTAATACCCATTATTATTCTTTATATTAAATAACACTGGATTCGAGTGACCCAGACACCAGCTCTGTGATCAGGAGGGGATGGAGAGTACTGTGGAAGTGGTACACTCTCCCAGCAGAGAAAAGACTCTCATTGCTTGACAGATCATCCATCTTCTTTCTTGGCTTTATTGTATTTCTTCCATATTGATGGAATGGCTTTCTCGCTGGGAAAACTTTGTTGGGTCAAGTGCTGAAAATCAAACCTAAGTTCCTCCATGCAACAGTAGGGAATAAAGGTGCAGTGGAGCAAAGAAGTACAGCTAGGAAGCTGGATTAATCGAGGGCTGTTAACCATCTCCTCACCTAAGATCATGGTGATTTTTAGGTTAAACATGTCTTTTATTATTATTATTTGCACTATATAGGTAGAGATGACTTCATTTAAGGTTCTTGTTACTGGTTGAAGATAAATGACTTTCAGTACATTTCTTCTACTTTTTCCTCAAGAAGGCAACTCAATGTTATTTTACTTACACACTGAAATGTACATTGTGTGGTATTTACCCATCTCTTTACAAATCCACCTGCCCATCCAGTCCTCTGGCCATTTATTCACAAAACACATGCAAATATAAATTATTTGGTCAGTTGTTTTCCATCTCTGAATGATGAAATCAGAACTACAAAACTACTGTTATGTGTGTAGCTATACACTATATACATATGAAAATACACATTTAAAAACCCTCTAGAGAACTGCAAGGGAGTAGGCAGAAAACTGTATCTAGACATTTATCAGGCTCATTTGCTCCCCTTGTTAAAGCTGCATAGGAATAACTTTGAGTAAGGTTACCAAAGGACGTTCTTATCAGTTAAAACCTTGAATATAGCTAATTTTACCTTCATTAGGCTAAACCATATCTGTAAGTGAACTATCTAAAGCTTATGAGACCTCAGAGTTGCCCTTGTAGTAAAAAAGTCAGATGAAAAACACCAAAGATTTGCCCTATGATTTTTGTTGAGATATTTTAAGATAGTTTGGGGTAATATTTCAGTCCACCTCTACATGGTAGTTTCTTATAAAAATGGACTCCAAAGACAATCCTGTGTTACTCTTTGCTTTTGGCTGAGCTCTGTTATTAGTTCAAATACTTCTAGAATACTGAGAGTATTAAACTGTTTTAAAAAATAGGCAATTTTAAAGGTTTGTTGCAATTGTGAAGCTTCTGATTAAAAAGAAATAAATCACCAAACTATTAACAATTTTGTTAAAGTGATTTTACTACACTTTGTTTCTTGAGAAATGAAAAAAATCATTAATAGAATGAAATAGAAAAATGACAAAGAGTTACTTCCAGTTCTTGCAAAAAAACTTTTATGCAGTATGTTGAGTTCCATAAGCAGGAGCATGTCCAGGAAGAGACTCTTCAGTGAACAGCAGAATATGTGGTGTGGAATATCCTCTTCTGTTTTGCATAACACCACTTTCCTTGATGATTCAATCTCAATCCATTCCTAATTTCTTAGAAATACCTCTGGGTAAGGAGAAATTTTAGTACATTTTAGCATACCCATATAATCTCACTTTCACCACGACTATTCCTTTGTTTTCCTTTTTTCTCCTTTCCCAAAGGATAGTGAAATTGCCATATATGATGGAACAGATGTTCTCTTTTGATAACATATTGGGAAGACATACAGTATCTCCATAAGAGATAACTTCTAAAAAAAATATGTGTGATAAAGATGTCTGCATAAGATACTGATTCCTGAAAGAGAATTTTCCTTTTAACTATCTGCATACGTTTGAACTTTTTATGCCTTTACTTCTCCCCACAGTCTCTGTCAGATGAGAATGTTCTTTAGGTGCTTAGGGAAGGGATGGAGCTGATGCTGGTGTACACAAGCAACTGTGTGAGGAAGTGGGGCTTTCTGCTTCTGGTTTCTGAGCAGGCAGTAGCATCTGTGTGATGTAATAATGGTGGGTATCATATATAAAAATGCCAATCACAGATGGCAATACCATTGTGTAGCTACTACACAGTTATGCCACAAAGGTAGCACCCCCTTTCTCCTACAAGTAGATTACAGTTAGAGTGGAGAACAAGCAGTGACCTTTATATTACTCTCATTTTTGTCTTTTCTGTGCAATATTCTGTATATGCTTTTTTTTTTTCAAGGAAAATTATAAATTGTCCATTGATAGACAAAAAAAATAATATAGTTAAAGGAAGGGATATGAAATGATGGACTAATAGTACACATAGTTCTACTCCATTTAGAATCTCCTGTTAATTATATTTCTTGCATTTTGCTTGATATGGTATGTGAAAAGGTCTGTGTGAATGTTATTTCAAGGAGTGTTTATTGGGCAACTAACACGCCTCTGTCTCTGCAAACTAATTAGCTTTCTTCTTTCTGGATTGTTTTTTATGTAAAGTGTAATAATCTGAAACTGGTTTACAACAGTTCTGTCCTTTACTTTGTGCCACTTAAAATAAAACTGTGTAGTTAAGCTTTAGTTCATATGCACATCTCTCTCTCACTTTCTGTTTTAATTTCAAGTGAACTCTGCAAGTTAAAAGTGATGAGGGCATCATAGGTGGAGATTCCCTGTAGTCTAAACTGGCAGTTTTGCTGAGCTATAGGTACAAGTCACCTTGGAGCAATTTGGAGGGGGTTTTGTTTTTATGTTGCCTGTAACATTGCCTGCCAAAGAGCAATTCCAGACAAGAGGGTGGGCACTTGGCAACTTTTATCTTTGAGGTGACAATGCAGAAGCTGCTAATTAGTGAATGTTGTTTGTATCAACTTCATGTAGAATTCCAGTCCCGCCTGTGAAAAATGCACAAATTTTCTTTGTGCCAAATTGGCCTCCTTGCGAGGATTGGGTGGATCCAATTAATGTCAAACATCCCTGTGTACTCTGTCTGTATAGAAAGTGATGTGCTTACATGTGGCATCCTCTCCAGATGATGTGTTCAATTATGAATAGTGACGGGGTAATCAACACACAGCGTATTTCTTTCATCTGCACTAGACAGAAGATTGAAATTGTCCTGAACTAGATCAGAAACTACTACAACCACCTTTTTACTTTCTTCTTTATATGCCACAAGGTCTCAGCCAGCTATAGTCTCCCTATCCAGTTTGTGTTGGGCAGTTATCAAGTTTATTTCTTAATACACCTCACTTAAAAATGAAATGCATTTGTCTCATTTCTGGAAATCAGGTTTATTATTGAAAATTGGTTACTCAAAAACTCCCACAAGCATCCACTTTGTTGACATTTGCCAGAAAAGAAGGGGGGCACCAATTCTCATACTGCTTATTTTGTCACAACCCTAACAGAAGAAAACAGATTTTTCTTTTCTTTTGTTTTGCATTGAAGAAAAAGTGCTGGGGCAGGAGAATGTGATGCTGAGAGATCTTTTAGTTTGAACCAAGATGAATAGCACCAGTGGGATGTATGGGCTCAAATTGTAAAGAAAAGATGGCAGAACAAGCACAGGGAATTTGAGATGGAAGCTGGACAGCAATATAGATTAATGTGAACAAATCCAATCACCACAGAGGCTGGGGTGAAGCTTTAGATGGTTATTAATTCTTTAAGGAGTGCCATGTATGCTGAGAGATTTGCAATGACAGAGAGAAAGTGGCACGTCAAGTCAAGAGGATTCTTTTATTAGGGGGGCTCCACAGTTAAGAATTACAGAGAAACAAGTGGGAAATTCCTGCTGCATGGGATCATATGGCTCTAGATCCTGGATTTAGGCAAACATCACGATGCCCTCTTTGCCTGGTATTCTCTGCTGTGTGATTGAATTTGGATACTTTCCTGGGAAATCTCCCTTTTAATATTGCCTGACTTTTACATTGGCTTACATCTGATGGACTAATCTTTTTAACTCCAGCATCTTTCACATGATGTTGATTATGAGGAGTATTTTTATGGGAGCCTTGTGCCATAAGCATTTTACTCAGCCTCTCAGTGAACCATTACTTATATTTAGAGGAAAAAAAACCTTACCTTTGCTTTCAGTAAGACCTGGGTCAGGCTTCATGCCTGCATTGTAGGATGAGCAACAGAATAAGGACTAAATGAAACTGCTGTTCCTAACAGCTGCTTCATTCCTTGTTCAGAAACTCTGCTAATGCATCATGGAAGTGCAATACCTTACAGCTGGGCTTCAAGGGAATGCAGGACTTGTTATCTCAAACACAGTCTCACAGGAAACATCAGAGCATGTTGAGGTATGAAGATATGGAGAAGGATTCATGGGAAGACAGAAAAAGTTGGAAGTCTGTTGATTTTTAAAGATGAGCTGTTACAGTAAAGTGGAAGATGCTCAGTACCTGGTCTGTAGCCCAGGGTCAGAACTCTTTCAGTTGAACACTTTTAAGTGAGAAATACCTGGTGAGTGAGTGCCAGAATTAGAAAAAATGCACTTTGTTAATATGTCCTGCATGTGGGTGAGTAAGACCTAACCAGAAAGCAAAGCTGTCTCTGAACTCCTGTTCCTTCCTCAAATTTACAGTGAGCTGCAGAAAAATCACTTGTAAATGTAGGTTGGGGTAGGAGGGCATTGGCTCACGTGCCTTTGTACCATACTTTGTTGTGCAAAGGAGGCATGCCCTGCATCTGCAAAGGAAAGTGATGGGGTTAATGAGAGCAAGATTTCTCCTCCAGATGAATATATTTCTAATAATCTGATAATTAATCTTGTTATATTTATAGCTTCACATGACTTGAGTTTGGTTTTTAGCATTTATACATCCATTCTAAGTTGCTAAAAAGTCTATTCACATAGGGGAAAAAAATAAGCACCAGATACTCGAAGTCTGTTTCTGTTGATCCTGATTTATCCATCTTTCAGTAAGCCCTTTGGTAGAGCTGGGGATAATCGATTACCTCTCCACTTTTCTAAACATCTGAAGTCCTGAAGTGACTGAATTTTGGAAAATGAACAAGGGGAAACATGTGACTTATACTGTATGAACTTTAAAACCATTATACATGCCAGGATATAAAATGAAGGTACTTACCTCCAGTGCTATGTTCACTTCTGATTATCCTATCTTAAAAATGGATATAGCAAGAAAAGTACCAGAGAAGGACAGCTAAAAGAATTCCTTCTAAGGAGAGATCAGCACAATTATACCTATTTAGGTGAGAAAGGAGATAGATTAAAAGAGACATCATGGAGAAATATGAAATAACGTAGTACAATAATGTTGTGCTAATACAAGTTGAATTCTTGGCCTTTTTCTTCAAATTTTCATTTAAAAAGCAACTCTCTTAATGAAAAAGGGTAGCAATTTTCTCTCTCCAGAAGGACCTCAATGTTAGCAGTGGGTGGATTCATCCATGTCTATGTATGTAGCAGGTCATACATGAAAGGTTTCTAATGCAGTGTGAGAATTTACCATCTTATTTATATCCACAAAATAAAGTTTAAAGGAGTCAGTCTGAGCTGGGGAACTGCAACACAAACCCCATAGTACACACCCAAGTTCTGCTGAACACAGAGCTTGAAAAACATCCTCTAATACTTCCACATTCACTGCATGTTTCCAATTTTTTTACACTTTTTGTGTGTGTAGATATAAGTTAAAATGCTACCTGGGTCAAAACTCTGCAGAGGTTTATACCCTACCAGCTCTGCTTCTTCATCTAGCTGACCAACAGATGCTGTATTTCTGGTTTAGACAGTCAGTACTCATTATTGCTTTTTGTGTATTAGGGGAATTACTTCCTCTTTCATTTCACAGCTGATTTAGCCTCTTGTGATGAAAATCTAGAGTTAAACAGCAGTCCTGGGTCTTCTGGACCCAGACTGGGGCAGCTGTTCTGCCAAAGCCACAAGGAAACAGTCGATTGGGGTTACTCTGAAAATGGTGAAAAGGCTGATGGTGAGAGCAAAATGCTTTTCTGACAAACCCATAACCCCAGGAAAAAGTTCTTTTACCAGTAAATAAGATGTTTCTTTGAATGGAATTAGCTAGATTACAAATTAATAGGAGAGATGACTTGTACAAAAAACAATAGAATTGTGTTAACGCGCTTGCTCACTTGGTTCTGGGATTTTTGTTTATTTTTCTGTCCTTGAGGCTTTGGGAAGAAGCTATCAGGACAGAATGGCTCTCAACAGTTGTGCAGACTTGAGAACTCTGAAGAGCTTAGCATCCTTGCATGTGGGCCAAAGCAATTGTTTCAAAACAGAGTCATTGTGCTCATTTTAGAACAAAATGCGGCATGCAGATGAGCAGTGCCAACAAGAAAGAAGAAAAAACCTGGAAGATGTATCTGGTTTTGTGTGAGAAATCATCTGCGTATTCCCTTCTTAAAGATGGTCAGAACATTTTCAGGAAGAATATATGTTCTGCATTAAGATCTTTGAATGTTCAAGCTTTGTGTTTTTTTTTTCTTTACAACTGGAAAACCACCAAATATATTCAACAACTGTTTCTTGGGAAAATTTCTGTAATTTTGGGAAAGCCTTCTCTTCTCTAGCTTTGTTAGAAATAATCTGGCTACAACAGCCTCTATATAGTGAATGAGTTCAAAAGCAATGTATGTGTTTCAATCCAGTACCTTAATAGAACTCAAATGAGTTAGAAGCAAAATAGTACATGTGGTAATCTTACATCATAGATCTTTGTTTGGAGAGCATCCAGACATGTTGCTAGTATTATCTTAAGTATGTTCTTGATAAGTGCTAATATTGATATCTATGCCTCTCAAAAGACAGATATAATAGATTTGAACAGGTTTTTTCAGTATGTTTCTCAACTGAAGGAGACTTAACAACCCTTTTTTATCTGACCTTTTAAAGTAGCATAGTGGGCAATAACCATTAACCGATCAAATATGAGAAATGTCAGGTGTGGAATAAGCACTGACAAGGAAATATTTCATCTCTTTAAGCTCATGAACAATCACTGAAAAACCCTGGATCCTATTAAAGCTAATTCCCCCTTCTCCCCCCTCAAAATATTCAATAATGGTGCAATGGGTTGTCTCGTGAAGCATTACTCTACAGAGCTAAATTTGAAGCTAGAAGAGATCAAACGGGCTAAAGTATGGTAGAATTGTGAGAAATTCATCATTGTTGCTTACCCAGATACTCTCGTTTTCATCACACGGTGTGCCAGTTCTCATTTAGTAATACATTTAATAATTCTAACAACCCACTTATCTACTTTTCTTTAACATGTGCTGCATAATCACTCTCAGATCATCATGTGTCACCGTAGTTAGATTTCCCTTTTATTAATCCAACTAATTCAGGTTAATAATGATTTTATTTTTTTTATATGGAGTGCCTTGTAGGCAAAGCCTCGTGCATGTTACAAATCTTTGACTAGACAGACATGGTATTTATTTCATAAGAATTTGCTAGCAAAGAGAAACGTGACGTGGAGTTGAGATCAGAAGTCACTGTGTAGGCTGAGAGAGTGATTCCTCTTTGCCAGTATTGCTTTGTAGGGTTTTACACTGGCAAAGCCCACTGATGTCACTGCCCTTACTCTTCATGACAGAGTCCAAAAAGTTCTGCTAATGAGAAGCATCAGACTGCTCCTTCCCTAGGACAGTCCTGGGAAGGGCATGGTCTGCACCAAAACCAGTGCCTGTACCCAAAATCTTTACAGCATTCCAGATAAACAGGAGTTATCCTGCCTGTAAACACACCCAGTGCATTGGTTATGCTATAAAAATAGAAATAATCTCTTAAACCAGTCTGGAATTCACATCCATGCGTAGCTCTTAGGATCTGACAGTCTTTAATGTCTGTTTATAACATTTTTAAAAGTTTATATTGTAAAGGAAAAGCTAATTAAAAATTAGGCTTTCTTCATAGGCTCTGACTCCAGCTGTTCTCTTTAAAGCAGCTGGTAAGCTTCCCTAAATAGTCCACCAAAGATTAATCCTGACAAACACAGACTCTTGAGGCAGGAGGCATCATTCCGGTGTACAAAGTTCATTATTAACAATTAACCTGCTGACAGAGAGAGGAGTTGTGTCAGGATTTGGGAGGGGGGTACTGAGACATGAGAGACACAGACCTGATCCCCTGTAGGGTTTTGTTGCCTCTGCACTTTTGGAGCAGCCTTTGGGCTTCTGTAGATTCTGCAGTGGTTGATTCAACATTCAGCATTAAGAGTACAAAACCAGGCTGTAGAGATGATGGATTTTCTTGCTTTGGGTATTTAAAAGGTAGAAGAATGGGACACAAAAAGAATCTCCAGGCGAGAAACTTTCTAACTGCTCTGCAAAATGTAAAACTGACCCCAGAGAAAGGACCTCAAAATCATAAAATCCCAGACTTCCCTGTCACATTTGATGAAGTTTACCCATCAACCTTCTGGCACATTTGTCATTATCTGCAAATACAAGACTGACATAGTTGTGGATCAAGATCACTGTGCACTTAAAACTCAATAGTATAAACTCAAATTGCTTCTGCATTCTGCACAGGAGAAAGAGACCTCGCCAGAAGCAACATAAACTGAAGGTCTTTGGGGTACCAGTTTAGGTCCAGGTCTGGCACCAGAAAGACCAGAGAATCGGGCAGTAGAAATGAACAGTAACTTGAGGATATTTTAATAACAGCTGCTCTGTTTTCTTTCTTAGTGCATTTTTATTTTATTTGCACTTTTCTAGTTTCTTCTTGATGACATGGCTATTATTTTATAGCAGTTTCAAGCAGTTAATTAATGAACTGCACACATGTGACATGACACCACCTTGCCCAATTATCTCTGGCATCTATTTTTATGGTACAAAGCACTGCTGCTTTGTGAATTATTTTAGGTTGTAAATTGGCTCTGGAAGCTGTTATTTTAATAGCCAAAGCAATACAAAAGCAGTGCTTGATGGCTGACATGCAGCAATGACAAATTGCCTTGCATGATCTCATGAAATCCACCAAAGGACTTGGAGACGGTTGATAATGTTTCTCTGTCCTTTAGATGTAAATATCTTCCCTGTTAAATCCACGGCACCTTATGAAGTCCTTTAAAAACAGATTGCCACGTTGCTGACAATCTGTAAAGGGTTGAGCAGCGCAGACTTAGGAAGAGAACATATAACAATTTGGGGCTGATTTTTCCAGGATCTTTTTGCTGAACCAGAAATACTGTTGTGTACCTACTGGTAATTAAGCACAAAGACAAACATTTTAAGGCCAAGTTGTTTCTGGCATTGTATTGTCCACCTTTGAAAGGCTAATGCACGATACCTAGGGGGAAATTGGACAGAGAACGTGTCTCGATGTCCCTCATCCCCAGTTCTCAAGGGACAAGGGATGTGTAGCTAAGCTCCTCTGTCTTCCCTTCTCAGTTGCATCAGAAGTGAGCTAGGAGTGGTAGATGTGGTACAAATGAGATATCTCAGTCATTTTTGGTATGAATTATTGTGTCTTAGTCATCACAGATGGCTATACTGCCCTGTCAGGGTCATAGATAAACACAAATCTCCCTTCTGTGGAACCTCAATTTGTTCTGAAATTCACTCTACATCTTGTAGAAACCTTGTTTTCCCCAGATTTCTGGATTGCACAATTTACAGCCAAAAGTCTTCCTCCAAAATAAAGCTGTAGCACAATCTTTGGTTTCAATTTGCAAAAGTCCATCAGAAAAAATTCCAAGCGTTTTGAACACCAGGCTAAAGGAAAACACTTCCAAACTGTTCCATACTTCTCTGACCAGAATGAACCCTCACTTTTGAATTGCATATGGTATTGAATGAAACACATCACCTAAATATTATTTTTCTGTGCTACTTTACAAATACATTAGTCACTGAGAATATTCATAGAAAGTTCCTTTGTCTAAACTGCATGAAAATACTTCCCAACCATTAAATACATTTTAATTTTGATATAGAAATGCAAATTCTGTTCCTGCAACTTTACAAGCTGAGACGTATGCTTTAAAAATTAATTTCAAATATGTGCACAAATTGCCAATTAGGTGTAAGAATGGAAATACATTAGAGCTGAAGAATGAATTCCTCTCTTTGCAGAAAATGCAGAGGAAATGTTCTCAGCCACTCACAAATGTCTCTTTCAGGCACAAATATAGACATTTATTAGAATACATTCACGTCCAAAAGATTCTGAGATAAAAAGAAATTAAAATAATAATGTTTTGAGTTCATAGTATGATCCTTTAATACGAATTTTGCATTGTAATGTGATTCTGAACTTGAATATGTTGATGTAGAGTAAAAGGCAATAATATACATGCAAATGCCTATTCAGTGAAACTAGCAGTAGGTAGAGAAAAAAGTTTGGGAGTGGTTTGGGATTAATTTTGGATAAGAAGCCAGAAGTTCAGATGCATTTTCTAGCCACTGAAGTTTTTTTCCATATCACAAGGCTTCTTTAATTCATATCCATTAGCCTATCTAGACATTTTTCCCAGGTCCATGGCAGTCCCTCACTGCCTTTTTCCATTTCACCAGACTTTCATGATCTACTCTTATAATTTTCTTTCTATTTTAGGGTTTTTTTTACAGCTCCCATTACTGTAGTATCTGAGCAGTTCATATTCTCCACTGTACTCATCCTTACAACACCCAAGTGTGACAGCATAAGAAGCAAGGGAAGTGCTATTATCCCCATTTTATAGCTCAATAATGGAAAAAAAGGGAAAGACTCAAACCCCTATCTGCAATGGTATTTAGGTACCTAATTCCCTTTGAAATCAGTGAGACTTAGACACCTAAATAGAACTGTGAATGCGATGGAGGGAGAGCTGGAACCAGACCTTCAGCTAATGATCTGCTCATCAAAACCCCCTTTCTCATACCATTAATTCTTTAAACCAGATACTTTCTACCCCATCACTCATAAACAAATCATCTGAATGTGTTTCTCACCACCCTTGTTATGTCTAGGTGAATATCTTTGAACTACAGCTCTTTCCTTTCAATAGTTTGTGAATATTGGGATGCATGAAGTGATAAACTAAACTAAACCAACAGGGAAAATAGCTAGGGAAATTCCAGAGTCCCAACAAAGAGGGACCACTACTTTTAGTTACTTTTTGCAGGGAGTAGATATTAAAAGTCTACAAGCAATGGAGCAACGACTCCTGAAACTGGGGAAAAATAAATCACACTGGAGTGACAATCGTGTAGATATTTGCAAAGGAAGAGAAAACACTGTGAAGAGCACTACAGTTTAATTCACACTAGTCCATATATTTTCCCCCTGTAGGAATCACTTGATTTCTGTAAGTTGTTAACACTTTGTGAAGCTGCCAGATGAGAAGAAAGACAAATTCTAAAGGTGTGTGTACTGACCAGAACAAAAGGAAAGTGAAGCTTTCAAGTAAGAGAATCTTTATTATTCTGTATTCCTAAACAATGGGTTACAGACACAATATTTCAGTACCAGGCTAATTATGGTAATCTTCAAGAGAATCCTTGGAGAAGAAATAAACACATGCATGACTGGAAGTACTTATGAAAAAAGATCAGACTATTTTCATAGTAGTGTTTGTAATGCAACTGTTTTAAAATAGCAAAAATAATATGCAGTACAGATGCAACACATCTGCAAGGACTTCTCTGGTTTTCAGCATGTTAAAGCAATTCAGATGCTCTAAATTATGACCTACTGTTGTGCTTGGAGTCATTTGAACAGGCCCCCTGGTATCTAAAAGTAGGAAGTCTGTTTCAGAGATTTTGGGTTTCACTCCATATTATACTTAGCCTCACCACATAGGGGTTTTTGTTTTGGTTTGGGTTTTATTCCTCTCCTTTGAAGAGACTTAGAATACTTTGCTGTTATTTTCTTTACCATGAGATAGCATCACTGCATACTAATGCCAGAGATGCTGGATGGACAACTTAAGAATGGAAAGCAACAAAGAAAGAAGCATCTAATAAAAATCCCAAACAAATGGTTAGGGCAGCACTGACTTTTTTATCTACCCCACAACTTAAGTATCAAAGAATAATATATAGAGCCTAGCTTAGATAAGACTTAGATATGCCCACACTCATGTCACATTTATCCAATTAAGCATCAAATGCAGCAATGATGAGAATTAATCTTCCTGCATTTGCTTAAACAACTTGGTAACTATTCAGAGCAAGTAAACCAACTTCAGAGCTAAAGAAAAAATTCCAGAGAGGCATGAATTTAACAGGTAGAATTATGAAAGACTCTGAGTAAAGATTTGGGGTGATTTTATTGAAGATGGATGAACCCATTGTTAGTTGCAAGTTGTAAATGAGCAATTAGTGATGGGGAGCTAGGAAAAGGGAAGGGAACAAGTAATGCAGAATTAGAGAAAGTTGCCAGGTAGTGCACATACCATCAAAAAAGTCTTACTTTGAACAAAGAAGGAGAAAGTAAGCACAGAGGAGGAAAAAAAAAAAAAAAGACCTTCTTTAAGTCTTTGGAAAATGTTAGAAGTCATTGATTCAAGATTATTCAAGTTCATAAACAGAAGAGCTTAGATAAGATCAACCGGATAAAAACTGTGATATTTGTCATTTCTAATTCCAGTAATTAAGTGCTGTTCTAATTCTACTTAAGGAGGCCTCAGTGGGATTATCATAATGGCATAATGATGGAAACAAAGACGAAGAAAGGATCAGAACTACCACAAAAAGAAAGGATATTGAAAAATTCATGACACACAGGCAACGACTGTCCTTAAAAGGTTAACCTCTGCTGAGAGCTGCTGTAACAGAGGTAACAAGAGCAAGGCATCTTGTTCCCTGTGTATTCCCCCCCCAAAATAGAGGAAAGCACAGAAATAATTGCAATCATCACAGTGATACTTCCTGCAGTTGCTACTGATGACATTCTTCATAATGATCATAATATTTTTTGATGGTTGATTTTTAAGGTACTATGTTGTTGTTGTTTTAAACCATAGCAGTTTAAACCAGATTTGAAAAGCAGTGGAAGAGGGGGAGAGAAGGAAAGAGAGGTAAAATGATGCAAGTGAACTACCTCACAATTAACTAATTATTAGTACAAGCACCAGAGATGTAGGATCTAAGATTCAAGTCAGAATTTGACAAAGCAAGGAGGCACCTGCTCCATAGGTGACCCTGCCTGCTGTTTTATCCCCTTTCTCAGTGGCCCTGAAATGGGTACAATCTGTGCAAGGCTGACTAACTACAGTAGGAAGGAGCTAAACCCAAAATTACCGATATCCTTGAGATTTAGGGACTAAAGTAGGTGAATGTCACTCAGTGGAAGAGTGCAAGGAGAGTGATTTAACTCCTCCATGTTGTTTCACCCCAAGTGGTCTAGGTTCATCTCGGGGAGGAATGGAGAATTTTAGAAATCTCGGAGACTTTGGCAAGCAGGAAAGTCATTTTAATTGCCAGTCCTTGTGTAGAAAGGAATCAGACTTTTGTTTGCCTCCGAGGACCTCTGGAATGGAACTCCCCTCCCTTCAGACCTTGAAAGTCACATTGCTTCCCACCCTCGCATTGCTGGGAAACTTTATTATATGTAAATTTCCGTCATTCTTATTCCTTTTTCTACCTTTCACTTCATCCAAGTTATTTTACCATCTCTACGTTGAACCACATTCACTGTCCCATAGAGGATATAATGCACAGTCCTTATTAAGATACACATGTTCATGGAATAACCCAAAGCTCATTAAAAAGATAAACTTATATTAGAATATTTGGTGCTATTCTCAAAGCATGCACAAAATATGGAGCAAATATTGTACTTATAATTGCATTTTAATTGAGCTGTATCTGGTATTAAAAGATAGTTGCATATAGACTGTCAACTTGAATAATATTTTAAGGTACATCTTTTAATTTTACTGCTTTTATTGTTACTATTACAGTTTGAGAACATTTCCCCACAGCTGTTTTTATTTTATGAAAATCATTCATCCCATGAGCATGGCTACAGCCGTGTGCAGTTACACATAAATCCTTATGATCATTAAACACGTGTAGTTAAGGACTGTTGTGCATCCATACATGTTTCATTTTCCTGCTTTGTGTTTAATTTTTCAGTGACTCTCCTTATTATTTCCGTGTCTCAGCTGGAGCACAAAAGGGAGATCTACAATTAGCCAATAGCTCAATGCCATCCTGTTTGCTGCCCCTGTAATTTTGGTCTTTTTAGAGACTTACTAGTGATCTCGACTCAAAACCTAGACATGTGGCTTCTTCCTCAACAGTTTTCCCAGGTATCTGGTCCCTAATGACCATAGTCCTGTCCCACTCCTAGAGCTGGTGCATCACTCTCTCACACAAGCTCTCTGACAGGTCTCTGATTCCTAGGCGCAAGATTCCTTTGCTTCATGCACACAGTCTCTGGTGCTGTCACCTTTTCCTTCCTTTCACCGAATCCCTAATATTTTTCTTTTTCCTCCTGCCACTCCATTGACTAACTTCTCCAAGCTCTCCTGCTTTTTGTTCCAGTTCCTCTGCTCACATAAACACCCTGGCCTTCCTTCCGGCACTGCTCCTTTCCCCAGAACAATCCTGGTTATTCATCATTTCTTCCCAGGCTCTCACTTACTTGTCTCCACTTCCTAGAATTCCTAACTGTTATTTGATGATCCTCAGGCTGAA
This sequence comes from Chloroceryle aenea, assembly GCA_013399075.1. Classification (NCBI taxonomy): domain Eukaryota; kingdom Metazoa; phylum Chordata; class Aves; order Coraciiformes; family Cerylidae; genus Chloroceryle; species Chloroceryle aenea. The sequence continues at coordinate 314,380 of VWZY01011210.1, forward strand.
AATGCTTTTGACAGACAAAGGAAGCACCAGCCAAACCTGAAGAGCTGAAGTTTTCTGGGATTCACATGAAACCCAGGTGAAACAGCAGATTTTTCCCATTTTCAGGGCAGAACTACAAAGCACTCTTAAAGTTTTCACCAAAGTGAAAATGATGAACATATAATGAAAAGAAGCTAATCCTTCTGTGAATGCAGCTTGAATTGATGCTGAATTCTAGTAATTGACACTGAATGCAGGTAATTTTGTCTTCTTTCTGATTTTGCAGAAAATATTTTACAGTGATCTCCTCGATTATTTTCTTTCCATGAGCAGAATCAACCCAGCCTGAAGAACCCACCTCCATTTGGCTTAGACTTCACTAATTTAGCAATTAACATTTAACAGCCAGATTGTTTTCCCGAGCCCAAGGGCACTAGTGCAAGAAAATATCTTCTGATCTATAACCTCATTGCAATCTCAGAGCTCCTAAAACCTAACTGTTTTATTCTAATCATTTCTACTGATGCAAGAGCCAGTCATAACTATACTGCAAGTAGCAAAATGCTACATAATACTCTCTAGTCAGACAGCGTTTATTGTGCTATAATTTGTTCAAAGACAATAGGGGAGATGCAAATTCTAGAGAGGCATATTAATCTGTAGGTCAAACAATAACAAAATATTGAAAAACTGTCCTAATGATTTTTTACATTGTGGAGGGAAAGCATGGAATTCCATAGAGGGGTGCTGGTGATCTCATAAACCAAGAGAATAAAGCTGAGAGGTTTATTAATGCCACCAAGGCACTGAAATAGAACTTGGTTTATATCACTTACAACTGTAGAGGTGTTTATTATTTATAATGCATTCTTCTTTTTTAAAGGTCTCCACTCTAAACCCTCTTCTGATGCTCCCTATCTTGCTTTTCCCCATTGGTTTTAAACAGCAATTGTATTCCAGATGCAGCTTTAAATGGTGCTGTGTTAGCTGCTACCTTTCACTTTTTATTACAAAATTTAGTCTATTACACCAGCAGCATTTTTTCATTGAAAAGTAAAAGTTCAAAACTGCTGACTTCTTAGGAGGTGTGTGGAAAGAAGTTGCTCTGTGCGTGCCATCTGGTGCTCAGCATCTTGTAGGATCAGGCCCTAAACGGTAGTAAATCGCCGTACCCTGACAGCACGTGCTGTGCAGGCAGAGGCAGCACTGCTCCTGCTCAGCCCCGGCGAGCAGATCCTCTCTGGTCTGCAGCAAACAGTGCTGACACTGCCAGCAAACCAGCTGCCACTGCTGTTCTTGGTGTTCCAAACTGCAGAGGGTAGGTGGGTTCCCAGAACTTGGGTGAAGAGAGCCCGAGACTTAGAGCGTGGAGTTCTCCTGCCTCTTTCTCTGGTGTAAAAATCCAGCACTAAAAAAGAAAAAGTGGTAGAGAAGGGCCAGTGATGAGGTGGTAGGGGCAGCCTTCACTCATAGAAAAGTGGTAGTGCACCCATGAGAAGCCACCCACTCTGGCTTAATGGCTCATTACTGCCTTTAGCCCCACACAGGGCAGCTACCCAAAGCCTGGGTCACACACGAGCATCTCCAGCTGGACCTCTGACACATCTCATCTGTCCACCGCAGAACTATTAATGACAGAGTGAGAGTCAAAAACAGCGGGGCCATGGGGCAGTCCCTATCTGCAGAGGTTGCCACTGTCAGCCTGACCCCACACGTCCCACACTCACTATTCAGGGCAGTTATGAGTGACCATTTCCTCTGTTGTGCCTACTAAATTAATTATCCATTGCACAATAACCTGTCATTATAGGAGACTAGATAAAGTGACCCTGCAAACACAGTACTCCTAAACCCTGCTGCTGCACTGCTCATGCAACAGCTCCCTCACCAGCCACACTCAAACCACTTGAGGTCTAACACCTAAACCAGCCTCTGGCAGCTGACCAACATGCTTTTGAGCTTGACTTCATGGTGTGGCCAGGGCGAGGAGGCTGTACCCTCCCTGTAGGGCCAAGGACCAGCCATGGGAGTCAGATGGGAGTTGAAACGTGCAGCCACTGGCCTGGCAGGGAGGATGGTGCTCTCAGCCTGGAGACCTAAAACACACCTGCGAAGGGAACAGGGCTTTTTTCCTGTAGTGAGAGTTGACTGAATAATATTTCAATCTTTTAATAGTCTGCTTTTGCAGAAAACAAGGTGGAAATTACTTGTGGTAATGCTTGTTGTGCTTGTGCTTGATGGGAACACCTCTCCATAGGGCTATCAGCTGGTGGCTTCTGCCAGGGCCAGGTGGTTGCAGGCTGGAGATGAGAGCAGGAGAATGAAGGGCTCCATATAGAGCCATTAAATAAACCCACAAACGATTCCATCCCTCTGAGATGAGAAGCTTAATGTTAGCCTGTTAAAGACTTGCTAATAAAGCATTGATAACGTCCAAGTTATTTACACCAGTAACACATTTTCTCATAAGTACTAAGTAAAGATAGTTGTTTTAGAAACACAACTGTTTGCAAAGTATTTTCTCTACCAGTTTGTGCTGTAAGTACTATGATAACAAGATCCTGTTTGGTTTAATGTATAACAATTGCTCTGTTCTGAGTTCTATTTGCTCCCTGCTTTTCAGACTAATCTGTAGGGCGTGTGTTGAAAAAGAACTGTAACACTACATGGTAGCAATAATGAAAATCAGTGTGTCTTAATAGAAGCAGGAACAACTTAAGATCTTTTGTGTGATCTGAAGCATCCACACTCAGTATTTCGATGATAATTACCCAGGAAAGTCTGTGCTTATCATCACTTATTCAGTATTTCCTTTTCTGTAGAACTTATCAACTCTTAAGAAAAGATAAAAATCAGTTTGTTTGTTTGTTTTCTAGGATAGCTGATGCCTTTTTTTCGGTGTTTCAGTCTACATCTTAAATTGCACATTCACTTGACAGCCAGAGATGCATACAATTAAAGCACCAAAGCACACCCTCTTTGCTTAGCAAAGACAAACCTTCTGTGGAAAAAGGAAGGATTTTGCTAAGACAGAGCATGGTAAAGCTTCCTAACAAACTACTCCAGCTGACTAACAGCAAACTATTGCCCCTAGATCTGCTGGGGGAGATCAGTAATAGCTGTGCACACCTACAGGGTGTCCAGCCACCCCTGTACAGTGAGTCTTTGAACTGGATCTCATACTGATCCCTATCTCTGCAATGCCACCTCTTCTCCTTTTCCTCCCTTTTCCAGACAGCTCATTTGTTATGCATCATGCTGTTGCTCTCTTGGCCCTTTGCACTCCTGGAGTTAAGGCAGGATTTGTCCCAGTTTCTAGCACACCAGCAGAGTTACAGTGTTAATGTTTAGTCTAAAAGTTTTAAATGGCAGTGTTTTCTTTTTATTTTTTTGTTCTTTCACCTAACACCGTTGTGTGCTTATAACAAATGGTAGCAAGGGGGGGGGGGGACGAGGTATAGTGACACATTGA
>VWZY01011210.1:317840-341461 GCA_013399075.1 Chloroceryle aenea
AAGAAGTATGTGACCTATTGAAAGGTAAGATTGTCCTTTCTTGTAATTACAAGTAACAGGAAGCCTGGTAGTACCTTGTTTGTTAAATTCCTCTGACCTCTTCCAAAAAAAAAAGGTACAAAAAGTCACAGTTATTAGTACATCTAGAGCTAAGGTCCTGCTCTATTCACATGTGTTAGTCATTTACTGGATTTTTATTTTATTTTTTTCCCCTTCTAGCTAGAACTGCAGTGAATTGATAGCCAGATATTCAAACACTGCTGGACAATCCCCTTTAGGCTCCCTTGGAAGAACTTGCTAATAACTAACTGCCGTGCTTCTCTGGCTCAGGTTCCTAGTTGCTGTAAGCTTAAAAGGGGGCCCATTTCAACCTGGTTTGATAAAAAGGACCCGTGAAGAAGTCCCAGAGTCCTGGGGCAACAGCAGTTTTTGGTCTAACTCTGGAATGGGAGAAGGAGACTAAAAACTCCCCATGGTTTTCAGGGTGGACTCCCTTGGGAAGGTTTAATGTGAAAACACTGGATTGCCAGGGCTTTTTCAGCCCATGATGGAAGAGGCTTAGTCCACACACTGCTCAGTCCCCAGGCCTTTGTCAGGGGCTGTCAGGTGTGAAGATTTAGCTCCTATTACAGGGAGTAAAGGGATCAGCTGCAAATAAAGTATATGCTGTGGATTAGACAAAAGCCCCGTTCCTTTGCTATACACACATCTATGCCAAAAGTTAAGCACCTCAGAGGACGCCTCTCAGTGCTACTCTGTGACTATAAGGCTGTTCTTAAGCCCCATTTTGGTGTCTTTTTTCAGTAATTTACTTTGCTCACTCTGGAGAACTCAAAGCAGTTATCGAACGGGAACTCTCAAATTTGAAAGAGTGATCACATGAAAATGGAAATTACTATCATTTTACTCCAATTTATAGAAGCAAATGTAGTCATTACTACAGTTATGCATCTGAAATATTAGGTAGTTGCAATCTGGGATTTTATTTTTTTTTTTCCCTACAGAATAAACTGTCAAACTTCTGTTCATGTTTGCAGTGCACCTTTTCACAGAAAAGTTTTTACGTTCTGGTTCTGAACTTCTGTTAATAGGGTCTTACATGTTAGCAATGCTTATCTGCAAAATCAGAAGCAAACTTTTGGAAACCTGAGGGAAAAGAATAGCAGGGGAAAAAAAAAAAACAAAACACAAACCCCCAAAAACCCCTCTTTTGACTTTGAACTGAAAATGTAATTTGTTATGGCTATAAATCTAACTGAAATGAGGAAACAGAAATGAGATACGGAAAGCAATGAAGTTATTTCACATGTATGCCTAGAACATAAATGAACAAATAGGGCAGTGTTGTACACATCCTATATTATTAACGTGACCGCTTTCTGATACACGTCGATAAGCACATTTAAACTAGCTTTAAAAAAAGTACACAAGAACTACTTGGTCCTAAAAGAAGCAGAGGTTTTAATCCCTCCAGAAAGCTGGTAGAAGGACTGTCTACTTATTCAAGTGACCCCTATCTATGTTTGTGAACTTCAATACCATGAAAAGTCATTCGTGTACCTATAGGAATCAGTGAGGTTTATGTATGGTAAGAATTCTGATTTCTTCCAATTCCCTTCTAAGAAATAACATTATCATATCTGGAAGCTTCACCCATATGTGGTTTTTTGCTTTGCCCAGGAGACTTATACTTTGATTTCTCAGATGATCTGCACCCATTTGAATGACCATTCACTGAAAGTAAATCCTCGGATAACCTGAATTGTCAGATAATTGGGTAAAATTTCATTAAAGAGCTGAATATAATGAAAAGGATCAGAGGTGGGACAGCTACTGGACAGGACAAAAAACTGAAGAGGAACTGCTGCTAAAGTGAGATCTCTGGAGTGAACTTTCCCTTAGACACTTACAACCTGCAGTGCTATTGAATCACTGCTAATAGGTAGCTCAAAAATTCTTCTCTATGTGAAAATAGGGGAATAAATAATATGAAGATGATTGGCTGGCAGTGCTCGCCTCATTGGTTTGAAACACCACTTGAACTGGGAATTGGGGAGGAGACTCATGCTGAATAGTTGTGCCACCACTTTAGTGTGTCTCTGGGAAATTGTCATTCGTATCACAAACAATCTTTTCTTTAAGTCAGTGACTACATCCTCTTGGGTGCTTGTTGCTAATGGAGACAGAAATACTATTCTAGTCTGGATTTAATAACATTTCACACAGATTCATTGTGAGCTGCTTTTTGCAGCTGAAGTGGAATTTCAACATTTTTGTGACTTTTGGCACATCATCACTCGTAATGGGGTCTTACTTAGGGGGAATAATGACCATATTCTTGTGCCATATTTGAGGATGTTTTGTTCACAAACACTATTTGTAGTTCTCCTACCACAAAATCAAATGGCTTCAAGCAAGGGGATGATTATGAATAGTCCTGTCATTTCTCTAGCTTCGAACCACTTCATTATTCCTCTTCTCTCTGTGGCCACTGAAGTCACTTTTAAATATGGATCTAAATATTGTTGAATAAGGAGGACAGCATTAAAGAAAAAGATAGAGGTGAACTTCACTTTGTGGTAGGTGCTCGCTGTTCCTTACTCTAGCATCAGATATATGTTTATCTACAGGCATGAGTGAGTATGTGTGAGTGCACATGCATACATGTTAGAAGAAATACACCCAGTCAATACGCCCAGTGAGACATCTGAATTTACCTAGTAGTGTTTTTAAATCAATTAAGGGCCAAACTGTCACCCCAAATCTCACATTTCTTGTGTCAATCTCATTTTGCGTGACAAAATTTAGGAACTCAAGTGTAGTTTTCTTGGAATAAAGCAGGACATGGACAAAATTCCTGCAGATGGAAAAGGGAACGCATATGGGAAGCTGATTATAAAACCTGCAGCAAAGATGAGCTCAAGGAATTTCTTCTCATTGATGGACAGGGACACATCCTTAATGAGTGTAAATGGGAACAGTTGAATTGGGGAATAGCTGAACTGGGGATTAATTAGAGCCAAGCAGATTTAAAGCAGTGTGAGAACTGCAGCTCAGTGCCACAGACTGTATCTTGCCTGTATGTTTATGAAGCTTAAGGACTCTTACAGGACATGCAGGTCCACTTTGGTGGAGTGCTCAGGAGCAGCCCTGTGGTGGCACCAAGGTGCTGCTCACTGAAGATCTCATGAGCGTGAATGAGATTTGCCCCAGGAACTTTTTGGAAATATGTTTTGTTTTCCAGTAGACTTCTGAACATCTGGAAGTGCTGGCATTGTACTGTCTCAGCATAAATCATAAATGACTGGAAGTGACTTTTTTTTTTTCCTAAAACTGGTCCTTTTTAAGCATTATTGCACCACAACAAAATGAAACAAACTCCTTTCCCTTTGCTGTAGGAGGAGAAGGAACATTTGGTCTCTGGGGAAATCCCTTCTATTTCTTTTTCCTATCATCTGCCCATCAAATGAAAAGGAGATAAAGAGAATTTCTTGGGCTGGTACAAATAAAGGCCAATTTTTGGATCTGCTCTGGTCAGGTAAAATTGCTTCTGCTGCTGCTGTTACTGCTTCCATTCTTAATAACCATTCTGTGACCTTCACTCCCTATCAATCTATCCCTGAATAGTTATTCTATTTGCAGCTTTTCCTCTAGCTCCCTTGTCCCTTGAAAGACAGCTGTGCAGTTTTTCAAGCAGTAACACCACTTCCACTGCTCGGCTGATCTTCCCAGAGGTGTTGGGGGCTGCTTAACCCTCCCAAGCTGACTGACCGGGCTACTGCACTTGGGACAGGTTCTCACATCTGAAGAGCTGTGCTGTGCCTGGATGGTACTGGCAGTGCCACCAAAAACTGCTACTATGCTGGGTCAAATTGTCTTTTGGTAAATCTCTTGGCATTGTTTATCTGAGCAGACTGTGATAATCTTGTATTACCCTGAGAAAAGAAAGATGTGACAGAGTACCTGAGAGACTGTCTCGGGTTTGAAAGGAATAGTAAATATTTCCAGTCGTACATTGCACTCATATAAGATGACTCACTCTCTCTTTCACTCACGGTTTTGAGCACTTGCTGTTCTGTTCTACACAGAGAGCCTAATTGAATATTAAAATCGCCTTCAGCCACTTAATACCAGAGAAGGATCTGAACTAGATCCGTGGATCAGAAGACCACTGAGCTCTAGAGCAGTTCCCACCCTGGATCCCACAGCAAGGGCAGCAGTCAGCCTTCTCTCTCATTCACTGCTGTCAAAGATTTGCAGAATTACTCTTCTAAATGTCTTAATCCTTCCATTTTTGCTGATATTTAAATGATGCCAAACCTGCTTTTCAATAACAGGCACCGTGTAGTTCCCCTATTTACACATCTTAACACACATGGAAAGTTGCCTTCCTGCTTCTTCCAGGAGACCTCAGCTTCTTTCCACAAAAACTTAACTCAAAAGACAACTAAGAAAAATACCAGCGATATACTAAGACAACTAATTGGTATTTGGTTTATAGTTACATGCTGACAATGATTAAACTAATTACAAGGCACACTGTGCTAAATTACTAGCTCTTTGTGTACTTCCAGTGTAGCCGAGAACCAGAGAGGTTCTGGTTCAAGCTCTGAGTGTGTTTAAAAAGATCCTTGTTCAGATCACTCGCAGAGCTGTCGATGTGTCTGCACACACATAACACACAGAGCTGAGTGGACGTGAGAGAGATCTCTGTGCAGAGAGGGATGAAAACAAAGCTCTTTTAGCCAGAGAGTCTGGATAGAATTGTACAAAGTGATTCGTGTGTGTTTGCTCCGAGAATTTCCTCTGCAGTCTCAAGCTAAGGCTCTACAGAGCCTTAAAAAGTAGGAAACATTTCTGCTTGCCAAGAGATAACCTCACTCATGCCATCCGGATATGAAGAAAGATAATTTTCATTGCAACAGACAACGTAGCTCTTTTATCACGTAGTTTATTTGTGGGTCACCTCCAATGACCAGACAGGAGAAGAGATGTTTCTTTGGCAGTGTCCTATTAGGTGCAGTTTGATGGTAGAGGCCACTAGCCAGGGGCAGTTCTTGTATGCTAGAAATACCAGCAAGGGCCTTTTTTTCATCTCCCTCCTCTTCTGAGCCTGGTAGACTTTATCAGTAAAATTACACAGAGGGGAGTTACACAGAAAAATACCAGTTGTGCAGTGAAAGCAAAGGCTTTTTGGGTTTGGTTTGGGCTTTTTTTGAAAGGACTAGAGGTAAAACCTGTACCAAAATGAGGAGTCCTCAATTTTTCTTATTAACTTAGTATTTGCAACTCATTTTTTTCCATGTGTGGTGTTTATGTTTGTTGAATGTTGTATTTTGTCTTCTGTTATGTGCTGTATTAAGGGTTATATAATGTGATATGGTGCCTGGAGTCTCTTCTGATGGTACAGTATCTACATTTGTTATATTTAATAATGATTTAGATATAACAAACACATTCTTGCTTTCTCAAGTGCATCAATATGCAAAGATAAAAGCCAGCTATTACTGAGGAGCCATTGTTACTCAAATAATGCTAATAAACCCCATAGAGAACCTTGCTAAAATCTGTCGGCCGGGATAAGCTGTGTTCAGCCCCAACTGTTTATAGAAGTAAAGAGGATGTCTTCCAGCTTTCAGGTTCATTCCACATTAAAGACAGGAATTAAGTCCCAGGGAAAGGGATTACTGTCAAACTGAAGACAATCAGCTGGCGTGGGGGGAAGGCTTAAAAGTGTGTACACATATGTGCTGAGATCTGAACATATTGTGGGTGCTGTGCAAAGAGTAGAAAGACCAAATTCCTGTAATAGGCTCTGTGCTCAGGACACAGTGCCTCGTAAAAGCACAGCTGTAAGAAGATAAACTGGTGTCCCTGAGAGTGAATGCCACACACTGCTAGGAGATTAGGGCTCTGCTCTCTGCGTTCCGTGCAAAAGTCCGGATGTCTACCAGAGTTTTGACTTAGTGAGAGAGATTTCTGGTGATGTTGTCATTCTTGTTCTAGTCCCATGTGGACACGGGTGATTAAGAAATGGCCGTGAGGTGATAGAAGTGACAACACTTGAAAATTCAAATCTGGTGTACTTCAAAAAATACGGTGGTTTTGGTTTCACTGAAACCTCCCTGCCTTTCCCTTGTCCAGTCCTCTTCAGCTAGAGCAGAATGAAACTTCAGTAAAGCTCAAACTGGTCTTCTTTTACCCTCTGTATTTAACATAAGGCCTGGCAATGCTCTAGTAAGGCAGGCCAAGTCCTTTAACATCATCAGGTTAATTCTAATAACTGAGCCTACTAACATGTGCCAGCCTTCATCACCACGCTGAATCACTGCTCTTCCTCTCCCTGAATGCAGTGCATTCATTTTGATTTCTGTTTGTTAGACAAGTGTAATGCACAGGTATGAAAATTACCCCTTTTCAGCTGAACTCCAGACTGTACATTCCCACAGAGTGCTTAACAGCACGGGAGACCAGAATCAACAAATGGTCAGACATCTACAGGCTGGTTCAAATCTTCAAACTTACCTCCCCAATGAATAATAAATGTAATAAAAAGTAGTATTTAATTTGAATAGTAATTATTTTTCTATTAGTAAAACTATAACATATCATGTCTTATGGAAAATGTGGACAATTGAACAAACCAATGTCAGTATGCAGAAACAAAAACCAGAATAAACTAGTTGAGCAAAACAAGGAATTCATTCACTACGTTCTGTCATCAGGCATCATTCAGTCATCTCCAGGAAATTAGGGCTCCATCATGTGTAACAGTTACAAATGCCATCGATCCAAACATCCTCCCCTTCCTTCTTTGGTCCCCAGCTGTATATGCTGAGAATGAAGAAGGCAGGACCACATACAACTGCTTTAATTTGCAGGGTGCTATGATCAAAATTACAATTTCCTTCACTGACCAAGACAGGGCAAAAGTAATTGTTGTATGTGAAACTTGTCATGTTCACTCTTAACTAATGGCATGGCCTCCAACTTAGAGGTGCCAGCTTCCCTTTTCCTAGGGATTTCCCTTCTCCTAGCCACTTTCCCAAAAGCAGCTTATGACAGTGACACATTAAAGCAATTTATTGATAGATGCATCAGAAAACTCAGATAAGTAGGACACAACCAACCAAACTGCATGATCCAGACGTATCACAGCTACAAAGAAAGAGAATGCACATGGTGAGAATTTATCTGTAAATGCTTTTCACCATTGACTCACTAATTGACTTTTAATGATATTTCCTCAACACAATCACCCAAAATAGATCAGTTTTAGAGCGGTGGATTCTGGAAAATCTGTGTTTTGCCAACAAAATCTGACCGTTAGGGAACTACAGTTTCTTTGTAGTTGCTGAGAAAATAATGACAACTCAAGCCAAGAATCAATTAAACTGAAGACATGGTTCCATATCCTTCTTTTATGGGAAGAGAGCAGGTGTTTAACAATTTACATAAATTATACAAAATCTAAAGCACTTACAGTAGCCAAACACTTAGGAAGAAACATGAAGGAAGAGGTAAGTTAGCTGATGTTGTTTTGTATTCCAACCAGTGCCTCTTTAGCACTTCTGTAGTTACAGGTCTGTGAATGTTTCTGTTATAGATCCTATTTTCGTGGATCCGTAACTCAATCCTAAAAAAAAATCTGATTTGCATTTGACAGGCAAAGATTTTAAACTGATGGTGGGTTGGGATTTTTATTAGGTTATGGAAAAAGGTCAGTTTAATTATTGTGATGTTATGCAAGTATAAAAATGGAATGTATTGGTTTCAGACAGTATTTTATGCTGCTGCAACTCAAAACTGCTTTGGTTTTGGTTGTTTTGGGTTTTTTTTTAAGAGGAAACTTTACAAGCTGTTAGTCTGAATTGTGGATTAGTGCACTTAGGAAACTTGGAAAAAGAAATGTAAAAATGCTTGATTTCTTACCTCTTTATAATGGTGCTTGATCTCTAGGTACACTCTATTCCTTCAGCCAAACTTTCTTCAAGATGCAGTGCCTTCCTCTGCCATCACTTATTAAGACAGCTCTCAGTTTCATACATTTTACATGATTCAGGTGAACAGCTTCAATCTGTTACACAATTTACATGAAATTCATCGTCTGCTTTTTCACAAAACTTCCACATTCTGAAAGATCTTGGCAGGTATGCGAGTACTGAAGGGAATGCTTCAAGTTATCAAGGCAAAAGCTCTGTAGATTGCACAATATACATTAGATATAAAAGGTTAGATTCACCCTGAAAGGAAAGCAGTCAGTAGGTGACCAGAAAATGCCAGCTCCTTTATTCTGCATCTTTCCTAAGAACTGTTCCAGTGACAGGTTTTGCAGGCACTGTTTTTCACCCCATGACAAACTTGTAGTGTTCATGGAAGACCTGGATTGTGCTATGGCATCCTCCTAGATTATGCCAAATGCTTTTCGTGTGGGTTTGCTTTATTGCTAATGAGCAGCGTGCTTCCTAAAGCAGCTGGAACAGCCAGATCCAAGTTGTGCTGCTGCTTTGAAATTCTCTGGAGGAAAAAGGTGGAGGTCCCTGTGTGTTGCAGTGTGTTACAGATGATAATATTAAATAAGAGAGAAATATGTTCCATAACAATTTCTAGTAGCTGAATTGAAATAATGCCGTGGAAAAAAGATGTTCATGTAGACTGAGTATCAAGTTTGATGTTTTAGGATACTTCCTCCCACAGTAGTAATTGATCCAACGGGAGGGATTTCATAGACTCCTAGAATGGTAGGGCTTGGAAGGGACCTCTGGAGATCAAGTCGAACATTCCTGCCAACGCAGGAACACCCAGGGCAGGACACACAGGAACAGGGCCAGGGAGATTTGAAAGTCTCCAGAGCAGGAGACTCCACAACCTCTCTGAGCAGCCTGTCCTAGGCTCTGTCACTCTCACAGTAAAGAAATTTCTCCTCATGTTGAGGTGGAACTTCCTATGTTCTAGCTTATACCCATTATTCCTTCTCCTATTACTGGGCACCATGGAAAAGAGACTGGCTCTTCCCACTTGACACCCACCCACTTTAGACATTAATAAGGTCCCCTCTCAGCCTCCTCAAGACTAAACAGCCCTAGGGCTCTCAGCCTTTCTTCATAGTAGAGATGCTCAAGTCCCTTCATCATCTTCGTAGCCTCCGTTGGACTTTCTCCAACAGAACCCTATCTCTCTTGAATTGGGGAGCCCAAAATTGGACTCAGTATTCCAGGTGTGGTCTCACCAGGGCAGAGTAAAGGGGGAAGAGATCTTCACAGGACCTGCTGGATTTCTAGGCCTTGTAGTTTATTCTACAAAAGTTTAGTAAATAATTCTTCCATATTCTTTTTGATCAAGAACAAAAAACCAGCAAAACATTGAGGTCTCAGGTCAGTCAGTGCTCTCACTGGTTTCAGTTAACCCAACCCTTTCTGATCAGATAGAACTTGCATTTGTCTTGATATAACATATACTTAAAATACACATGCATATGGTTGTGTATGTATGTTACCACACATGGACTTCACACTACCTATTTGTTCTGCCAAAATTTCCGAGGGAGTGAAAAATGACATAACACATTTTGTAAATTTATTTCACAAGTTAATGAAAATCTCCTTTTATACTTTATGGCAGCATTTTCAATCTTTCCTATTGGTTCCTAGACCTTAATGTCAAATAAAACCATGTGGAGATTTCAATTAACAAGAATATTACTATAAAAATTCTCAAGAAATGATCAAGCTCTGCTCTTTTCCTCCTGTTCTATGGCTCCCTTTATGCCTTTTGTATAAATGTTCACACAACAACGATGTGGAGATTAACAGAACCAGCTGTTTATGAACAAACATTTCTATCTGAAGGTCAGAGAGCCAGCCAGGCAAATCTAGCATAAACATTAATGTTGATTTGAATATTCACTGGCAATTTTTTTTTTAAATTGCTGTTATCAAATGGTTGCTTCAGCAGTTCTGAGTGAACTGTGCTTAGCTCACTCTTGCCAAAGGCTCAACATGCCAACGGGGAAGGCTGCCAGACCCATCACGACTGCCCAGTTTGGGCCACCTTAGGTAGGATGATTGAAGGGCATTTATGCTGATCTAAATAAACCTATTAGAACTTGCAATAATATTCATTAAGGAGGAATGTTTCTGCAAAAAAATATGGAAATATTCGGGCATATAATAGAGTGGATGTGGAGCAAGGGGGCTAAGAAATGCAGAGCTTTTCTGCAGGTCCTAATGGCATTCTAATGGAGATTTCCTTGATTCCCCGGCAGCATATAGCTGACTTAGCAAATCCCTAATTGCAGGCCCTGAAGGCAAACTGTACTTTTCAGCTTTCTCTACTGGATATATATGTGCATATATAATTCAGTGATTCCCCCAGGATTTTAAAAAAGGGTAAGAGTAAATGTCATCTGAATACCAAAGGCAATAGAGGAATAGCTAGTTGGGTCCAGTGGCATTCAGTTCTCCCCATGCTCTCAACCCTCAATTTCGTGTTTTTAAGCAGAGATGAACATTAATTCTTACTTCATCCTGAAATGTATTGTTGTGAAAATGCCGTGTTACTGCACAGGACTCTGAAGGCTACTGGGAAATGATTTTATTGTGCATCTCTAAAACTCCGGAGGCAAGGATATTTGCTCTGCCAGGAGCACCATTGTTATCCTTCCCTTCTCTTTTTTTTCCTCTAGTTATCCTCCTAGCCTTAATTTTGTAGGTTGTGTCCTTCTGTAAGTTGTCCTCTAGTTCTCTTTGAGTTTTCCTCTTTTCATGTTTGCTTCTCTTCTGTGTCCATCCTCCTTTCATATTAGTGCCCCACTCAATCCCTGCAGTGTCTTTGGTGTCAACAGTAAAATCTTCATCAGTCCCAGTAAAATATTTCCCCTGCATCTTCTTGCAAAATAGAGACAATGTTTTTTTCAAGATTCTTATGTGCCTGAAGTGATTTCAGTGGGAAAGTTTAAATGCAGGTATGGTAGGTCCCAAAGTATATCTAGATATTAAAAGTTTTAAGTAAATATTTACCAACATGTTGCAAATGAGGAATAGGGAAGAAGCCAGGGAGTTTTGTCTCTGTTCTGATGAAGACATGAACATCTGTGTGGCTTGTCCTAAACATATATTTGTAAAAATCTTTTACAGCAACATCCCATTCTATATTCCAGATATAGCACTTCCAATCCAGAAAAGAAAAAAAAAAACAAAACCAACATCCAAACCAAACCCCAAACTTTAAAAATGAATTATGTAGATTTTTGTTTTTGCAGAGACTTATTTTTCATTTCCCCTTCCTTGAGAGGCCAGGTGCCTTAGTTACAATGAGCCCACCAGGGCAGGGCTCAGAGGGAGCTGTAAAAAATGACATGCTAATCCATACTTCTTTGGGTATAAACTTGTCATGGTTTTAAAGTCTGTTATTTCACAACATTCCAGAGCTGGGAGTAAGTGCTGGAAATTAACTTTTCTTCAGTGATATAAGCTGTCATTTGTAAAACTCTGGCTCAAGAAACTATGGGCTTTGAGGTCATGGAAAAATCTCTTTCTGGCTAGGATACCCATGGTTAAAAAACACAAGTGCATCCAGGGTGAAGGAGAAAATATTAATGTTACTCTTGGGTAGCAAAGATAGACATGGCTTCCTAAAAAGTTGATCTTAGAAGAGTAGCAGCTGTCCAAAAGTATTCCTGCGACTGGGAAATTAGAAAAGGTCTTAGGAAGATGAGCAGTGACTTGCCTGCTAACTGTGGGACACATTCTTGATACTAATGACTTTTAAATGGAAGAGTGAGAGGTAGTTCAGTATTTAGAATTCATTAGTCCTGCCCTGGACAAAGACCTACAACGTGATCTAGGAGCAATCACTTCACCTTTTTCCTCTCTGCGTTGTCATTCCTTATGTCTTCACTGCTGATATAATTTTCCAGAGAGTATTTTGTTTCCTCATGTGCTTCTTCATATTTCTATACATTTTTATTCACATATACAAATACAGTGGAACTGCAGAAAGGGTGCAGGGATTTTCATTTGTAAGATCAGATTTGTTTTCCCTTTGAGATTTTCACTAAATCTGTAAATATACAAGAATGACTTTGTCTTTGCAGTAGGATATTATGCTTGTCTATTTAGTAGAAAATTTGGTGAAAAAGCAGTATCTAGAACCTATTTTACATACCAGATAGTCTAAGGAATTAAAAAGAAAAGAAATTACTTTAAAACACATTTTTCTGTTCTCTCAGTGGACATACAACAGCTTATTAAGACTGAAAACACTCTTTGCCACAGCTCAGATAATGATAATATAGACAGGCAGTCGTTAGTGATCAGGATTAGTGAACCCTCAAACTTTCATGTGATTACCCATGTTATGTCTAATGGGTATTAAGAGATGTAATGGGTTTATTTGGGCTCATAAGTTACCTGTAGTCATCTGTCACTTTCTCAACTTTTCCCTATCTTCCTTAGGAGGGTACCTACCTTAAATAATCTGTGGTAAACATCTAAAGTTATGACATCTTGAAGTCTTTGTTCAGTCTTACAGCTATTTGGGCTTTATGAAAACGTACTGAGCAGTCACTTCTATTTTATTATTTCAGTTTATGAATCATGGCTTGTATGCTGTGAGTAAAGTAGGAATATAGGATCTGATCCAAGGACTGTGTCATCCAGAATACAGCAGTGGCCAAGAGCAGCAGAGTAAGGTAAGGGTTAGAATACCAGTCAGTTTGCCCCCCATATAGATCCTTGGATTCCTAATAATGATCTTGTATTTCACAAAGTTTATTCATAAATTCTGACAGTTCTATGTAGTCTTTGTGTTACTATTTACTCTCTCTGTCTGACATTTCACTGCACAGACACACTATATTACATCCCAGGCATTTACCTCTAATCTGTCTCCATCCTTCTGGGCTACAGCTGCATTTATTTGATCTTATTTTCTTGCCATACAATGGTCATGTGTGTGTGAAATCATGCAGAAACTCCACAAACAGGAATCTTGATTCCCTCAAAGGCACATTTCATATGCCTTCATAGTATTTCATCTGGAGAAATGTTATGTGGAGAAAACTGGCTTTCAATATAACTTCAAAAAGGCTTAACCAAGTCAAACTCCATGTTTTTCCTTAGAAAAGGAGATGTGCCTTTCCAAATTCTTATCTTCATTACTATGGAAACTTCTTTCTAATAGTATTTCCAGCATGTGAGAAGAGTACATATTCGTTTTAGTACAGCCACACTCTCTACAAAGTCCATTCTGCTACTGCCAAGACAGCCAGGTTGAAACCTATGAGACTTTGGAAGCTCAAGTTTGCTTTTTCTCAGCATATTTTTTAGCAAGTGGAGGCAACGTGTGGGAACAAACAAGATTAGTCATCCAAGCTACTCCTCCACATAGAATATTAGTAAATAGAGTTGTGTGAATAATTGATTTGTTCACTTTGCTGGCTGAACTGAACATTTAAAACAAAACATTTTTTCCAGATTTCTCTTTGAAGTGAAAAGGGAAGTGCCTTGAATATCATACCACGTTTAATTTGCATTTCCTGGTAGAAATTTTATCTTCTCATAAAATACTGAAACAACACGTAAATTTTTCGCTAATTACTATTTTTTAGTTGAAACTATTAACTGACATTGACATAAATTTCTTAAATAGTTTGGGCTAGGATAAATCTGTATTATTCAATGAGTAAAATCTTTGATGAAATACTCCCTTCTCTACCATAAAATCTGAAGCTTTCTAATTGCATTCTTCCTTCAGATGCACCCAGTGAAAACGAGTGTTAATGAAGATGGTCGATATGGTGGAAACATAAACTTCATCACATTAATGTGCTGTATTTTACTTTTACAGTCCACTGTTGTTGCCAGGCAGATGTAATTTGCAAAGTATGAAGCAGCTATTACTAACTTAGTATTAAGAACATGTCCTCTCCTTGACCTTGTGCACATATAGTCAGTTCTTTACACCTGTAGGAATACATTTTTCTTTATGAAATTTACTACTTGAACTCTGTAGTTAGACTCACATAAAATGACCAGCTATTCTTAGCAGCCCAGATTCCCTATGAACTTCATGCAATTGTACATACAACGTCTACTTTTTCCCCAAAGAAATGCTTTCTATCAAATTTTATTTCAGCTAGGGAGATAATGAGAGCAAATGGTCGTGACTGCCCACTGCAGTAAAGATACAGGTTAGGTATAAAATAGATGCATCAGCAGATGTACAATAACCCTCTTGAAAACAATGGTACTTAACAGCCAGGTGTCAAAACCATTTTATAGTCATTTTATATATCCTACCCTAGATTTCAGATTGATTGTCAATGTTGCTATTATTTTTGCTGTTGTTAGTATTCTATGAGGCCCTAAAGGCAACTGATAATCATTTTGAGCTAGATTCTTTACAAATGGAAGTCCCTGTCTCAAGAGCTCACAGGCTGAAGAATCTCGAAGTGATTTAGAATAGCATAAGGTTTAAAACAAATAGATTGGATACAGAATTTAAAATGTCACAGTAGGTGTATATTTTTTTCCTAAGGGATAATATGTTTCTTTGGTAAAGAATTGACATTTAGTTTTGGCTACATATTTTTTTTTCTTTTCTCAAGTTTAGGAATGGTAAATAAATTCACTACAAACTCCTTGGCCAAAAGAAAATGGGAAGTTCTTGAATAATACTCAGCCCTTGCTCTCTGGTAATGATTCTCATTAAAATGCTTCAGGACTTCCTTTGGTTCAGGAACATTATTTAAAAGCAAAAGTGAAATCTAATCAACATTTTAGTGTAGATATGATTTGGGGAATTTCTGTTCTCTTTTACGACCCATTGCATCATTACAACTAGTCAGGGTTAAATCTTGATTTATTTATTTTTGCAACTTCTATGGAAATCTGTGACTATCCTAGGTTCTCAGTATCTCCAGAACGTGGTCCTTTTACTGCCTGCAGGTATTTTTGAGCAACTACTTTAAACTGAGTTGCCATCCAAAAAGAGGTATTTTCAAAGGGCTTTCCATCCTGGTTAAGATGTTTTTGTTCAATGTCAAAGCAGTCCATGCCTGAAAACAAATCAGGAAATACGTTCCTGCACAAGAACTTCTCCTGGAGTGGCATTTGTTTTGCAAGTTTTAACATTTAGAGCAATGTAGAATAAGGTTGCTCATAAAGTTTCAGCACCACTTGAACCGATACAGAGAACACTGGTGACACAATCCCATGTGATGCCTGGGATCAGTGGATTTGGTGCTCAGGGGCAACACATCCTTCAGCTTCAGCACATCCCTGCCATTTGAATCCATCTGCTGTGACAAGCTCTAAGCTGGGGCAATCCATTATAGTGCTTATTCCTTCAAAATTTGAAAGATTAAAAAAAAAAGAAAAGAAAAAAATTAAAAATCTTATTTCAAATACACAGAAATCAAAGGGGACATTTAAAGCCTCTCTAGTAGGAAAATTCTGTACCTGTACATCTTAGTGTAAGATGATTGCAATGGGGAAGGAGTGATCTTGTGCTAACAGTACAGTCTAGCTGGCTAACTTGCTAACTGGTCATCTTCTGTATCCAAATTACTGAAACTCTTTATCACCTGGATAAACTTAGTCAGTTTAAAGAGAGTCTAAGACCATATCAGGGAAGCATTGAGAAGCTTATCTGTTGGGATTCCAGGTGATATGATTTCATCTCTTTGGCTTTCCTCAGATTGTTATCTGATTAAATCACTAAGTCATATAAAACAAGTTAAAAATGGTGTTGATTTCAGCATGTTGATTTGAAAGCTTGGACTGTCTAAAATGGGAGAGGAAATATTTATTAGGAGTATTGAAGCTGACTGCTTGAAAAAAATCTTCGGTATATTTTGCAACATGATTTTCAAACAGCCTTATTTTAGAAGGATTTATGCTGGTTTGTTCAAGGCAAGATGCTGGATTCCTGTCTTTCATCCATCTTTTTAGAGACCTCTTAAGAAACAAATAAACAAAGAAACAATTAGATGTTTTCTCATTATAGCATTGTGCCATTATAATAGTTATGGTCGACAAGGCACTTCCATTATTGGTTTCTATTTTCAGCTGCCACTGGCTTCCTGAAACAATTATTCTTTCAGCTGAAATTTCTCCTGCTTGTTTTTAATCCCAGAGGTAGACTGTTTGGTAAAGTTTATAAGATTACTTCTGGCTGCTTTTCTGAAATATCTAAGCATGAAAAAATGGTGTTTCGCCAGTTATTGTATTTGCTATTTAAATGATGAGTTCTTCTGGACAGGAATTTGGTTTTATGTTTAATATATTTTATTGCAATAAAATCTAGACTGCAGTTACGAGGCTGTATAACTAAAAAGTAGCTTAATTTTTCACAGGGTCTCTTTAATGATTCAGTAAGTCAAGCGTATTTCTGTTTTAAACTTCAGGTGTTAGTTTATTTGCAGAATTCTGTGTTATATATCATTAAGAATAATGGCCTGAATTCTCAAATGAAAAGGACTGCATGAGGCTCAGTGTGGAAGAAGAGTCACTCTACATTTAGGAACTTGTTATATTTATTCTTACTGGGTTAAGGTTGTTCTCAAGCACCCGGCCACCTGCTATTGGAGGCAGTAACTGTGGATTCATAGTGGGAATGAACCTCTTTGCAAGCAGTGCTGTTGGAGTTTCAGCTATAAGATGGCCTAAAATATGTGTTTGAACTTTTTCCAGCATCTAAAAGTCTTGTCTTGTGCATGTCTGTCAATCTTCACTCAGGAATCTCCCACATTCCCATCTATTTGTTTCCATTCAGTACTGGGTCAGTTATTGCAGTCAGAAACTCTCCCAAACCTGTCCTCCTGAAGTGCTTCACTTTCTCCAGCCATAGTTCTGCATGTGCCTTGCTCAATTCCTTTCTGTGATCTCCATCATCATAACTTTTCCATCACTTTCAGCATTTTCTTCTGTCATTATTTGCTTCCATCAAGTAGGCTTTGAGACTTTCCAAACCACTTCCTTGCCCATGCTCATTCTGTTTGTCTTCTGAACTTGTTCTGCTCATAGCATCTTGATTAATACTGTTCCTTTTTCTTGCAGTTCTAACAGTTGAATCCCTTTGCTACTGCTAGCAGACTGTTACCTAATTTTTGAGATGCCTAGAAACATTTTCAGTTGAATGTAACTATTGTCAGGGTGACCATTTTATTCTCCAGCCAGGGTTATCTGCTTCTCATTTCAGATGAGATCCATTTCTTTTCCAGAGATTTATCATTAGTCTCTTCATAACTGCTTGCTCTTTACTCTTTCTGTATATAGAAAGGTCGATTTTGTTTCTCCATCGAGCACATCTGTACATTGTACACATTTTTTACCTCTGGTTTGCTCTTATTCTCTTTTCCTGGGTATCCAAACCCACTTGATTTGTCTGTCTATATATGATCTTTTACTAACATTTTAAATACCTAGCCTATTTGGGGCACATTCAGAAGAGAGATGAGAATGAGAAATTAAATTCTTATGACCCATAACCAGAGATCTCTCTGGATTTTGTCAAATCTATTTGAAACATTTCAAGATAAGATCATTGCCTTCCTGCAAGCTTAGCAACAACTGGGATTGTGTGGGTACAACTGGAATGGGATAATGCTCTCTTTGTCGAGGGACAGACACATGGATTACATCTCAGACCGAGGTTGAAAATCTCCATCTCCAGATGATATCGAAAAGAAGTTGGAGCATGGAAGTCATTAAGAAGTCATCACGTGGAGGCATTATGCTGTATTCATCTCGAATGCTTTGAATGCAACAGAACTTTAAAAAGAGCTCATCATTAGGTGTGGATGTGCATGTAAGTTTTCCTGGGAGAATATTCTTCGTAATATGAGATTGCTTGGGATCCAATTACTTTAATGTCTATTATCCTCGCTCTTCATGCAAAACATCTGCTAATAACACAGCAATAGCATCACTCTCACAGACACTGTTGTAGGGAGGATGAAGAGTATGTATATATTTATGAGCTGTAGACCCCTTTGCACGTGATGGTGTTCCAACAGGGCTATATTTATCTCTGAAGGCTAATTCAGTAGCAATTTTTTACAGCATTATGACTACTTCAGAGGAGCCAGCAGTAGATGTTTTTAAAACACAGAATTTTCAAGGCATTTATGCACCTGCATGGCTACAGGCAGCGTTCAAAACCCCTGGGAAATAATTTTTTTTCATAATGAATTAATTTCTGAATGCATTTAATGCAACATAGTGATGCTGTTCGGCTGCACTGCTGGTGAATACCACTTCTGCTAACATCCCTTACTACAGAAGCATGGATCAGACTTCTGAGGGCTTAGAAATGTGAGGAAAAGTACAGTAGAGCTAGTGTGGTTTAGCTCTTCAGCAATGGCTGCTCTTCTTTCTCATATTGTGTGGATTTTAGAGGTGGATGTCCTGGTTTGAGTGACAACAGAGCTGGTTCTGTTCAGTGGAGTACTCTAATCTGCAAAGAGGCATCTTCTCTAGGTAGGCCAGCCCTGTAGGAGAACATGATTGTGGTAGCGTGACTTGCTCCCTTCTGTATAGATAACTGTGAGACTGTGATTTGGGAAGACAAAGTTAGATTAAAAATATTTGGAAGTATGTTTTAAAAGTACAGATAAATAGATGGTAAATAATACGTTTTAAAACTACCACTTCTAAAATACAAGCAATGATTCACCACTGGCATTAAAGTTAATATTACTTCCGATAAGCAATTAGAGGGGAAAAAAAAATCACTTTCTTTAAAAGTGCTCTATGACTAACAAGTGCCAGAAAGCATCAGTGTTTGTGTGGCAGGATTTATGGAATACATTTCCAGCTGCCATCTGCAGTTTAAGCCCTAGTTTCTGCTTTATGCCTTTTTCTTTTAGTCGCCTTCACCTAAATTTCTGCCCCTCCTCCCACTGCTTATTTGTTATGAAGTGGATTTTAATAGCAAGAGAACTATGACTGCACTGTTTTCAGATTACCTGAAACTGAGATCATGTCTAGTACCTAATAAATCCTCCCTCTCATTGCTAATATTGTGTAGCCACGTGGTGGCTTAGAACATCTTAGTCAAAACACATAAAGGGTAAAAAAGAACAGATCTTTTCAGGAAGGTTCACTACAAGGAAGGCCTTTGGCTACTTGCTGCTTTCTGAGTCCACAAGCTGTTTGGCTTCCCTGTTGTTGGACAACACACCCAGAACAGGGAGGGTGTGTGCAGGAAGCAGCAGGACTTGAAATGATGGTCTGAGGCAGAGCTGCAGGCTTGGATGCTGGAGGGCAAATGAACAGGGAGGAAGTAAAGGGCAGTATGAGAAAATGAGACATCAGCACTTCAATAAACTACTCCCCATGATGTGGTATTTCCTATTATTTGGCTTTTCTGAATGGATTTTCTTTTTACAAAAGCCATATAATCAGCATTTGGAGATGTATACTATCGTTGAAAACCTAATTCACTATTTATAGCATCGTTTGAGGTGGGCATACTGGGTTAAGTTCAGGTTTTTGTCAGACAGGTATAAAGAAGTGCCTACACAAAACTCCTGAACGTTTCAGCAGCAGATTCTGCACAGAATGTTGCACACAGATGTGTCCGGGGGTCTTCAAATACTAAACAAAAAGTCCCCACTAGACATGCTGAGGCAGAAATGACACATCTCCCTGCTTGCTGGCATTATAATTCTTTGCAGACATTTTCACATTATTGCATTATGTTCCTATTGTGTTCTCATCTTTTCAGTGCATGTTTCTAGGTTCTGTGTATTTTTTTTGGTGAATATGATGTACGCTGAACTTCTTTTATATGCTTTTATGAGGTAGAGACCACTAAGACATAGTTTCTTATAACTCAGTCTTAATAGCACATAAATATATCAAGGCAAAAAGCCCTTTCTTTGCGTGCACTCTCTCAAGTTATTCTACATCTGTGCATCTTTGTATGTGCATGGGATTAAATTGGGACTCCTTGTTTCTTGTTTAGTCTGGAGTAGACAAATTTCCTGCATCATATTTTGTAAACACTCCCATTCTATTTATATCATTCATGGTTAAACAATTGGATGCATGTGTATCTACACAAAGTTCTGCATATGCTACAATCATTAAGGAAATATTTTAGCACTAACTAGAACCGATTAAGAATACTTTCATTAAAATCTTGAGAGTGGGAATTGAGAAATAATTATGTTGTGTACGATCAGTAGCACATAACCATATCATTTTACTACAGACTAAATTTTGAAGGGAAGACAAATCAGAGCTGTAATAATTTATGATGGTAATGTGAAGTCATCAAGACCATACAAGAACACATTGTTAAGGAGAATTGCTACTTTTCAAATACATGAGTAAAGAAAGGAAAGTATTGCTGTACTCCAAAATCAATTCATTTACTCCATAATTATTAGTTTTTATCAAAAGTCGACACATTTCTGTAATTACAGGATATAGACAGACAATGGAATTAATTTTCAGTCCTCATTAGAAGTGACAAATAGTACAAACACTTCACATTTTAAAGACAATCTGCTTGCTAATAATGGAATAAGTTAGTCTTGAAACATGACATGCAGTCTTTTATCGAAAGCTTTTGAGGTAGGTAAAGGAACTACAGCTGTGCAGTGGAAAGTCTGTCATATTCAGTAATCTGAGACTCTGTTTTCTAGAAATATAGTAGACAGATTACCCCTTCTGCTGCCTGAACTGAACAAGTCAGAACTGATTTCCTAAAACACACAGCAGAAGAAGGTGATCTAGTCCATCTCCGCCCAGTAAACCCCGTCCAAGATCTTGACTGTGCAGTCAAAACTTGGCAAGAGGTGAACAGGACCACATACAATGGAAAACCACCCAAGAGCATTATGACATATATTGTACTTCAGAGGATACACAACCTCTCTCTGAACCCCATTGAAGGGGAACAAATACTCTTTTAAATAACACAAAGTTTCTCAAACATCAGGGTACATGGAGGTATAACCAAAGCCAACAAAACATCCCATGAAAAAGTGCATTTAGCATTTCAGTTCAAACCACTTTTCCCATTTCTATTCTGATTTTACAATGGGAAGAGTAAATAGCAATAGCTGTAGGAGTGAACAAAGTCATTTATTAAATGTATGTACGTATCCTGTGCTCACATGGGAACTGGATATCTTGTCCAGTGAAGGAAACCGAACACAGCTAGGAATTTATTGGAAGGGTAGTTATTGTGCCTCTGTCTACTGAACTGTCTGAAGGCTTTAAAAAAATTATTATATTTCATTTCTAACTTTTTAAAGGTGCCTGAACGCGAGCATTACATGCATGTGTAAATGAAAGTTGCCTTCACATCACCAAAACAGTGTTGAGTGTGAATTAGCTGTTAGCCCATGCACTACACTAACTTCATTTCAATGGTGTAGGGTCAGACTCTGCAGTCAGAGGAAGAAAACTGTGGCCTTTGAGCCCCAAGTCCTATTCTACTGAAACATTCTTTGTTTGGCATTTCCCCTGTGCCCAGCCTGTTAACTCATGGCTTGAAGGGTGGGATCCTACACTTACCTCATAGTTTATGCAAGAAGAGGCTTTTGTTCACTATTCTCTATCTTTGATGTGATTTTAAGATTCTGTGGTTTGTATTTCCAGCATTGCTCTCCTAATTCAAATGGTTATAGACTAATAGTTCTGTTCAGTGAATGCAATCATGAGTCTCTGTGATGCACTGCTACCATTTGTCTTTTAGATTAGCACAGGATGAAAAACATCTACCTAACATAGGCAGGTCTTTCATGTAAACAGACAGTATTCTGCTCCCTTTATTTTTTTAATACTTTGGAAGGAGAATCAGCTGTCTTGATGGTTACATAAATTCCATGTAACTTTGTGCCTGTGTTTAGCCTGTATCCAGGGCTAAACTACAGCATTTGCTCTACCACCTGATGGCCTCTTCCCTAGGGGGATCAGGAAAAGGAGAGGAGATCTGAGGGTTGAAAGGAAAACAGATGTAATGAAACAGCAAAACTGATACCAATGCCAAGAGAAAGTATTCAAAGCTATACTCAGACAATGTTCAGCAGTCATAAAAAACAGGCTGCAGAAGAAGGAAGAGTCATGAGAAGCCCAAGCAAGAGAAGTATCCCAAGCAGGAAACCCTTATCCCCAACAAACTTCCCCTTTATGATGGAGCATAGTATTATGGGATAGGATACCCCTCTGAGCCAGCTCAGGTCAGCTGCCCTGGCTGACTCTAACCTGCTAATACCTGCAGACCATGGCAGGCCTATGACTCTGTCCCGGTGAAACCAGGAGAGCATTCCAGCTCTTAGCCCCTATCATTTATGCCACACCTAAGTCACTGCTATTCTGCCCATCTCTCAGTCGATACTATACAAAGCGATACAAAATTCATGTTGTTGGAGGAGCTGACAGGGTTTTTACATCATCTACCAGTCCAGTTTTCTGCTTGGATGGTGCTCTCAATAACATTTCCTTGTGATCAAGCAAGACAAACCAACCCGTTTTCTTTCCTGCATTAGTACAGCACCCCAAGCTCTTGCTCAGACTTACCTGGCTGGTGCTAAAGCAGGGGTAGGTCTCAATTACCATACTTCCTCTGGGCAGAATTCATATGGGCTTACCAGATGTGGTTTTGAACCAGCTAGGTACCCAGTGATCAATTACCATCAGTCCAGGACTGTCACAGTCTCTTCTCCCCAGCCCTCCAAGAGCTGAAAACGCCTTCACATCACTATCCTGAGCTAAGCTCCTGCTGGCAGTTCCCAAGATAACTAATTTCTACTTCTTCAGATGTAACACACAACCAACAACCTCTGCCATGGTTGCACGATGCAGAGATATTCAATGAAAATTCATCTACCTCAAGCACATGCTTAAAATTAAAGAGGAATATAATAATTACAATTAAATCGGATGTAAAAATCTTAGTTTGTATCCTTAACTCAATAAACAGCAGTGAGACTGAAAAGTCTCCCCAACTCCAGTTACTGTTGCATCTTTTTAGAATGGGGAACAAAGGTTGGGCATTGTCTTCTAATGGTTTTCAATCTAAGAAATAACTTTCATCAGTTGAAAAGAGAAAACCTGGAGAAGTCAAATGGAAGAAGAAAAGAAAACGAGAATGTGAGAACAACTAATCCAAGGATAAAATGGAATATTCACAATGCAGGGTTGGGAGTCTATTTTTGGGAACAGGCCTCAGGCATATGCTAGTAAAAATTTGTTGGCAAATTATGGACTTTGAAAAAACCAGAGCCGATTAAAGTGATAATTACTAGTGTGACTCTCTGTGAGAAAAAAAAAAAGGCAGAATTTTGCACAACTCCTAAGTGTTGTATTTGCCCATGGGGACACCAGCAGTTGAGAGAATTACAGTAGTCTAAAAAAAAAATCCAACTAAGCTGTTTGCTGCTCTTGGCATTTTAGGTTCATTGGAAATGTTTCATACCTCATCACCAATAATGACAGCAACAGAAAACAAGTTCATATTATAAGCCTTGCTAATGACTTTGTTGTTGCTCAAAAAATAAGGGAAAACTCGTTTTTATAAATGATCACAGGCAAGGCTGGACAGAGCCAGAGAAAAATGGAGAAACAACAAAGATAAATTATTTTCTAAATAAATTTATATAA
>VWZY01011210.1:341548-398562 GCA_013399075.1 Chloroceryle aenea
TTTAGAAAATATGTATATGCACTTATATACCATTTTCACTTCTGTTAAGCATTTTAGATATTCAACAAACTAGTTTAGAAATTGCTCCTACTGCCAAATGCTAACATTCCTCCAATCATCCTTGTAAGGATATCTGTCACTTGTAAGGGTTTGGCTGAAAAGAAATATCCCTCGAGCCTTCTGACAAACATTTTGCCAATCAGCTGGCTATGTGTTAATCAGCCTTAGTGAAAACATGGCTTCAGTCCCTCACACAGCCTCTTTCCTCTGATATTTGCTAGCTAAGCTGTTGTTTAATTAAGGTTTTGTCTTAGTTATAAGCTCAGACACTGACTTCTCCTTAATCACTGCCTAACATAATACAAATCTTTAATCACTCAGTCTAGATTCCTTGTCATCACAGGACCTCGCTCTGTTATGATAATGAGTTTTTAAATAACTTGGAGCTCTGACACCAAGGGGATGTTGAAGACCACCTGGATGGTCCTAGAGCTGTCAGATGATAGGAGCACTGAATCTCATTAGTAATCAAATTACCACTAATATTCTTATTTGTCTCTGTGTTTCTCTCCATTCAGAACAAGGCAATTTTTTTTTCAATGGGGCAGCAAACATTTTAAGTCAGTTACACATTTCCCATCCTGGGTTGAAAACAACTGTGGTGTGTCCAGGAATTTTAGCTCAGATATTTTACTTCTGATTCTCCCAAGATGCTTCCATTTATTTTTTTTTTAAAAAGAGTAACTTTTGAATAATTAAGTTAGAAGAATTGTTCCTTCTAAGGGTAATACTATCTTTTTGACACAGGAAAAAAACCATCCTACATCCTTTTATGCACAGGCTTGTAAATCACAGAGTTTTTAAATAGTCTTTCATAATATTGCTGATATTTTGATTTCAGTAACTTACCTGTTTGAAAGAGAATTCAGAGAATGAGGCATTTAGTGATGCTAGCATAAAATTAAAACACAATCATAGCAATGGGAGCAAGACATAGAGTTGTCTAGCATAGTAACAATCTGGCATGTATAGTTAAACACTGGTGCTATCCATAAGCTTACCTAGTTCCAAGGTAAATGTTAGTATCCCAGAAGCTGTTAAAGGATACAGACCAAAATGAGACTGCATTACAGGGTAATGCAAATGCATCATTTGGATGAAGTAATACTGGATGTATAGACTGGAGCTGCTATGGTCCTGCAACCCTGGTGGATCATAGAGATAATTCTAAAATGTGATCCTTCAGAACAAGATTTATCTAATCTGTGTGTTACTTTTATTCCCAAATTTTCCTTAAATAAAGGAGTTCATTTAATGTGTGACCTGCTCTAGGTGATCCTGCTCTGGCAGGGGGGTTGGACTCGATGACCTTTGGAGGTCCCTTCCAACCCCTGCCATTCTGTGGTTCTGTGAGTTGTTTTGGTCTATGGTGTGTGACTGTATTAGACAGCCTGAAGTGATTTTATTTCATCAATTTAATTCACAGAACAAAGATTAGCTGCTGATGAGAGGCTTCCTAAAGCTGTCGAGCACTGTCAGCTCAGGTCTATGCATATGATGTTGGCAAATAATACATTTTAGACTGCTGTTGTAAGACAGTACAGATAAAGAATGACTATTACATGTTCCTTAGCACTACAGATTTCTACTGACAAAACTGAAGGTCGGTTCCTTTTTCCATGACAAAACTCACAATGCAGGAATTTCAAATAGCTGTGCTTTAATTTGTCTTGAACTGCAGTTTTGCAATCAACTGCTGCGAGATGCTGCAATCCTTGGGAGTTTCACAATTCAGACTGCTTTCCTCAAGACTTGGAATGGTTAGGATACAGATAGCTTTCCCATTTATGGTGACCTTTGTACACTTGCCAGGCTGGGTATTGCTTTGAACTGTTTATATTGGTGGTGGTATCAGTTCTGCTGTTTCATGAAATCTGGTTTTGTTTCAACCCTTGGGTCTGCCCCTCCCTTTCCTGATCATCCTTCTCCACTGGGGAGCAGACATTGGGTGTAGAACCATAGACCAATTGCTATGATTTAGTCCTGGATAGAGGCTAAATGTAGACAGTTTATTTAAAACCCAATGTTCATGAGTTATTTGAGTTAAATAGCTCACTGCAGATGCTTACAAACCTTTAATCTGAGAGTCTCGAGGGGTTGAAATTGTAATGGATTTGACTGAATTGTTACAAGCTTTTGTTATGTTGGTGTTGTGAGTGGGATGGTCACTAGGCACAATTCTCTGGTATTTGTTTCTAGAGTTATTTTGAAGCTGGGGGCAGCTTTACTGCTGCTGGTTATTGGTTTTGTGTGGTTTATTGCTTCTGGGCAAGGGGTTAGAGGTGCCACTTTGCTATGTTCTTTGCTGTTGGGTTATGATTTCATAATTATTTTCTTTAACAAAGATTTCTGATTTCTCTGGGCAAAGAGAATTTGGCATACCCTTGGGATGCTTCCACCACCTTGAGTGTATTGTTAGGCCTTTTGAATGTCTTCCAGCTCTTGGTCTTGCTCAAAGGAAAATATTGACATAGAGGTGGAACTGCCACAACTCCTGCAATGGACCCTGCAGCAATCTCAGCCCCAACAGCAAGCACAGTAGGAACTCAGCCTCCAGGGAAGAGTGATGCAGCTCACCTAGGGACTCAATAAGTGCCAGCATCACTTGCCTTTGTAGAGAAGAAACAAAAAGAGCAGGTCCTGCAGGGATATCATAGGCTGAAGAATTGGAGGTGACCACTCAATCTCTGTGTTACAACTCTGGGATAAAGTTTACGGAAGGTGAGCAACTTGTTACGTGGATGCTCTGATGCTGGGATAACTGGGCTGATGCTTTGGACTTAAAGGATAGAGAAGCCAAGCAGCCAGAACCAATGGCTAGAGAAGTCAGTATTAAAAGAAGTCCAACAGAAGAGGCATATCCCACATGGTACTACTTGTCACTGTTTCTGTAGTTATTACAGTAAGAATCTCCCCGATTAATGAAGATTGAACCTCAGCAACCCATGGCCAGTAACTTCCCCAAGACCAGCACCTTCACCACAGATTGGGAACATGGATCACAGCACATCCAGCAGCTGCAAGCTCCAGATGCATGGCACACCCTCCTACTGCGCCCAGCTTCACCTGTCTGACAGATGGAAGGCACAGTTTTGGACTAAATGAGTTCAATGACCTTTTCAGAGCAATAACTACCGGGCCAAGGGACATCTATATACACAGTACCTCTGTGTATCTAGTTTAAATTTGCAACCTTTTCCTCCTTTTACTTCAGAGAGTAAAGTACTTGCATTACTCCTGGATGGTAAAAATACCTGTAAAATTTGCAAACCTAAAGTAAATTTTAAGCTTTTTTTTTTTCTGAACTCATTACCCTGTTCTCTGGTAACTGAGCTCTTAGGAGATTTCTTTGTCAAACCTGACAAGTGGGATTCCATTTATAAATATTTTCTTTGAGAGTGTAAATCTTGAAGATTAAAAAAAAAAAGAAGGAAAGAAACCAAATACCAAAGGAAGTGTGCAAACCAGGATTGTCCCAGCTGAACTATAAAAAATGCTCCTTCACTTGTTTGGCTCTGGGAATAAGCAGGTTTCTGCAAATCTCCCTTTCCTTCTCCCCTGTTCTTTCCTTGCCCCTCCTCTCTGTTAACTTATTTAAAATCTACAAGCCAGATACTCAATTTATGTAATGAGTTTCATATGTGAGAAGTAAGTTTGGCCTTTAAGGTATATAATCAATACAATAGTACTCAAAAAAATATTATTGGGGATGAAATTAATATGCTACCTGCTTTCTGTTTACTGTTGGCACTTTGCACCCTTTTCATTTTCACCGTGTGTCCATTTCATCATTTCTGACCCAAAGATTTTTTTCTTATTATTATATATTTTATTTTTTTTTAAACTCTGGGAAAAAAAACAAACCCAAACATCGTGAGGGAGCTCATTTTGAAGTAATTGGTTAAAATCTAGTAATGAAAACAGGGAAATGGTTTTGATTTTCATTATGTTTAGGGTCATTCCCAGGTCATATTTGACACAGATTCAATGTTCCTATAAATTTAATAAAATCTGTAGAGGAAATTCAGGTAACAGCTGTGAAAAGAATGTGATCAATAGGAGCCAAAATAAGTGTCACTTTGAAATTTTCCAACTGCTGATGGATAGTTAAATGAATAAAAATATAATGTCTCTACCAACTTTTAAGAGCAGAAAGCCCTAGGAAATCAGTCACTTAAGTGACAGAAATTTTGCTCGCTAGCAAAGCTGTAATATTTATTCTGTTCATTTTATATCAGGTTTCTTATTCAGAGTTTAAATCATACTGTGAGTTATTTCATCACACTCCTGGTCTTTTGATAATGGACTAGTGATAAAGTTATGTTAAATAGCTCTTTTCCCACAGTAACTAATTCTCAAAAAATCCTTAAATATCCCTTAATCCTCTTTGCTCCATTTCCAGGTGTCTCTGTGTTGTGATGTGGTGCTACCCAGGAACCAGAGGCAGGGACTCTACTGCAGTTGAATCCCCAGCCTGGATGGCAGTAAGGAGCACAGCAGACAACATGATGCTCCACCACCAGTTCAGGTATTGAATATCCATCTGTCTTACATGAGAAGAGAAATAACTGCACTGGTATAGTCTTTCACACAAGACAACTGCATTTACATCCTGGGTTTTATTGGTATAAGTCTACCCTTTAAAAAAAATGTTTTATCAGAAGATTTCTAATCACAAGATGAGGTCTTCTCAACACCTTTAAAGCTCTTCAGCTGTGGTTTAAATGTAGCCAAAGCCCAGAGAAGTTAAAAGATATTTCAATGACTTCAGAGGATTTTGAGTAAGAAGTTAAACCTCCAGTACTGTATAAATCCTCTGCAGATCCATTCCTTAAAAACCATTTTATGCTGGTCATAAGTGAATAGCAAAGCAGAAGCAAAAAGTGATGGCAATTAGTCAGGGATGCTGCTGCTGTAATAAAAATAACATGCAGAATAGTAAAAACTATTTGAGTTTAATTTCCTTGTGTTGCATTCTGCATTGCTTTGGTGTTTATCAGTTGTTATAAGCTGATAGATACTACTTAGAAGTTTCTTACTTAAAACTGACACTTGTTAAGATATGAAAATGCATTCAGCTCCAGATGAGCTGTCTTAAGTTCCAATAATGTAAATGTACATGTATGCAAACTACAGTGACCCCAGCAGGCTTTTCTCAAAGAATCAATAATGTTTTCAGAAGTACCCTCAGGGCCCAACTTATGTTTATAACATGCATACTTCTAGCTAAAATCAGCATCTGGATTACTGGAATTCGCTGCACTATATCCTTAGACAATGTAAATCAGCAGAACACCACTAAAGCCAACCTAGGGAAGCTGACTTAGAGTAGCAGAAGACCCAGCTTGCTGTAGGTATCCTGTTGCTTTCTACTTGTTAACCCATTGGTGTATCATATTTTGTGATCTTTAGCTTCAGAAACATTTTTTTCTTTCATGGACTGAAAGGACTTGTAAGAATGAAAAGGAAAATGAGAAAACTTCCGGAGCAATTGACAGATGAGTTCTTCACAGGAGGAGTTGGAGAGGTTAGCAAGGCTCTGTTAGGAGTAGCGGGAAGTGCAGCTCAGCAGGAGTGGGTTGGAGAGCAAAAAACCCTTGGATGTGTTTCAGGAAACTGTTTTGGACTCGGTCTAGTCTGCCCCTGGGAACTGAAGAAGAACGTGGATCACATTCACTGCAGCCTTGGATTGTCTCTTTCCTGTTGCTTTCCCCCTGAGAGAGATCCAGTTGGCCCATTGTGAGACTGTTCCGTGAAGTCAACCAAAGCACCATGGCTGGAGCTGTGTGCTTCCTGAGCTCAAACTAAAATGGCAGCATAGATTTGCTCTAAAACTCTGGTCACTGCTTTTTTCACTTTCCTTTATTCTTTGCTTCCTTTTTTTTTCTTCTTATCATGATTTACTAAACCACAATTTACTATATTTAGCACGACAGCTGACTCTTATCAGGGGCTTGACCCTTTCCTCTTAGACCCACAGAATTCTATGAAATAAGTGGAAGCTGATGTGACTCTGAAAGGAACCTACTGCTGCAGGAGCTCACACCACTATGTCTGTGGCTTGCCAGAATCTGTTCTTGTCTTCTAGAGATACCAGCTGTCTCTGCTGTACCATTTAAAAATGTGTTAACTGCAATCTACCTCAGATATGATGAATTTATGGGTGGATGGACTGGAATGTATGAAATCATTCAACGAAAGTGCACTCAGCCTGATAGAAAAAAACATTAAAGAATTGGACATAATATATAGTCATGTCCTTACAGACCTCTCCAATTTGTGTTACAGGTCCTTGTAAAAAATGTCTGATGCTCAGCAGAACAAGCTTTCTTCTTCTGCAAAGCAGATGCTGCACGCAGTATGGTACTACCACCTCCTAGAAGAGGATCTTAGCAGTGGGATATACTGGTATGATCAAACCACATTGACTGGGAACTGTGCACGTGTATTTGGAGTGCCTTTAGAGCTGCTAGTCTGGAGAAAAACAATGACACATGTATTCTTCTGGGCAAACCAAATGGGCATGGACCCAGCTGCTTCAGTGGGTTTGAGAGTCCATAAGAGGCTCGCCACTGCTGTGTCCAGTGGTAGTAGCACTACTATCAGCAGCACTATTTGCAATATCTTAATTAGTGTGATCACAGATACTCTCCAAGATGACCTGCCCTGCCTGGCCTGTGTCTGTATGGTTTGGAGTGGCCACAGTTTGTTTTCTGTCCACCTCAGCATCTTATCTAAATGTTTGCACTGCTGCAAGCATGGAGACAGCCTTGCTCTTGGGCTTCTGAGACCCACCACCATCTCTGAACCTGTGGCTGATGCTTTGTTCCTCTGGAAAACTGACTGCACTGTAATCATAACCCGTGTCTCTGGTTGTAGAAGAGAAAAGAGGAAATGCACTACACTTTTTATGCCATTCTATGTAATCTTTCCATTATTATTGTCTCCTTACCAGTTTTCTTTTTGAAACTCAGAGTGCTTGTCAACCAATCATTTAATGTTCTCTGCAGAATGGCAAGGTAATACCACTTGTGGCTTCTGTTGTGCTGTATTATTCTGAAGTTATGCTGTTGCAAAACTCCATAGAAGTCTCCAGAAGTATGCAATATAGGAGCTAAGTGACTGCACAGGAGTTAATTCTATGATAAAATATATCTGGTTTTTATCTGCCTGTATAAAATGCACACAAATTTATTAGGAGGGACGTCAAAGCAGAGATGGACTGAATTAGTTTTTACATATCAATAGATACAAGCTAATAGCATTTTTTCTGCAACCTATTTTCCTATTGAATTCAATGCCAATGGGATCAGGATTTGGCTGAATTTCCCACTTTAATCTATTCATTGCAAATCATACGGATGACAAAGGAATTTGCATGTTCATGCACAGTAGCCCATGTTATAGTAGAAGACTATGATTGTTGGGTATTGGCTGGATGTATTATCTGTGCAAGATCATGTCAAACTCAAAGTGAAAGTATAACTAAGAACATTGTGAATAGGATTTTTAAATGGCCAGCTCACAGTGTGGCTTCATCTTCCAAGATCAATTATATGGTGGTTTGGGATGTCACAGACAAATATTAAATGCAGTTAAATTAAAAGATTTAGCTCTTTCCATGGAAGTTAAATATGCACTTTACAAAGGCAATCAATTTTATTCCTCTTTGGAGTTCTGACAATTGTCCTGGAAGGTTCTGAGAATTGCCTGTGAAGCAGCACTTCTCCTAGGCCCTCCCATGGCAAAGCATTCGAGTGTTTAGCTGAACTGAAAGCTTCAGAGAAAATCTGAGACTATTGTGAACGTGGTCAGAGTGAGGTGAAAATGAGAAAGAATTTTCATTTTGTAACCTAGATATGAAAACTGCAGTGCAAGAACTTGCACCTATATATAGGTGGTTGAAGTTCATAAAAGATGATCCAAAGACCCATAAAATAAAGGTCCACGTGGTCTTGCCTGAAGGATGGCAGGCTGCATGAGCTTTGCAAATCTAATTATAGTTTAAGTAACTTGGAGCTGATATTGCAGTCAGGGGGTTTTATAAGATAAGCAATTGTAAATAATAAATGGTTTAGGTCGTGGCAGGTTTAGTTTTGTCACGAGTCCCATTGTCTGCAGTGCAGGTTGCTGAGGGAATTGGTAGAGCTGTATCCTTAGTGGTGCTACACATTGAGTGCTCTTCCAAAATCTCCTTCCATCTCACTTGAAAAGAAAATCCTTAATTTAACAAAGATACCACCACCAATCTTTAATTCTGTTCAATCACATGGTGCACACTAACCTTTTTTTTTTTCCTCCCTGGTTTGTTTTTTGTGGGTTTTGGTTTTTGGTTGGTTTTTGTTTTCTTTTTTTCAAGGGGGTTAATCTTCAGGGATGAAACAGATTACCAGCTTTTGAACCGATCTAAGTAGAACCTCCAGAAACAAAGCCAGGACAAATAATTATTGGCAGTTCGCAGAAGGTATTCTGTGCCCGCAGCTCTGCAGGATGCTGCTCAAGTCAGTTCACTTGTCTTAATGGGAAACACCTGTGGTCTGGAACACAAGAGGAAAAATCAAACTAACCATGCTGGAGACATTAAAAATAAATTCGGAAAATCAAATCTTCCCTCGTGTCCCTTCCCTCTTTGTCCTTTCATCTGCACCCTCCAGTCCCCAGCCTATCACTGATACCCCTCCTTGCTTTTAGAACAGATATAAAAGTCTCTCTTCAAAATGATATTCAGCCAGAGATGCTGAAGGATATCAAGTAATTTCAGTTGCAATATTAAATCAAAAGTACTCTTACTACAAACAAAAACATGCTTATTAAAGGCTCAGTTGGAGACCTTCTTTTCACTAGCTATTAAAGTGAATGCAAACCATCTGAAAATGTTTGCCATAAATAATGGCTTAAAACATTAAAAATATATAAAACTCTAAAATTCTCGGATTTTGTGCTTTTCTGTTGCTTTGTCAAAATATGCTGGGGCCAGTGCATTTCTCTGGCTCTTGTAACAGGTTACTGGAAGTCTAATAGGGCAAGAAATATGTCCTGAATGTTCACACACAACACAAATATATGTAACTTTTATAAATTAAATTGGAAAATTCAACAGCATAACAATCATGTTTAAGTGTAAATATGAAGTCTCATCACTGCATTGAAAATATTTCACAGTTTGAAGTGGTCTGCAGCCTTGCTAACATTACAGGTCACAGAAAGTCATAGTTTGAATTACAAATGCTAGCAGAATTCCAGGAACAAATTTTAATCAAGGTAGTCCCTGGTGAAAAATGAACATGCAGATTTTTTGTCTGTATTTTTTAATGTGTAGATGCACAGTTTTGGTCTTTCCCTCCTCTCCGTTCCTTTCCATTTTATCTTTTCAATGGAAATATCAGGAAGAAGAAATCAGAGAGAATAAAATTTGTTTTTAAACACTCAGTGGCAGAGAAGGGGCTGTGGCAACATGGCAAGATGTTGAAAGAAAGCAATTGCTGAACCCAAAAATTTTAGCAATTTAAAACCACACCAGACTGAGAAAACTAACACCTAGATTTGCAGTGTTATACAAGTTTAAAAATATCACAGCACATAAAACTACAACTTTTCTCCCTTCAGGACTGGTGGCTATTGTGTTAACTTCAGAGTCAAGCTACTGGGTAAGCAGAATGCTTGGAATATTCAATCACAATATAGAAATAATATGAAAACTGGCTTTCATCTGACTTTTCATGCATCCAGGAAACAGATTTATTCCAGTTTTTTTTTAATACGGAAAGGAAATGGTTCCGACTTCAGAAATGCTTTTAATCAATCTTTCCCTATCCAAGGTGACCGTGTCATCATATGCTGATGATAGCTTACCAAAAAAGGTTTCTGGAAAATAGCCAACTCAGTGGCAGGAACAGGAAAACTGATTCCTAAATACATAAAGATACCCAATCTCCAAAGAATACAGTGATCCCTGGAGGTATCCTGTGCAGCCTGAATGCCTTGTAGTCAAAGGGATTTCCTTTTCTGCATGATTCACTGTACCTTGTTGAAAGGTTTTTCCTTTGATTATAGGGATATAAACAAAGGGAGCACTGTTCCCTGTTGCTCTTTGATAGAGCTCTGAGCTTTGCTAGGTGAGAAAGCAGGCTGCAGAGTACCTTGCTGAGTAGATCCTTGTCTGATACACCCTGTTCCTGCTCAGGGAGCTGATCACAGAATTGCTCAGGTTGGAAAAGACCTTCAAGGTCATCGAGTCCAGCCTCAAACTGATGCTCTAGGTTTCCCAACACTGCTACATACTCAGCCTCCTGTACATAATGCCCTGCAGCTATTTTGCCTCCCCTTTTTCCTCCCACCAGCCAGCATCCCAGCTGAACTGGTTTGAAGAGGCAACAGCATTGTCCACAGCTGATAGGGAAACCCCCACCCAATTAGAGAGCTCACCCCTTCCCTCTTCATCTCATCTCATCTGTATCTCTTCCTTCTCACAGTTATCTCGCCTAAAATTGTGCTGCCTGCTTGGAGAAGGGAGGCAAGGCATCTTTGCCACATCACATCCTATTAACCTGATCTGTAGGAGTGGCTCAGAAGGACCCTTCAAAAAGGTAAGGGGTGCTCTAGGACAGCACTGTGCACTTGGTGCACCAGCTTGAATAGAGCAACCAGCCTATTTGCTACATGCTCCATGGAAATTTATATGGACCTTGGCAGAGAGTAATAAGATAACTTTGGGAAGTGGGGAGTGCATCCTATAGACATCTGTCCAGCTCAGCAGTAAGGGTGTGTGTCTAGCCATGGGGTGTTTTGTGTTGTTTCAGGCAGAACCTGGTGTTGCTTTGCAGGCTTCTGTGGCAGGCTAAGACAGGTTGAGCTGGGTCTCCTAACTTTTTGCCTCAAGAGTCCTCATTAGGTCTATCCCAGCTCTCCTTTAGGTGCCCCATTCCCACGTGGGCCAAGAGAGAACCAAAATGCCTTGGATTGCTCCAAGACCACCAGACACTAACACCTGGTCCTAGGACAGCTTAGGGAGTCAGATATTACTTCTATGAGGACATTTAGCTTGGATGTTAGCAAAAGCTTTGACCTTTGCTAAACAAAAAGCTTATGGCACTTGCCTCCCAAAACATTTCCTTTAGCTTTAAAAATGATTTCCCCTCTCACATCAGCACACACACAAATCAGGGGAAGGTTCTCCTGCTTGTAGGTGCCCTCCAGGGATAGTACCTTTGAGAAAACTGTCTCATGAATGGAGCCAACAAATTCCAGTATACCTTAAGCTCAGGGGAAGAAGGATGATCCTGTTCTGTGCAGCCATTCAGGTGACTGGATCCAAAGGGCAAGCACGTTTTTCATGCTCTTTCAGGGTTTCCAGATATGGTCCAAAGACCCTAGGGAAGACAATGGGAAAAGGCCACAGCCTAGAAGCTAGCTCTCTTGATGAAGTCAGTCTCTGTTTGCTACAAACACAGAAGGTTATGACAAAAAAAATCAGACAATACCTTTTTCAGCACGATGAAGTGAGATCATTCTGTGTAGATGGTGTAGCCAAGAGAGGACAATGCTACAAATATTTTATTAGGCACCTGCAAGGAACAGGCCAGGATAATGCTCCTGATGAAGTATTCAGCGTGGCTGTACCTGGATCAACGGGGGACAAATTTAAGGCCCTTATTTTCAATGTTTCCAGGCATTTAGGCATGAAATTTCATTTCCAGGTTTATCTCTAACATGATCTCACAGGCAGAGAAACTTCCTACAGATGGGAAACAAGTACAAAACTTGTTCATTTGAGAAGCAGAATGAGCTGCGCTTTTGGGTTTTCTCAGCTCATTGCTGTGTTACATTCCCTTTATTTTCTATAACCTCTCTCTTTTCTGTCAGGAAGTAAAACCACACAGTGTCAAAGCCTGCACAATGCTGAGAATGCTGGAATGCTGCAGTGGGCGTTTCAGAAACCACATGTTAGCATCAGTGTAGGACAAGCTGTTGCTATAATCTAAGACTCTTCATCTCCCGTCGATGCTTATGGTTTACAGTTGTAAATGGGCAGCTCCCCTCAAAGAACTGCTTTCAAATCTGTAACACCTTGTACACCAGGATCACTTTAGCCTGCAACTCTTTTTTATTTTTAGAAGGAGAAGGGGGAAGAGAAGGAAAGGAACAGCAAGAGGGGGCTGAACGCAGCCTGTCAGATCCTTCTACTTCTGAGCAATTAGAATTGAAAGAGCTAGGAGAGGCTTAGCTGTGACACAAATCAGGATTATCACACTAAATTCAGACCAGACAAAAAGCAGTGTGGAGAAGTGGACAATGAAATAAATATTATCTGAATGCCAAGATGTTTTTATAAAGTTTTCTTTAAGGAAGCTCTGGAGAAAATACTTAGGAATATCTAATCCACATGAAACACTAATCTTAATAACGTTTGGTATTAAGAATCAATTCATGGCATATGATAAGTGACTTAATTACAACTAGTTCCAAGATAGCTGAAATTTATGCTCCAAATTATGCTCCAAATTATGCTCCAAAACAGGCTGAGTCAAGGCCCACCTGTAAATCCATAATACAGAGACATGGCCTCAAACCTGATCCCCCTTCCCCATGTGGTGCATGCTCACATCTCCAGAGTGGACTACAGAGCTGTGACTTGTGTAAATGAACAGCCACCCTTAGCACTCCTGCCCATTTTAATGAGCTGAAACTGCCAACAACCTGCTGCATCTGGACAGAAAAGAGGTTTTAGCCAGAAAAAGGATAGCAGATTGTGGCAGAAGGAGTTAATGTTTGTCAACATATTTTAACTTCTATAGGAACTGGGAATAGCCAGTAACTGAGTTCTCTGATTTTGTACCTATACTTTAATCAAAAGGAAAAACAAAAGTCTCAACTTATGGAAAAATATTTTTATTTAGTTGAAAATCATTCATTCAGGTTTTGACATTTTATGTATTCTGAGGTATGTTATTGAAATTGGAAAGTAGAAATAGATGGTCAGGAAAGTCCTGTACAGAAAATTTCAACCCCATTAGAGCATACGTGGCAACTTTTTGTTTAAAATTATCCTTGTAAAATGCAACATATTTGTGTTTTGATTGAAAAAGTCAAATCCACTGACAAAGAAATGGAGATACTGTGTAAATCAATACTCAAAGCTAAAGAAAACATAAGAAAGCAAATATTTAAAGCATTGGTAGAATCAGAACTACTCACATTTGACTTAGGAATGGGTAAAATAAAACGCTTTTTGCTTTGATTTTCCCCTTGATATTCCTGCCAGGATAGTGTACTGTGGTATTAGATATCTGGGTTAAACTCTAGAGCTTACTGGATTTGATCGAGGCTTTTTCTGTCATTTTAATCTTTTAAAAACACCACCAAACAGATATGGCCAAAGATTACAGAACCTAGTTTATCTGTTATAGTCTATCCTCTTTTGTTAAGATATCCTTATGCTTCAAAAGTTGAGCAGATAAATCTCAGAACTTAAAAAAGATTAATCTTGTGGGATTTCTAATTGTGATTTGTGATGTCCAACTAAAGAAATTATAAATCATAGAATTATACTTAGCCAATCTGATCCAATCACAAGACACACTTTAATTTTCAATAGAGATATTAAATTCTGGGTCCTCTTAGAAGCAGCATGTGCCAGCTTCAGGCAGAGATTTTAGCACTGGCACTGATCCAGGAATGAGGAGGAACTTGAAATGAAGCTGCTACTGAAATACACACACAGCTTCTTCAGACGAGATGTCAGCAGCACTTGTTCTTATGTCTGATAACGAACTTCTATTTTTCTCAAGCAGTGAATTACAGGACACATGCACATAAGACATTTAACTCTTCCACGAGAGGCAGGTACTTGAAGCTGCCAGTGGAAAGCATTTAATTCAAGGCATAGCAGTGCAATTGGTAAACCACAACTTCTTGCACTGCCACTATAATTTAAATTAAGTAGAAGCCTAGCTTATAAACTCACACTATGACCCATACTTTATGGTCCTTTTATATCTCTTGGGTCCTGATCACAATGAAACTTTCTCAGTCTAAAGCAATTTAATGCAAACATTCCTGGGGCAGACTATAAAATGTGATTTTTGCAGTCAGTCTTTTATGGGCATTTTGGATGAATATTGTATACCCACTTGAAAAACAACAACAGAAAAAAAAACGGATGATGAATGTAGACATTACGACATATGTGTGGTGTTTAGCTGAGTCTGTATTTGCACATGAATATTAACCCTGGTAACTGAGAAAACCTGTCTCTCCACACATCTTGTTCATTTCCACACGAAAAAAAATGTGCATAGATTTAAGAGAGAGTTAATGCCTTGCCTTAGTTAATTACAGATTTGCTGGCTACGAGGCTCCCCATGCTAGCTTCGCTTTGAGGGCAATGGACTCAACAGATGCCTTGTTACACCTACTAGATGGGGATAATTCTACTTGCTACTAAGCACTAACAATAACACATGGAGATGTAAGTTGTTAATCGAGTTCAGCAGACAGCATGGTTTCCAATTCTTAAGCATTCTGCAGCAAAACTAAAAAGCACCATCAAAGATGTTCACAAGTGGTATCATTGCAAATGTTTACAAAACATGAAAGGAATGGTAAAATATGTGCTTAAAAAATGTGCTTGTTGAGATCTTGAGAGAAAGGCACAAAAACATGTGGTGTTGAGAAGTTTCCTGCACAGTGCACCTAGAAATTGCCTTTTTAATGGGTAATGGTGAATTCTTCACCAACAACTCTTTTACAGGTCACTGGCACAGAAATGAATTCCCATGAAATAAGCCTGTCTGAGCTTATGTTGTCCTGATTCTTCTCTAAGCAACTTGTCTTTGTGATCCTTTTGGTATAATTCGAAGAGTATAAACCAAAATAAGTAGCAAAAATGAAAACTTTCAATATTTTTTTGTCTTCCTCACTTGGACAGATCACAGACAGGAAAGATTGGATGTAGCTCTTAGTGCCATGGTCTGGCTGATGTCCTGGTGTTGGGTCATAGGATGGACTTGATGATCTTGGAGGTCTATTCCAGCCTCAGAAAATCTGTGATCTTTAGTTTCCTAGCCTCATTCAAACCTTACAAAAGGAAAGTATCAATTCAAATGTGATAGATAACTTCTGAAGGGGTTTTAAAATGTTTTATAACAACAGCATCTGAAAAGATAGCAGTAATAACAACAGAACACAGATGTTACCACCCTCTATTGTCTCTGACAAAGTGAAGGGCAACTGCAGTCTGTCACAGCTTCAGGTGCTACACCAATACACTACCAAAAAAGAAGTTTCTATTTCAAAATCTTAGTAAGAACCAACTCAATGAACAGCAGAAATAAATGAAGCTTATGAAGAAACATAATCTTAGTCAATGGCCAGGCACCAGGGTCTCTGCAGCTTCTGGTCACAAATTCTTATTTCGATTTTCTGTTCTGCTTCCTCAGTACAGCAATAATCTTATCACTCCATTTACTCTTCACAGCTGGCCTGCAATTCGTGGTTGGTTTTCTGCTGCAATTTAACCTGCTTATACGTGCCTGAGACATTTACTAGGAATAAGAATGTGCCATTTACAGAATGCAGTCCCATCACTTCAGGGCTGGTGTGTTGTGTCTAGTGAGGCATAATTACCTCCAAGGACTCCTTTCTTTCATTTGGGAGGCACACCGAGTGAGACAATATTTAAGGATAAAGGGATCTGGTAGGATTTTGGCTCCAAGACAATGGATGCCTGATTGTAATTGCCTTGTCCTACTCACCAGAACCTTCTCTCATTCTAGGAATGAGTTTGTTGTGCTTTGCTGCTGGTAATTTGCTGGCCATCATCTTGTGGGCTTGGAAATCCTCTTTTCCCTCATAACTTCAGGCCAGTTTGAGATGATTGTTTTGGCTTTCCCCTAGCAGAGGACACAGATGCACAAACAAAGTTCAGATTGCTGGGTGTTACCTGATGCATCGCATGAAGCCGAGAGTTCTTGTTGACTTTTTTTGTTGGTGGTGAAAAGGCTGGGAAATGATTTAGAATTTCTCAAATTTGAAGAAGAAAAGAATTTTTCTATTTCTTTTGTCCTCCTTTCAAGGAAAAGTCTTAAAAGAGCCAGAACTGGATTTGGAAGGGGGTTTACTGGAAGCACCAAGCCATGCATAGAGGTGATCAGAGAAGGCACCTGCCCACTGTGATGCCCACTGCAAAACCAGTCCCAAATATGCCATGTTTATCACCCAGTTATACCACAGTTTTCAGCTCTCGGTAGTTATCTGTCTGTAATGATACAGCAGCAATACTAAGAAAGCACAGACCCTTTGGTCAGATTCAGACACTCTGCAGAGTGCTATTCTAGACCTGGAGAGCTGGAGCAGTCATGTTGCATTAGGCAGTATATCCACCCTAATCCTCCTCAGTAAATCTGTGCTTGACATACATCTTTATACTGTAGCTTGAGCGTAGACATCGTATGCTGAATCATTCATTTTGGCATAAAGGGTCAATTGTGTATGTTGAGTACAAAAAATGTACACAGCTTAACTGGATGAAAAATGTAAAGGATGGACATAGCCAGGTTTTGGGTCACAGTGCACTCCTTAACTGATGAGATTAATGAAAGAAGTGCGTTAGACATAGGTAACTTTATTTTTTCACTACAGCTTTGCCTTTATAAAGCCCTTGGGCAGTGGCCATCATATGTACTGATACAAATGGCTGGGTGCTGTGGTTATAGTAGCCATTGTGTTCCTGACTAAGTTGTACTTAGGAGGGACTTATGAACAAGTGCTTAAAATCCATAGGATCTTAAGAGTAGATTTGAAAAGCTGTCGATAAAATTCCTTATCCCCCTACAGTTACCAGCCAAAGACCAATCGACCAACTGACTTCAGTGGGAAAAGAGAGTAATTCCTTTCCTCTAATAGAGGGTCAGACCCTGCAGAGAGCTGAGTGCTTTTTGTACAGTACATCATGGGAGATGAGGCTGTGAGCACACAAGAATAGGACCCTAAGAGAATGAATAACATGGCTTCCTCCAGTGCTACCATAAGATTATTTATTTTAATCCTCAAAACATTTTAAAAAAGAGTTGATGTCATATATTATGAATAAAAAAATAATCTATATATAGGCAATCTTACAACTTAATAGCTCAGTGGGATGTAAAACCCCATGCACCACAGTTTGCTTGAATGAATCAACATGTTTCCTAAGTGAAGTTATAATAGCACTAAATGTTTTTAATAATGTCTGAAGAGAACTAGTGTTTAGATTTAAATATAATATTTTGAGTCTCAGGGAAATGGGTAA
The DNA here is from genome assembly GCA_013399075.1 of Chloroceryle aenea. NCBI lineage: Eukaryota > Metazoa > Chordata > Aves > Coraciiformes > Cerylidae > Chloroceryle > Chloroceryle aenea. Next base: position 358,896 of record VWZY01011210.1, read on the forward strand.
TTGCAAATGTTTCTCATCTGTCAAAGACACAAAATAGACAAGAAATTATTTAGTGCCATAGGAGGAAAGATTCCAACAACTTGCAAAAAGTGATAAGAATTTCAATAGTCTACAGAATTTTAACAGAGACTAATTTTATGTATAAACATTGTGATTTGATTTGTTAATTTTCCGGTTTAGAGATCATGCAATATACAGGGGTGAGAAAAATTGTAAAGACTTTTGAAAAACATTTGCAATTTCATTGGGCAAATTCATCCCTGCAAAACTAGCTTTCAATGGAATCCATGCGGTGAGGCCTCTGTGCCAAAATTAGGTGGACCTTTTTCTCCATTTGATTGCAAATGGGTTGTGGTTCAAGGGGAGACCTAATTTCATTTGCAGCATTTTTACTTTTATATGTTAACACGGCTTACATTAATTTCAGATATTTCAGTGCTGTGTCCATTCAGCACTTGCTATTCAGCCAGAGGCTTAAAAGGACACCCAAGGTCTCAAGAACACCTCTGTGGTGCAGCCTCAGTTCTGGCAGTAGATAGTTTTAGGCTGAGACAAGGTTTTGCTCTACCCAGGGGCCTGTGTTTCACACACTCTCCTGTTTGCTCAGCTAATGAGGTCAAAACATTTTTATCAGTAATGAAATGATTCTCTCTTGTGTAGCTTGCCTCTAAAACAATGCACCATGAATGATGCAGTCAAAAGGAATATAACTGTACAATTTATTAGCACTGAAGCCTTCAGCAGAGGATTCATGAAGTGATGGGAGATGTACAGAAACATTATTAGCACAAATAAGATGTAGGTCACACTACAGGGTTGTTCTAGAGAAAGATTAATGAGCAGTGGTACCTGGGTATATAAAGATCACTAGAGAGCTTTTGTCTGCCTCAATGCCAGACTCTGCCTAGTCTTTATATGATTAGTTGGCAACCATTTATTGTTCTTGTTCAGATACAAATTCAATGGACTAAACCCACAGTTGTACCAAAAACTGAGCTGGGTACATCCACGATGAACGTGAGGAGACAAAAATCTCTTTAATCCACTATTTCTGCTTTTCCACTCTCAGTTAGCCAGGGACTCCTCTAAGTTGTGGAGGCATGCAATGTCTCCCCAGTCCACTGCCTTAAGGGAAACGCCTTAGTGGAAAAGTTCCACAGCTTGCCCTTGGCCAGTTGGGCTACTCACAGCTGTGAGAAACAGTCCTACTGCTGGGAATATCCTATGGTCTGAAGCAGCTTGAAGATTAGCAGGGAGGGCTTTCATGTTTATCCTGTGCTAAATGCTGATGGACTGTTTGGGTCAGGGCTGTCAGAGAAACCCCTGGTCCTGGGCTCCCATACCTTGTAGTGCAATAAGAACACCTGACTTCAGCTGAAATCCTTTTCTTTAACCTCTGATCTTACAGCATAGCAATGGGCAGCTGAGAGCTGGAAGGGACAGCAGTGCTGAGGATGAAGTCTGGAAGTGCAGAGGTGAGCACTGTGAGCAAGCAAGCAAAGGTCAGTGGTAACAAGAGCACACTGCTATATTAAACTTTGTTTAAAATGTGAGGAGTATACAGCTTAATTATGAGTTGTTATAAGAATATGATTGAATATTATGTCATTATAGCAAATAAATTTATTATTAGATGCTATTATAGGCAATTATATATTATGAAATTAATTATTGGGTTATTATAGCCTGTATTTTATTATGTATTATACCTTATTGTATATAATACTGAATATATACTATATTATTGCATTAATATATAAGCAATAATACATAATAACTTGCAGTCTTAATCCAAGTCATATCCACTTTGTGTGTGTCACCCCTGTGTAAACTGGCAGGTATTTTCTGATGAATGGATTTTCTATAGACCCATATAAAGAGATTAGAATGGAGATGTTGCCAGATACTCTACAATGAAGGCACACATTGTATGGCAGTTGAAATGATTGACAGCACGCGCAACACTTTAATACATGACTCTGGAAAGTGAAGTGGAGACAGGCAGGCAGCAGTGGCAAGAATGGTGCACCAGCACAACTCACAAAGCAGGGACCACTCGGAAGTGAGCTTTTGCTTTCAACATCCCTGTCAGAAGCTGGCATTAGTCACTGTTGAGCTTTCATTGACTTCTAAGTGCGGTTATCAAGAATACTTCTTGTCATTTTTATCCAAGCTGTAATGTGACTGTGGGGCACATCACTTTGCTTGGATCCTTTGCTGGGTTCCTTGGCTGCAGTCTACCCTTAGGTGTGAATAATTTGCCTCTTGTTCTCCAGGAAGCAAGGCAGAGTAGACTCAGAAACTTGTTCACTTTGCTGGTTGTTATGCAATTCCCACTGTTAATGCAAAGAAAGCTTTTTAAAATAGATGTGGAGCAAACAGTGCTGAAAACCTTTCTTTCAGTAGTTCATATGACCACATTGTTCTCAACGAGCAGTCTCAGATAACAGCAGAGTTTATTAATCATTATAATATAGTAATCATATATTTAAATTTCACAGGACACTGAACGAAAGCCGCTCTGGATAGAACAGGCTTTGCAGGGCATATGTAAGCCTTGGTGGAAAAAACATTCTGTTTCTGCTCAGATTCTTCAGTTTAATGTACTATTTAATCAACAATCAACTGGAATTAAAAATACCTTTCTTTAGCCTCTTTATCATCTAGGGCAATACATTGCCATAGTAATTCACCAGGGGATGAAAATTCAGTGTCATAGAAGCCCAAATCAAGTCCTGTGGATTGTTATGGTCCCTATGATTTCTGGGGAGAGGAGGAAGGGGAGGGGGCTGGAAGAGTGAATGAAGGCATGGAATGAACTAGATTGGAAGGGACCTCCAAAGGTTTTGTCCCAAAGTCTGCTTGAAGTAGAAGAGGTTGCTCAGGGCACTGTCCAGTCTGAGTATCTGCCAGGGTGGAGATTTCATAGCCCCTCTGGTAAAACTGGTTTGCCCTCACTGTAAACCAAGTTTGTCTTTATGTGAGATTGGAATCATCTTCTTGCAAATAGCTTCCAGGAGGACTCTGCTCCATAACATTACCAGGCACTTAAGTTAAGCTGACGTTGGAGATAGGTATGGTTTGCTTTTTCCTGTCAGCAGGAGCCTCCCCCATTCACTGTGGCCTTTTGAAGATGATAAAATGCTACTGTGATGACACAAGCAAGCACCCTCAGCCTGGTTGCTAGAAAGCTACTAATAAAATGCTGCGTAGTTATGAAAAGTTTTGAGGATTCAGAAGTGTACCAAGGAATGGAGAAAACATGCCAGATTTTGTCAACTGCCCACTTGTCAAAGTTAATGCCCATCCATTAAAAATGAGAACTTTCCTCTGCCACAGATGAATACGTTTGACAGTTTGATTGATCAGCAACTCAAGATTTATTAATGAAATGAGCTAAATCAAAGGCAGATTTTAGAAGCACTTAATGTTACAAGTGATTTAGTAAAATAGCAACTTAATTACAGGTTTGAGGATGAGAAGATTCATGCTAACTACAAGATATCTCCAACCAAAATGCATGTATACGCATAAAACCAAAGTATACAGGCTCAGACATACTTGGCCAGTGAAATATGTAGATGCCCACACTCATGAAAGCAAGTGCACAAAATCAAACATGTAGATAGGTAGAGAGGTGGGTAAAAGAGGCTGACCTATAGTCAAAATTTCCCCTTTTAAGTTTAAAGTAAATACAATGCATCAACAGGCAGCAGCTGAGCCTTGAGGAGGTGGTCTTGCCCTGACTTTGTCAACAGACAGTCTTAAGAGGTGTCCCAACTCAGGGAAGATGATGGATGCAGCCCACTGCGATCCAGAAGAGTTCAAAGGGTCTCATTTTGTATCACCATTTATAGGGTCCAAGATAATTGACTTTCATCCTAGACTTTTCCATTTTAGCCTAACTCAAGGGGTGTAACATTCTGGTTTGTGCATGTCTGGAACTTGAGGGTCCAGATATTTTTCCATCAGTTGAGCATGCTCAGAACTTCCTAGATCTAGGGTCCTGGTATCCCCCCTCTGGGCCACAACACAAGTGTACCAGGTCACAGAGGGTTGACTGATCATCTAAGATGCTAAGGAGGGGAGTGGGAGCTAGCTGCTGGTCTGGTCCACTGCAGGGGGTTAATTGTCATTATTGTCCCCAGAGAACAGGGGAGGCAGGAGCCAGAAGGTGCCTTAACACTGGCACACCACATTTCACAACCTCAATTTTGCAGTGGATTGCTGTGTGGGGAGTCTCACCTGTATCGAGTGGTCCATGGGTGGCAAGGAATCTGCACCACCACACCTGTATTACTTCTGAAGGACTCAGGATACTTGTCACAATAAATGAGTAAGCTTGAGAATGAGAAGTCTTATGACTATATTAGCCCATTGGTCACTCAAGGACACTTCTGGATAACTGCCATCAACTGGTAACTCAGCTGGTTTGGACATGGCTCATTATTTCTCCCCACCACTTCATCATGCCATGTAGCTATGTGCTAAATACCCATCCAGAAACATGAAGATTGCATTTTTCTCCTTCACGTTTAGGTGATGTTTCCTAAGAGAGCAGGGGAATGAAAGCCCAGAAATCTGTTTATAGGTGGAAGCTAGTCCTTTGTCTCTGTTTTTTATGTTGTCCAGTGGGCATTTTACAAACTTTTTTCTGCTTTGAAATTAACCGCATATTTTATGAAGAATGTTCAGCCTCTGGAAGGCTCCAGGGATTGTAACTTCTTACTCAAAACAGCAGTGACACTGACAACACAAAAATTCTGGCATAAGTTATACCCCATCAGATATAGGCCAGGAGAATAAATACAGTGCTCCAGGCCATGAAAAGCCATCTCAACCTGTATGATGTAGACCTGCAGTCCTGAAGGCATTCTGACTAGGTCATGGGGCATGATGATCAGACAGCTAGAGCTTCTTGGCAGTGGAATCAGACTTCAAATCATTCCAGTCTGGAGGTGAAAGCTGTAATCATAAACCTGGTCAGAGGGTTAGGGAGTCACTGGTTTGTTATAATTTCAAGTAGATAACACCACAATTCTTTCTCGCATGCTTCTGGCAGAGAAATTGAGGTCACCTACATTAGCTTGCTAGGCTAGGCAAAATCAAGATGGCTTTTTTCATTTGCTCAGTTTTGGTTCTCAAGTCTTTTCAACTACCTCCCATTTGTATAATTTTTCTCTTTGTATGCAACCATTTACTTGTGTACTGCCATCTAAGGAAACAGATTCCAGACAAGCTCTATCACAGTGCCAACCTGATGAGTAGTCAATGGCCTTCCTAAGCAGACATCTGATTCTCTCTTTGTAGTACTCTAACCATCCATCGACCTCACAGTTTACCCATTTGGGAGCCAAATTATTGCCTCATTAAAAAACCCTAATGCTTTGCTTTGCCTTAACTATAACTGTATTTAAAGAACTTGCAGGTTTCACTTAGGAAAATTAACTTAGAAACACAGAAATGTCTGGGTTGGAAGGGACCTCTTGAGGTCATCCAGTCCAATCCCCCTGCTGAGAGCAGGGACAGCCTCAACTAGAGCAGGGTGCTCAGAGCTTTGACAAGCCCCACATTGAATGTCTCCAGGGATGGGGCCTCAACCACCTCCCTGGGCAAACTTTTATCTAATTTCATGATAAGTTTAAAAAATCTTAGTGAAATCTGTGGACAAGTTTGATGTTCAGTACTTTCTTCAAAATATTCCAAAGGTTAGCAAAACAAAAGGCAAAAAAGGAGATTCCTTTCTATTAAAAGCTACATTTTTCACCTTCCTTCCTCCCTGATTTCCCCAATGTAGCAATACAATCAAAGTGAACCATTTGTCTACACAAATTAGTTTTTGCTGACTTCAAGTAAATGAGACAAGACATAGTGTCTCTACCTGGTTATGTGGAGGCAATTTTACTGGATCCCATCAAATCCTAAAGATTTATCAATAAATCTGCATAAACATCATTAAACTTTAATTACATTTCAATTTTCAGATGAAAGCTGTCATTTCAGTGAAGTATTTTAGTCACATTCTGGCTGGAATTAAAACAAATATATGTAAGACAAATACGTGTAGGAACATGCATCTAGGTTCAGATAAACAGCAGTTCCAGCCTGGCCCCTGAATTTAAGTTGATTGGCCAAACTTAGAGTTTTGCAAATTTACTATGCAGAGTTTTACAAATATTTATGCTATTAAAGATGTATAGAGGTTTATTAGGATTTACAAAACCATCTAAGGAAGTCCAGCCTAATCCTCTGGACTTCAAGAGGAAATCCTGTTTATGGACAATGTAGGTCTTTATGTTCTTATATACTTAAACTCAAGCTGTGTATAATTTTATTTTCCATTACAAATGCTGAAAGCCAAAACTTTGATGCCTATAAAAATTACACTTGGAAAATAAATCTGATTTAGAACTTTGCATGCATTCCATCCAAAATTTCCTCTTTGTGAAAGCATGAATGGTTAAAAACAACAAGAAAAAAATGACATAGAAGCCACTTAGAGGAAAAGCAAATGAAGTGACTATCTGATCAGCCAATTTTGGAAATACAACCCTAAACAAGACCTAATTTGTTTCCATAGAAAATACATATATTACTGTAGCCAATATTTGTGACCTGGACTTGTTCAAACAGGACTAACGACAAAATCTCTGGAAGTCTTTATATATGAAAAATCAGCAAAACTAATGGGATTTTATTTACTAGTGCAAAACCCAAAGGAAATGTAGTATATGATTACTGCATGTTAACAAAGCCTTAACAGATCACTGTGCTGATTTCATCGGTAGGTCTTCCAAAATAAGTGGCCATTCTGAGCTCTCAACTTACATGTATTCTGAATGAGTTAATAATTAAACAAATTAAATAAAGGAGCACATATATTTCCCATTTACCAGATCTTATGCAGATTGATACAAGAACATAAGAATGTCCATATGGAGTCAGAACACACCTCTGTCAAGGCTAGGCTTCTCTCTTCAGCACTTGCCAGTACCAGATGCCTAATGAAAGAACATGAGAGCAGGACAAGTACATAGGGATATTATATGCTGAAATACTCTGCAGATTCCTTGCCAGCCATCCGTGCCTCAGGTAGTTCCTGAACTGCAGAAATGCTGTCTGTGTTTAATTGTCCTGAGCAGATTTTCCTGTCACCAGTTCAGCTGAAGCCATGCAAACTTTTCCATCTGCAGTATCTTACAGCAAGTACTCTCCAAGTTCAATCCTGCCTTCTTTGCAGAAGCACCTTTTGTTTGTTCTGAGCCTGCCACCTGCTAATTTGTCTTTTGTCATTCACTTCATTATTATTATTTTTTTGCTAGTCAGAATGAGCAATCACTCACTAATTCACCTTCTTCATGCTCCTCATGATTTCACTGATTTTTCTACAGCTTTTCAGGCTAAGGGATTCTATTCTTTTTAATCATGACTCTTCCCTGTGCAGCAGAAGCTGTTCCACACCTTTGATCATCCTTCTCACCTTCCTCCTTATTGAGTTCCACTGTATAATTTCTAAAGGTGGAGGAGGAAGACAGAAAGGAACATGCTTAAGAAGTAGGTGCTCTTTCATGTTTTCTTCTCTATTCCTTTCTAATAATCTCTTACATTTGATTTGATTTCTGGAATTCAGCTGTTTTTTAATAATAATTTTCCATTGTAACACACATTCTCATTCCTGAGAGTAACTGTCATTTCACAAATAGCTATTTCAAAAGCAAAATTAGAGATTTTTTTTCCCCCAAGCATCAATTTAAATTTGCCTACTTCATGTTTTTTTAATTGTTTTTAATCTCCTGACCCTTCATTACATGAGAACCTTCTGCAGTCATTCATAGCTGAATCTTGCCTTTTCTGCCTCGAATATCTTTACTGTCATCAGCAAAGTTGTTGCCCAACTATTTACTTCTTTCACAGATCATTTATGAAGATGCTGAACAGCACAAACTTCCACTTGGGACAATCCCTCTCACTCCCTAGGAAAACTTAAATGATAAGCAGTTATTTTTCTATCTGAGAATGTGTCCTTAGCAGCTGAATTTCTTTAATGGCCTTTGGTGGCATGCTGTGTCAAATGCCCTGGGGATATCTTGTGTTGTGCTCAGTTTCCTGTTGGTGTATCTTATAAAGGATGGTAATGTGAGTGTGATATAGAACAGGAGTACTCCAAGTTCACTGAGTGACTGAAGACATTACCAGCTTTGAGCCAATTTAAAAATGATATGAATGAGAAAAATTGCAAAAGAGTGACTTGCTCTCTCTTTTCCTTTCTGTAAAAAGAAAATAACTATGTTTATGTGAGTCAAATTACAAGTCACTTTTAGCTTAACACCTGACAACAGGGCATGTGCTGTTGACAAGCCCACGGGCTTGTGTTCTATATAATACAATGGAAAAGTATTCAATTTTTTATAGATATTTCTGATTGTGAATATATATTTTTATTAACCTCTCAATAGATGAAGTGTAGTGTTCATGAATTGTCATTGTCCTCCATACATGCACAGATTAAATTTACCCCATGCAGGCGACACTCAGCTCCACTGCTGACCTGCCCTGTGAGCTAAAATCCATATTTTGAAATGCTAACTCTAGAGATGTATTGATACTGATATAAAAACTGCACAAATCCAGTCACTAAGTGTATGATTACACAGAGAACTTACAAAGAGATTAAAATAGATGTATATTTTCAGAGTGTTGGATACTACTGTAGTTAAATAACTGCAGTCATGCTTTTACATCAGAGTACATTTGAGGTAGCCTTGAAGAAACTTTATATTTACACAGTTTGAGAAAGCCAATCTCTTAATGAAAGTATTTAAGGAGACTTTATATTTACCTGGAGCAATGTGTTTTATATGGGTAGTTACTTTGGAAACATCTAATATTTAAAAATCTATTATGATCAGGTTAGAAACTCCAGAATAGGTTGGTCATAGCAAACCAACCCTGTCCTCAAGAAGTAGGAAAACTCTCACAGATCTGTTAATTTAGCCCAATAACAGTCAGTCTCACCTTGGATGAATCCAGACTCCATTTATCACGTTTTCAAATGCCTGTCTGTCAGTGCCTCTCACACTTTCAAATGTACAGTCTGCTTGTTTGTATGAAGCTTTCAGCGTGTGATTTGCACCAGATTTATGTTTAAAGCTTCACCTCTCCATTCATGTGTCAAATCCTAAATTAAATCTCTCAGTTACTTCACGGTAACTTGTTCGTGTAGCCATATTGTACATCAGCTAAGAGAGTTTCTCCCTCATCAGATGTCTCAGCTGGACTTTTTATTCCTTCCAAAGACTGCTTCTCTGACTTCTGTCCACGAATCCCCAGCCACGTGCAATATCCAGTTTGCCCAGCCTCTCCCCAGTACAGGGACATGTCCCAACTCCAGCAGCATTTTATCCCTTGCTGGGGAAATGCTGGATAGGTGCCCAGATGATCTTTTTTGTTTATGAATATAAACTGAGTTTATAGGTAATGTGATAGGAATGAGAAGGCTGATTGTAACAGCAGCAAATTCACAAGAGAAAGTAAACCGTGTAACTTGTGATTGATGAGGTGAGAATATTTTCACCAGATATAAATTCACGTTTGAAAGTTTTAACATAAAGAATTTCATCTTAATATAAATTGAATATAATGGATTTATTCTGGATTTACATCAGGGCATGCGAGATTGGAATTTGGCTCGGTATTTTTACTCACATATCAGAAGCAGGTTGCTTCTAATAATTAATTTAAATGCTGTGCTTATTCTGTTTCCATCTCCATCCCAGTCTCCCGCTCTGGCATGTCACAAGGAAGTGACAGTTCTCTTACACTGAACCAAATGTTCTGCTGCTGCCCAGCACAGAGCTACCACAGAGCAGGTATGGGCAAAACAGCTGGCACTTTCCTCATGTAGAGCCCTTAAAGCTGTGCTGGCACTCTCAGAAGCTATTCTGTGACAGGAACTAAAAAGGGGAATTTCTTAAATGTCATTAACTGTACGGACAACGGCAGCAGGATTGGCAGAAGAGCAGACAAGAGTTGGAAACTTTGAGCCTTTTTCTTTCACAAGTCGTTGCATGAGCACTAGGTCATGCCATAAACCATTGCTGCTTGTCTTTTCCCTGACTATGTAATCACCAACCCCCTGTGGATCTCTTTAATACCATACCAGCTATTTAAAAAACAACTGATAAATTTATGCGAGTCAAAACATAAAAGGGGTGGCCAAGTAACACCAGTGAATGTGATGCATAAGGCTATGGAAATATGGTGAGTTTGTTGCCTGTGCCCAAAACTCATATTTGTTTTGCTTTCTGATCCAGTGAAGCTGTTGAAGGACGAGCTCCCTGAGCTGTCTTAGGAAGATGTTACCCTTGCTTTCTTGCTTTATTTAATCTGCTATAAAACTAATGCTAGACTGAATGTACAGATATGGTTGATATTTTATTTGGAAAACCATAAAAGAAAACTTTTGATAAGGATTCTAAATGTATTTTAAAAGAACTAGACTAAGGAACAGGCTGATTGATGCCACTTGGTGTACCAATCATCCATCATTCCTCTTGTGAGACAGTTAGTTTTTGCTGTTCAGTTAATGCAGTTTAAGCCTCACAGTCCATTTCTGAACTTAACAGCCCCACATCCTGGAGTTTGCGAGAGGCATCTTTCATTACCCCCGTGAAGAACAGTCTGACCTTTGCAGGATTACAGAAAAAGCTGCAAATCTAAAATTAAATTTTCAGAAACTAGAACAAAAAGACCCAGTTCTTACTACAAACTTTATTCAAGATAATATATACCTAGCTCAAGACCTTAAAGAATCTGGATTACAGGTTGATGGGGTTTGCATCCAGTTCAAACCTCTGATGTTCAGGGGTAAATTGGTGACCACTTCTGACTCAGATAAAAATTTTCAATGGAAGTTTTAGCCCAATTTTTATTTTTTTTTTATTTTTCCTGAAGATTTCCTTCAGTTTTGTTTGCCATCTCTGCTGATAAACAAAACACTTTTCTACTCCTTGTATAATCTTTGTTTTTATATGTATGGCAAAAAAAAATTGCACCGCTGATGACTGGCAACTGAAAGGCATGTTGTTTGGTATTAATACTACTTTTCCCTTATCCACTCATGGGGTTTAGAGGGAATTTAATTGTGAAAAATGTTGGCAAGCTTGTAGCATCCTATAGCTAAACTGCTTGGCAGGAAGAACTTCATATATAACAGCTTTTCTCCTCTAATCTCCATGTATTCATTTCTTATACGGGTGCCTCTAGTGCAAATAACTGTTCTGACTTATAAACTGCAAGTAAATGGCATATCTAAATGCATTGTTAGAATGTTAAATCCTCATTTTAGAAGGGTCCTTAAGCCCACACCTAAGTCTGAGATCATTTTTCTATAGATGTGAGCTTTACCTCGAAAAGACGATGCACATCTTGAATAAACAAAGTTTCATGGTAGAGTAGAAACAATTTGCTCCACGTACAATTAATGGCTTGAAATGTATGCAGTTTGTTACCCTAAAAGCAAACAGAAGTGACAACAGCAGTGAGAAAGGCTGAGCTCCCTTTTGCTTTCAACGCATCAGAGAGCTGAGATAAACCTCAGCAGCCAGGGTAAAACCCAATATCCACAGTGCCCTGAAGATGCAGCACTGGCCTCCTCTGCAAAACCAAAAAGCCAGATGGAGATGGCAGCAGCAGTGTGGCCATCCAGGAGAGTCAGGCAGGACAAGACTGGGGCTGATGGGCTGTAGCCACCTGAGCAGTAGCTCCTCCTGCACCCCAGCTCTGCTCAGAGCCAGCACAGCTTCCCGGGGCTGATGGAGGCTGAGAAGGAATGGGTCTAGTTCCAGCACCCAGCAGTTCCCTTTCCATCTAGGACATATTTTGAAACAATGCTTTATTTCAGGTTTTTCCTATTTTATATATAAGCATTTAGAAATAATATTATCTTTTACAGGTGCATAACTCCCCAAAAGACCTTTAAATGCATTTTATTTGCCAAGAAGAAAATAAATTAATAAATTCTGCTTGTAGGAAAAAAAATTTAGGACTCCTTCTAAATACTGGTTTTTTTCAGGTCTATATTATACTTTTTCCAAGTCTGTCTTAGAGTGAAACTTCTGTGTCATGTGTTGTGCTACAAAAAAGTGTAACCATCTCAACGATGTGAATGGTTTTGTTACACCTGAGTTCCAGCCTCCCAACAATCAATGCACATGAATCGGAGTTTGCAGGCTCTGGGCTCCAAACCAAGCTATTAACTACTGATGTTGCTCAGCCTTCAAAACTTGAAAGTAATTTGCAACTTGTGACCTCAAGTGATCTACATTTTTCTGAACTGGAAACTTCAAAATAATGTGATCACATTATAAAATAGCATAAGATAATGTGAGGAGTTGAAGGTAGTTTCTGTAATCCACAAGTCTGATTGCTGTTTGATGATCTTGTTTAATCACATCTTTAATCTTTTCATAATCTTTCTCCCTTAATGAAAGTGTGTATTCTATTTGGAAATTCAAGAGAAATTAGGAGTAGGAATAGGAAATGACTGATAGCTCCTCTGCTGCACATACACATTGCATTTGTTTTGCTACCAAAGTAATTATAGTTATTTACCTTAAGAGTAATAGTCATTAATATTCCTAAACCCACCTTTAACCCTGTGAGTCTGAAGTAAATGAATAAATAATCAAGCTCTGAGGAGATATTCTGTCTATTTTGTGTCTGGAATTAGTAGGTTCAGCTGGAAGCTGTGAAAGAACCAACATCTAAGATAACTCCAGCCAAGTCAACAGGAATTTTTCCACTGATTCCCATGAGCTTTGGATTCGGTCCCTAAATTCTTACAACTCAAGAGGAGAGCAAAATAGTATGAAGTGGTTTCCACAAATATTGCTTTAACAGAACTTCAAGATTTCTTTTTTAAACTCAGCTTTGGTGAGGAAAGCGAGAAGAAGAAGAAGTAGCATCTGCATGGAGTGCAAGTTGGCAAGAATTCCAGTCTGCCACTTTCCAAATTGTTTTAGAAATGTTTGGCACGTCTCTGTCACAAATTACAGTTGATTATAATTTCACAGTATGTGCAAGCAGATGGAGGAGATGAATTGGGGAAAAGTTTCACCCCAGACAAATTAATTATTAGTAAGTATTTTCAGAGCAGAAGTTAAATATTAAAAATGTGATTTGAAATAAAGAATTATGGGATGGCCAAGTAATCTGTAACTTTGAATCAAACATTTTATGAACAATTTGACACCTGGTTGGAAGAGCTGACTAATTTCACAGATGAAGCTGTAACCCACGCTTAAAGAGAATCTATTTCAGAAATTCTTAACAACTGATCAGTTTTTTCAAGTTATCCATAAGAATCAACAATTCCATGAATAGTTAAAACCAAAATTTTCTTAGCAGGGTTGTCTATGGAAATACTTAAAATGGTTTCTTTTTTCCACTCGTGGGAAATTGCCAATGTTTAGCAGAAACCTAATTTCACTGATATTCAACTAATATCTGAGATGAACAATAATTCCCTCAGTTCTTGAGAATCCTAGGAATATGGTTTCCTTGTGCTAGGATTTTTTATTTTTTTAACAGAAAAGGAGAAATGAAATGACAATATTTCCCTGAATGAGTAAAAATGAACATCTTCTACCACTGCATTCCTTACTGCTGTTCTTTCTTTTTTTCTAAAGAGGAATTTACCAGTTTTAGGATGAAGTATTTGGAGTTGACATGTGAAGGCTTGAAGTGATTTAGTAATATCTAAATAGTTGTGGAATGAACCTGAAGTGGAAGGGAATGTATGAGAAAAATTATGTTTATTTGAATATAGAAATCTTGAATGCCATGGCACAAAAAATACAGTACTGTGGTTATCATTACATACATGTATTTATCAGTGCTCTACTTCAAGATTTAGCTTATGATGAAATGCAGCTTTAAGTATTTTCACTAACTGAATTTCTTGTTTTCAAGTGTTTGAGACAATATGAACTATTTTACAAAGAAAAGTGCTGCTTTGCTGTGCTTTCAATTTCCCCCGGAAAAACTTTTAATCATCTGATAGTGCTTCTGTGGTGTAGCATTTGTAGGGAATCAAAAAAATGCATCTTCAAGGATTCTTTCTGTCCTCTTAACAGAAGCTTTACTGGATCTTTGAGATTACATCAAAGACTTGTTAAATATTTTCCATTTTTTTATCGGGTGCTAACGGCTGATAGGGAGATGGATATATATGGAAATAACCACAGTAATACATCCCACCAAGTTTTTTCAAATTAAAATCTTTACTGGTCCAGATGTTTAAACATTGTGCAAATGCTAAGAGATGCCAGCAGGCTCTAGAAAGGAAGGACTTTCTAAATGAGTTTGTCCTTTGGTGCTTTCTAGCGCACAGAAAAATATTCCGGTTTCGTAGCATTTAGCAATTTTGTTCTTTATCTTACAAAGAGTTCCGTAAAACAGATGAGTAATCACCTAATGGTGCATTTAGATGCATTATGTTATGCCTGTGTCTAATTCCTTGTAATGTGGAGCTTACACTGTAGTTTATACATCTGCAATGTTGAACATGATGAGATCCTATATTTGGCTTGGCTCTGCTGCTTTAATATGGTTTTTTTTCTGTCTTTTGAATGACAGTTTTCAGTGGCAACAACAAACAATTGTTATACGTGCCAAGGGGAAACGAAGCCGCACGAGGGAGTTACCTGGCTTGGTTTAATAAGGTAGCACTTGAGTGGCAGCCAGAGAGATTTGGGTAAGCTTGTTTTACTTCACATTGCAAATGCTAGACGTACCCTGACGGTCAGTTACGATGTAGAAGATGATGAATGGTACCTGACACATATTTGCTGTTACTGGTACTCATCCTGCCACACTCTAAAACCCAGTTGCATGGAAATCTGTAAATGGCTTTAGCAAAAAGAAGTATATATGCTTCAGGGGCTGCAGCTGGGTTTCTGCAAAGCTCACTTTCTTTTCAGTCCTGCAGGATTTAGAACAGGTTAGTCTGGACAACTACAGACACACTGACAGGCTCAAGTCCTGCTGATGCCTTTGTCAGTGGAAACTCTCCTATGAACTTCAGCTCAGCTCTTTCACTCAACATTCAATCAGCACGAGATTTCTGAGCTTTGAAAAGCAGGGTTGAGCTCTCTGTACATTTTGTGTTTAGTAAATGGCAGCAATGAAATAACAATTTGCCCACTTATTTTGAATCTTTACAGGGTTTCAAGTTATTAAATATCACAATGACAGTGATTAATGTGTTACCATGTCTAAACTCTGTGGTATGGATGAAGACTATTGAAGTTGCTTAGACTGGAACATGCCATATCCTTCTTGATGTTTTATTATGCTCTGTACTCTTAGACCTCCAAACATATTAGTAAGTGTGTACATAAACAACACCACGACCCACCACAATGGATATCCAGTTGTATAACAAATCAGTCTTTTACCCTAACACTGACTTTCCCACACTCCACCTACATTTAGACAGTAGTTGTTGCAAAAGATATTGATTAGTCTTATATTACTCTCCACATACATTAACATAACAAAATAAATATCAAATGAAATACAAGAAATCTGTAAGAAGAGGAGGTGAGCATTTATTTAGTCCTCTTTCCTTCTTATTCAGAAATTCCTTGCCGAGGTATCGACGATATGCACATGCAAAATATGTACTTGAGTATTCAAACATATATATATCACCACCAGATGTCTGGTTTTATCTGTTTATGTGCTTATTCACTCTATTATTTCTCAATAATTGTCCAGCAAATATAAAAGTATTAATGGTGCAATATATAAGTACCACTAAATTAAGTTGCTCAACTAATAACACTACTGCATACTAGCATTTTACCTACATTATCTTATGTTGAGAACGACTTTAATTAACACCTCATAAAACAAACCAGCCTCTTACAAGGAATGAATCTATTATACACAAAGGCTACATGCTTAAGAGGGCTCCACTGTATGTAAATTAGACATGAACTATGAGCTAGATCTACTAAATACTACTGATTTCATACATAGTGGAAATAAAGATGCAAATCACATAACAATAAATCCAAATCTTTGTTACAAACACCCCGGAGAAAACTTTAACAAATCATAACTGTCAAAGGGATGGATGATGAAAGTTTTTGTCATGCAAAAGAATACAAATCACTCCGCTGTTGCGAGCGTTGCTCTTTTATTTTCTTGGTTGTAGACACATCATCAACTTTAATGATAAAAGCCTTCCACAAAAATAATTCTTAAGCCTCGGGAACCAACACCTCTTTGGCACCCTGAGAGCATGTTCCACAAACATCATCAATCTCCTTCTGAGTATGATTTACAGCCTTTCTCTTTGGCTGGCTCAAGCTGTCCGTGTGCATGCCCCGGCAGCGTCACATTGGGATTCTCCTCCACTCTGTCCTCCAAGCACACGCCGCTCAATCGGCACGTTCCTGGCCAGCTTTCTGCACACGTTTGGAAAAGAAGAGAAGGAAGTCTGAGTATAATCCCTCCATGTGGACACATACGAAATGAATGGCTTATATGAGAGGAAAAGGGAGGGAATGTGTATCTAGATGCAAACTAATGGGCCAACTTCTCACTTCCAGCCAGATTTATCACATGCAGCCTACAGGGATGTTTACAAAGATGCAGGTCTCTCCCTGATTGTGTGGCTCCTCTAATTTATTTAACTGCCTGTGTCTACTAAGGGGCAGTCCCTGCACCAAGAGAACCAAAACACAGAGAATCGTTTAGGGAGAATCATTTCCATCTGTAACTTGACTTCTGTGCCAGGTGCTGCTTATGTGCTGTGAGAAAGGTTGATGAAGGCAGATGTACTCCAGCTGAGACTCCCCCAAGAAGACTTAAGTGTTCTTCTATCCTCAGTTGCTTTGTTAAACTGAAGGACGAGGACGTACTTTGGTTGCTGTCTCCTTCAGAAAGAGTCTTGCTCGGTCTCTTCGTGTGCCAGACCCGTGGGTAAGTGTATGATCATTTAAGGGAGTGCAAGTGGTAGGAAAACCTGAGTCACTGTGTGTGTTAATGAGAGGCAGCAGAAGAGAGGCAGCAGGGTAAAATAACAAATTAAGCCAGTGAAATTTAGCATCTGTGAGTATGGCTCTCTCTTCATGACTCAACTAACTCAAGTTCACTTGTGGACTGCAGGTGTCTGATAGATGAACAATTTCTGGCAGCTTTTCTTGAGTTTCAGAAATAGAGGCTGTGAATCAGAGTTGAAGATGTTTAGTGTTCTTTAGAAACTCTTACTCCATTCACTCACTAAGGCAAATGTATGTTCATTAATAATTGTTGCCTCACTTAAGCCATGCTCACAGGCAGAAGGTCTATATCCTTACCAGAAAAACATGTAAACATCATGATTAATTGTAAACACAGATCCTTAATATGTCTATAGTGAGGGAAACAGGAGGTACTTAGGAGTGCTGTGAGCTTTATAGGGGAACAAAATGAAGAAGAAAGGCCTAGAAAAATAAATCTACAAATGCATTCGTAAAAATCTTTGGGGCATTTTTATAAAGGCTTGAAAATCAAGTGAATTGAGTTTTCTAAATGGAATTTTCTAGAGTGCTTCTATGATGAAGGGCTGGATTATATAAGAAAATATTTAAACTGCCTCTCTTTAGATGCCCTGATTTCAAGCGACTTTTATAACTGATAGAAAGTTCTGAAGTGTCCTTTGAAGCCTTAATTCCCAAGTTAACCAGCTAGAGATTTAAATATAGGCAAGTGTGAGCACCACTTGTAAGAGCGAATAGCAGTAACTTGGAACTGTATTTGGGAGGCTACAGTGTCCCAAAAAAGCAGCAGGAATTGTCTCCAAAGAGAGCAATCTCAAAGCTGTTGGGCACAAAGTGAGATTGATACCAGGCTACCTTTTGCTAGAGCTAATCATGCACCTTATGCTGGGCAAACAGGCTCAGCAGCTGGCTCTGTAAACATCATCTGGTGCTAAGCACCTTATTCTCCTCCTTTGTGAATTGTAATCCTTACCTTTACCACTGCTATCCATATAATGTGGATAATATCACCCTAAGCAACCTTTGACTTCATCCCACAATTTCAGGTATTAAAACTTAAAATATTAGAACCTAGAAGGTTCTTATGACAGATTTTTGTCACAGGGAAAACCAAACATTTTCATATTTCTTATACTTAGGTTATGTATTTTTACCCAAAGTAGCACCACCTAATATGGTAGCACCTGGCATTTCTGCAAACTTCAGATGACTTCATGAACACTGACAAGCAGTCTCTGCATTGAAATCGTGATTACAGCTATTAGAGGAAATTTATTTTTGCTCTGTGTTCTGCAGTTAAGTTCATGTTTATTTTGGAGCAGTTAGGTATGGACCAAGTTAGCAATTAGTTTTCTAAAAGATAAAAATAGTTGAAACTTTGCCATCATGATTCTTACAAAGAATGAAATTCCGTGCAGAATAAAGGCAATGAGTAATTTCCCAAAAGGGCTACAGAATTTTGTTTGGGAACACTTAAAGTAGCCATCTAACTTCATCCTGAGGGTGTAAAAGCACCAGAAAATACCATTCCACTTTACCCACAGCTCACTTCATCAGTGGTGGGGTGCAGAGAAGTGAGATCACGACTAGGAATTTAATTAGAATTGAATCTATTGAAAAATATTGAGAGCTGAGATGGCCTCGTGGTTTTGGGAAAGCTCTTGCCTCCTTGTATCAGTTATCAAGCCAAAAACCCTCATGATTTTTAGTGTGACCCAGAATCAAATACATTCTTTCTCTTCAGCTGCTTAATTTTAATATAATGTGTATTTCAAAAGCACAGAATGCAATTTCAAAGCCTTTGATGTATGGAGTAAGCTAAATGTTTGAAGCATTAATATTCAGGCATAATAATCTATTCAGGAAATCTGAATTTTTCCACACAACTGTAGAGTCAAAGAAATGTCACTGGTGACAGCACCTTTAAGAGCTGGTTTTGGCAATAATAATTGAGTTTCTCTGTATTTCATTTTAATTTCACTACCTGATGATCCCTGACAGTGGTAGATGTTATTTCACAATCCCATTAGGTACCATTATAAGATCTGACTTCCTAGGTGTGTTGGGTTTTTTTGGGGTTTTTTTTTTTGGTTTGTTTTGGGTTTAGGGTTTCTTAAATCTAATTGTCAGTCAGTGTGTTACAGGAGGCCTAGCTTTCTTTTGACTTGCATGGCTATACACTGTGGGGAAAAAAACAAAAGGACTATGCTTTATCATCCTGTCAAGGAAGTTTCTTAACAAATTACCTTTACCCTCAAAAGAAAACACAAAGAGACTTTTTGTAGCTTTAACAATTCTCATAGTTCATATCATCTTTTCTTGGCTATTCAAGGGAACAAAAATACAATTTATAGACTTCAGAGATAATGACATCAGTATCTTTAAAGTCTTATGATATCTAGATGCTTAATAAAGGCATGATTCTTTCTTTAGTCATTACTTAAACTCCATGGTTTAGCCTATAATGCTGTGCTTTGGCATCGTTGCTTTGGAGACCATTTATTTCCAAAGAGTAAATAGTAGTAAATTATACTGCAGATTAATAAACCCTTTCTTTGTATGCTTGTTCAGGAAAGACTTGGTACTCATAGGTTGGACTTAGTCTGGATGAAATTAAGACTTTCAGAAGAGCACTGTAAGGCATTGCTCAGATTTTTACTTAAATTTTCTTTTTAGAGGGTCAAGTAATGGAAAAGCTTTAATTTCCACAAAGAATTGATTTGATATAATAAGGCCTTAGAAGACTGATGAAAGCAGAGGGCTGGGTTGTTTTCTTCTGGTCCAAAGGGTGCTTGTACTGGGGAGCATCTGTCCCTTCCTCCCCTGTCCCTCTGCTGCAGTTTCAGCAGCATCTTTCCATGCAGGGGCTGAAAAACATGTTCACCCAAAGCACACTTGGGTTCGGACGGGGGCACTGGGAAATTTCCTTAACTACAAAGAGCCTGTGAGCTCCCCACAGCTTGTGTCCCATCTTTTTCATCCCTGTGTGGTGGGTAGGGTTTGCTGTGCCTGTGTGCTCTATAGGGAGTTCACTTTTTGGTAGCTCAGTGCTTTCAGCAGACCTCTTCCATTTCAGATATATATTGGGGACCTGTAAATCAGTTGAAGAATGAATGTGTGGTCCTTCCATACCATAAATTAATTTAAGCTGAATTTGTCTGAGATGTTTTACTAGGAACATGTGGATGTACTTAAGATAGAACTGAAAAATGTCAATATACAGAAGAAAAACAAAATCCCAACAATTCTGGCTCTTTCTAGTGCATACTGAAAGCGTACTGTTCAATAGTGTTTATTTTTTTTCCCATGTAAGAATCATGTAATTTACTATGGGGATCCAAACACACACTCACTCAAATAGACTTCTTCCTTTTCTAGCATGTGACCAAACCAATTGCATGAATTACACAGACATAAAATACACGTGCATAATTCCTTCTGAAATGATCTTGAGTTGCTATTTTAAGTTGCTATGCATCATCTATCCAGAGAAAGCTGTTTGTTGGGTGCCTGGGTCTGAGTCAGCCATAGTGTAGCAATGTACTTTTTGCCACTGCTATACCATGCTGCTTGAATCTCTCTGAGCCTGCTTTGAACACTGAAGGGTTTGCAGGGAAAAGCCTGGAGACAAGAGACTCGAAGTCACTTTACAAAGGTGGCCTCAACTGCTTTGAAGATGCAATCCATCCACAGGAAAGAAGTTGTTGCTAAACTTGAAGCAGGGAGAGATCAGTGAATAAACCCATTGTTAATTTTAAAAGCAATTTTGAATGCCTTTACAGTTAAGCCATTTAAGTTCCATTGCTTTAAGTTTAATCATTTTTCATTAATGTAAGCTGATTTACAAGCTAATCTAATAAAGTAGCATGAAACACGAGGAGCAATGCACTGAAATGAAGGAAGTTCAGTTGCTTGCAGCTCATTAAGGTTCTTGAGGTTTAGAAGACTAATTACTGACTAAAAATGTGGGGTTTTTTGTTTACTTCTACCTTTTGAGAGTTCCTGTTTTATCCCACAGTTTAAGACTCCTGGGCCAAATCATCAGTAGCTGTAATTTGGTAGAGCTCCAGTAAAGTCAACAGGCCAATTTATATCAGTTGATAATTTAGCACTTGTTTGTTGGTTTGTTTTTCCCCAATTAAAAAAAAAAAAAAAAAGGGAAACTAATGAAGGCTTCCTTTTGGAAGAAACATTTGAAACATTTTAGAACAAACATCAGCAAGCCTTTTCTTGTGCCTCCTGGAGTCTGTGGAGCACCCTCTGTTCATTTCAATGGGAGAAGCTTTAGATGCTGAAATTCGTGCTGTAAGAACAGGAGAGCTGACCAATCGTTTGTTCTGGTTTCCTATAAAGCTGTGGCTACAAGACTGCTCTTAACTAATTTCTGTCTGAAATAGAACCCAAATTTTATAATCTACCAGGCCTAACTTGGAAATTAAGGAAGCTGCATCACAGTCATCTGTAAGCTAATTACTCTCAGTAATAAAGATGCAGAAGATGGAGTCTCCTTCTCAGGAGAGATTCCAAGCCCACCTGGACAACTTCCTGTGTGACCTGCTCTAGGTGACCCTGCTCTGCCAGGGGGGTTGGACTCAATGATCCTTTGAAGTCCCTTCCAACCCTGATGATTCTGTGATGCCTAAAACCATCTAAAATTGTTCCACTTCTACTTTCAGCTACCTCAGTAGCTAGACTGAGCAGTTCTTTGCTGACCAGATTTCTCTCCTCCATAGGGATCCTTCAGGTTATCACAAAATTAATACTGCTTTTCTGTGCTACACTTCTGATCAAATGTGAACATTAATTAACTCGCCTCTCTCTAGTTCTAGTGGCTGCTCCTTTAAAGGTGACTGTGGTCATACATTCAGGAGCTCAGACAACAAGCTCATGTTTAGACAGTTCCTGAGCAGTGTAGCCGAGCACTTCCAAAACTGTCACTCCCCTGAATGTTGCATTTTCACATGGTCAGACACAAGTTTTTGGCTCATGCCTAGCTTAGCAAGTGATCCAGCCCATTCTGCACCAGCGACACTTTCTCCTCCTTACTTGCAATGCTTAATTATTTTTTTACTTTATTTTTTTTCTCCTTACATGAGGGATGACCAAGATCTGTTCCAAAGCACTGCATGTCTGATGAGGTAGCTAGCTTGCTATGAGCTCTAGACATTGAAACATGAGTGTGACAGCTGTGTGTTTGTATTAAGTACTGTAAACACGATCATCTTAAAGTATAATCACGCATCCCATACTGCATTACTTAAGGTATTATAAAACTCATCCAAAGCTCAACAGAATCCAAAGGAAAGAGATGATTAGTGTTAATTTCACCGTAAACATTTCTGGTATCTTCTTTAATAATACAGGGAATGCTGAAATGTTTCAACCTTCAGCAATATAAAAACAAATGCCCTTTTCTCACATCTGCTCTCTTTCTCCCAAGCATCCCTCAGCAACATTGTGTGAGATTTACCCACTTTTTCAGTGGATGGAAGAGATGGATGAAGCTTGTGCCTTAGGGATGGCTTTAAACCTGATCCTGACACAGTTTCAGTTTGCTGGTTTGACCTTGCTCAGCTACTGAGGGCCTTAGGGACTGCACTGGGATGGAGACTGCCTCAGTACCACTGGCTCTGTCTATCTGTCTAGATCAGTGCACAAATGTAACAGAATGGTTTTGCCCTTAAACAGCCACAAATACTGCTGCATAGGCAAGCTAAGAGCCTCCTCCTGTGCAGGAATGCTACTGAGCCAAATGCTGGTCTTGCACTGCACTTGGGCAATCTTATCCCAAGTGACATTTCAGCAAGGCATATACAGAAGTTAATCAAGCGTCACTGTCCATGGGAGAGGGAGGTCCAAACATCTTCCTGAGATCAATTTTCCATCAGAAACAGGCAGGATTGAACACAGGATAATAGTAATTCTAGTTCATCATAGGATGTGGTATTGGGGATCCAAAACTGAGAGTAAGGTGAGTGGGATCTGAGGCAAAATCAAACTATAGAATTTTAAATAAATGAGTTAATTAGGACTAAAATAGCATCAGACCAGGATTGTTTGTATAGTGGATGAAGTGAAGCAAATAGAATATATATCATGATATATTTCATTGCTATTAAGAAAGACAGCTGGTTTTCTGCCACTGTTGCCTAGATATAAAAAATACTTTTGTCACCTTAAGTGTGCTATGTGGCCATGCTAAAATTATCCACACACATAGAGATTTCTGTAAAAAAGAACAATGCAACTGCTCTGTCTGCAATTAAAGACTTGCCCTCGTGCCTGTACCTGAGCTGCAAACCAGATAACGCAGTTTCTTTTCGTCAGAGCATGGAAAGAAAACACAAAATTTAGTCCTAGAGCTAAGTCACTTGCTAGCCTTCTGACTTCAAAGACAGCACAAAGAAGGGGGAGCTTGGAAATCCCATTGCATGTGTGATAGGCAGCCCCGGGGATGTGTGGCCCTCCCTTGTTTGGGAAGGCTATCTCCATACAAGAGCTGTTTTCATGAAGAAAAGTTAATCCAGGATTGTAGACTAGGAGTTTAGACACAGGCAAGCAAAGGGAAAGTCTACTAGTAAGGGAATCATTCCCACGTTATAAATGGAGTCTAGAAAGATTCACCCAACTTTTAAATTGCCAATCAGGATTACAAGCAGAGTTAAAACAATTTGCAAGGAAAACTTTTTCTAGAAATTCAAGTCACTGAATATGAATAATTGCAGATGCAGACATTCACACTAGAAAACTACTTCCATATTGTAGGGCTCTATGAAAACTGCTATTTTTGTAAGAGAATGGCAATTATTAAATCACTAGGAACTGTTTAAATGCATTGGATTGTGCGTGTGACCATTAGCAGCATGAACAGGTAATAGATATTTTCTTTCTTCTAAAAAAATCTAATTGCTCTCTACTATATCAAGAGGAAATTCAGTAGGCTGAGTGAGTCTCTGAGGTCATTTACTGGGTTTTCCATCATTTTCTTAGTGGAATTATCCTATGAATACTTTGTAATTCAGCTGAAGGGGAAATGGTTTTCTATTTCATGAGAATTTACACAGATTGAAAAAAAGTTTTTAAATATTGACATTCCCAGAATGCTCATGAATTTCTATCTGAAAACAATTTTATTTTTTTTTTAATGTACTTTCAAGGGAAAAAAAACCAACAAACCCCTGAGTTACAGGAAATGCTAAAGCAGGGGTTTATTAAGGTTTTTCAGCTATTAGATACTGGAAGCTTCCTGGCAGATACTGGACCTGACCACTGACATTTTTATTTCAATAAATTTTAAATATTGAAATAAAATAATATGCCACTGAAATATTTTTTTAAAAAAACATTTCAGGAAAACAATTGAAAAATCATGAATGTGTGAAGGGTTAACAACTGTATGGGGAGAGCCAAAGCATTGAGGTCACAGAAACTTTGGCATGAGGCTCAAGTTATAGAAGACAAGAAGTGAGATTTGCCAAATGCAAACATGCAAGCATCATGCTCTACTTGTGCAGAACAAGACCTGGGCCTGTAACTGTGCTCCTTTTCCATCCCTGTATTTGCACGTGAGTGAATTCTTGGAGTTAGGCACACAGGGTCAACTAAAAACAAAAATCATGTTGCTGCAGTAAAAAGTTCCTATAATATTATGTACTGGATTATTGTCTCCTTGGAAGTGCAATGTCTCTTCATTCTGAAGATGTAGTCCTTCTGCCAGCTGGTTAATGGTAGCAAAAGAGATGGTTTCAGTATGTGTCTGTTCTCTCCTGAAACATAACTTAACCATACTGAAGCCCAGTCTCAGTTTGGGTTGTAGGAAGGAACATGCAAGCAGATTGCTCATCCTCCTCTCCAGAGGTCAAGGATCAATACAGGTCAGCTTTTGGAGATAGGCAGCATTTCTCACCTAGGGCTCTAATGTGGTTTAGGGATTTTTTTTGTTTTCATGTTAAAAAAAATCAAGACTGGAGCAATGTAACCAAGCTGCGTAGATGTGGTTGGTTAGTGGCTTTTGTGTGAGTGCAGAGACCTTGCTATCTGGATAAGAACAACTGTCCAAATAGACTGTCCTCTTTTCTGGTCTCTCAGTGTCCACATATTTTAATGGAAAGAGTGACTTCTCAAATATCACTGGAGGACATAAATGTTGGTGGCCAATGCAAATTAAATTTTCTACATCTTTCCCCTTCAGCTCCTGGTTACAGAGCTCATATTTATGTGCACTCCTGGATTCAAGTTGTGCTAGAACAGTTAGAGGTTTCAACTCTGGATAAATAAATAATTTTCAAGAGTAAATCTCTGCCTGTTCCTCTATGCTCTTTGCAAACCCAGGAATTTATGAGCAGATTAATTTAGCAGTACTGAAAGCATTACTTGATCAGCTTCACTGTCATCAGCAGATGTCACTGCAGCCATTAGTAACTAATGAATTGTTTAAGAAGATATAATGGCTAATTTGTCTGGTCAAAAAGGCATAAACACAACCTTTGAAAACTGCATTCTATTAAGTCAAGAGAAAAAATTGAGTTCATTGTCCTTTAATTTTCATACGGGATGAGTTCCAGTTACAGATCTGAGATAAATTACCTGGTGAACTCGTGGCATCTTCTGAGATGCTGATGAGAAAAGAGGTGTGAAATACTTAGGGTGCCAATGAATCAGATAAAGAAATCAGAAAAGAAATTTATGTTATCTTTATATTAGTAAGTTGTCTCCCAAAGGACCATTAAATAAGATGTGTTTATCTTCCTAGTCTGCTCCTGGTGGTTTTTAACACTGAGCACTTCTATCTAAAGATTTCTATCCTTTTCTACACACTTAGGAGTGGCCAAAAATATTGCAGAACTGTGATTGCTACTGAGAGTCCTCTTGAAGACCAAAATTCCTACCTTGTTCTCACAAAAAATAGAGTAGACATAAATATGAGACCCTTTCTTTACATAGGATGAAACTGGGATCCATTTCATTCTGACATAATGAATTGGTCTCAGTATTTAACCTAACCTGCACTGATGTAGTATTGGATGTATTTGGATGTATTCATATTCATTGAGGCCCCCAAAAAATCAATCATGGAGTTCTGTAATTTAATTCCATTTTCAAGGCATCCAATCTAAATGACTTGGGAGTCAGTTCCATCTTCATATATTGTGCATGTCATTGGGTGGTGGAACAGGAGACGTGTAAAGCAAGAGGAAAGTTAGAGAAAACCTTAAGTCAGCTCACCTCATCATTGGGATTGTGGTTTGAGTGACAAGTGGTGCAAACAGGCCTTGTAGGGCTGGGGTTTTTTGCCTTTTAGTTCAGCTGGGGTTCAGTTTTGAGCCCTGAATCCTATCAACACCGTGTTTCTAACACATCAGCAGGACAAAATGCAACATCTTCAAATTGTAACAGTATTAGTGGTGACTGGAAGACTTTTGGAGTCTGGAAAACAAACAAAGCAGTGGGATTTACATTTTTACCCGTTCTAACACCATGAACAAGTAACCATGACAGGACATTCCATTTTTCCTGTTCTAGTTAAAACAGTAATTTAGCAACTCAGTCCTAAAGCAGGAGGAATGACTAGCATGTTGGTAGTGTGAGCTACTAACAGAAGGAATGTGCTAAAAGTGTTCACCTGTTTAAATAAGTAATTAATTCATGTTCTCCTATTAAAGATTCCTCAGCCATGAAACTGAAATGATTAGTTCTTATACTTTCTATTCAGTCTGACTGTATCGGGGGGAGAACAGTTCAAAGAAATATTATCTGGCATGGAGCATTAGAAAAAGGTGAGGATCTCAGGGTTACAATCAGCCTTGTGCTACTCAAATCAACAGAGCCAGGCAAAATTCCAGCAGTGTAGGATGTTGTGTCTTGGTAGGATGTGTCTGTGTACCAGGGATGCATCACTCAGAGGTAGAGAAACAGCTACAGAAGAGAGAATATTAACTGGGAAAAATGTGGATTGATGAGTATAATGGAAGTAAGAAAGGTACTTTACTTTGCTAAACATTTGTCTTTACATTTAAGGCTTATCAAGGCACTGAATTATTTGTACACAATTCCTTAGTTTCTTTTCTTTTTCACTGCTATGTTGTCAGAAAAGCTAAGAAATGGGATTGCTAAGCATACCTCATCCTAAAAAATTAAACACTGAGAGTGTTTTAGAAGTCAAATTTACTTTGGGTAACCACCACAGATTGTAATGTGGATTTTCAAAAATTAAATGAAAAGAAAAATGAAAATCAAGCTCAGCCTTTGTGAAGACTTGCAGAGGCTTGCTAATTTCTATTAAATATTCCAGGTAATAGTGGTTTTGTGCTGCATGAAAATATAGTACAACATAACAACTGCAACACGACGGTGATCAAATCCAGAGTTGTTTAACTCCCTATTGGTTCTGTGTTACGATGGGGGGAGAAAAACACACTTCATACAGAACCTTGTGGGGTCTTTACTTAGCAATGAAATTACAGGAACAAAGTATGTGGCTTCTGCATGTCTCATGACATGAACTGTGCACAAAAGGGCACCACCTGGAATGGAATTTCCCCAGGGTAGGATGCAAACCTCGAAGTTAAGAAGGTAGCAACAAGGACAGATGTCAAGTCTAACAGTAGAGAAATGAGGAAAAAGACACAGGGAACAACAACAAAAAAATCTTTCTAAAAAATGAATAAATTCTATTGCAAGAAGATTCCCTCCCCATAGGGGACTGCTAGACTGCTTTGGAAAGTTATGATGAATTATGTGCCACTGTAGATTGGATTGTTTCTCAAATCACATTTTAAAAATACTTCACTATTGAGCAATATTGTTTATAAACTAGACCACAATTTATATTAAGAGACAACTGCTTTTTAGGGTATAAGCTTTAACAAAGACGACTTTGGAGAAGGAATTTACCATTTCAAGAAAGGTTATCTTCCTTTGACAGATAAAAAAGTTTCATTTAGATTTACTTACAATAAACTTACATTGGGTTATGTACTGGTTAGCTATTGAGAGTGGATTATATGAGAAGGGAGTAAAGTCTATTAGGTCTTTTTGCCCTTTTGCACCTCCATTACCTACACAGAGAGCAGAAACTCTGCAAGTATTTTATGCATTTTTTTTATTTGAAAAGAGGGGAAATTACTTTTCAATTTCTCATGTCCTTGTGAAAACCTGTAGTCCCAGGACATGAGAAAAACACTTTTGAAACTGAGCTATGTGCTTCTTAATCTCTTGGACTTTTTGTTTATACACCCTCATGTCACACCTTTAAAATATTTTTCAGTGTTATGTTTCAGATTATCGGGAAAGTAATTAATGTAACAGATGTTTTAGAATCACTAAAGAAAAAAGGAAGGGCTGGAAGGGATCTCAGTAAGTCTCCTTTCACTCTTGCAGGCAATACCAACTATAAATGTGTCAATATCAACAGGCCAATTAATCTTTCTAGTCTTTCCTTAAAAATTTACAGTACTGGAAAACGTGTGGCAGCTCCAACTAATCCAAGCAATGTGCCTTAGTTTAGTTGTAAGAAAAAAGGACAATATATAAGTGTACTAAGAGCAGAGGAATCCTTACCCTGTGCTACAATGGAATGTGGCAGCTCCCTAATGTTTTTTTAAGGCTTTCATATTGATCTTTATAGTCTGGTCAATGCAACTAACATGCTAATGCCAATCTGATGAGAATATCCAAGGGTAATTGTGATTGTGTCAGTTGCCTCGACCTTTAACAAGTGGACATTCCTCAGTTCAGTTCACTGGGGGTTTATTGGGAGGAATGCAGGTGGGCATTGGCCCTGCTCTGATGGTCCAGTAACAGATGCCACCCATCAGTCCACAGGATGAGCTCTGAAACAAAGGAACAGTTGCAGCAGCAAAGCAATGGCATATGAAGGCAAACTCAGTCAGCACATCAGGCAGCATGGTGTAAATTTTCAGGTGTAATCACTTCTGTTTGCTGAATACATTCATTTTGACTCTGAAGAACACTGTTGGACTTTCCTTTTTTTTTTTCCCCATCAGATAGCAGTAAACAGAAGTGGCACAATGCTTGTTTTCAGGAATTACTGCTCACACTTACTAACCAATGCATTCAATCTGCATGGTTTCCAAAGGGTAAGGATAATATTAGTCTATCTACTTTTCTTTTTTATTCCCCCCCCCCAGACAGCACCAAATATGACTGTATCATTAAGAGATACTCTACTAGGTGTTGTATTTGTCATGCAAAACAAGTTCTAGCACTCAGCATAATTCTCACAGGACCCACTCTCTTTGGCATAGAAATCATTATATAAAAGTTCTTTTGAGTAATAGTTGTTCTTTAGAGCTTCACCAAGTGTATTGTAGAGAGGAAAAGAAAAAACAGAGGCACTTCTATCATATATTTGGCTTACCAATGGTCACAGCTGTGCTAATATAGCAGAATATTGATCATATTTTTACACTCGGAAAGGATTTTGGATGAGCAACTTGCTTCTGAAAAGGGCATAGGCAACAAATATTAGCTATAAATAAATAAAAAGTTGAGGAGCCTTTTAGAAAATATTTGTGTATGTAAATGCAGGCACTCCTGTAGAAGAGGAGGCAGGGCACGCTGTATTTATCCAGATCACTCTCTGATACCATGCTAACCATGTGCTTATCAGAAGATTGCATTTCTTTCTCTACACACTAATATCAGAGCATATGGGAAATACATTTGAATTTGTCAATTCCAGCAGATTTTCAGGAAATTTGGAAGTCTCAGCTGTTGGGAGGTTGGTTGCTTGTTTTATTCAGAGCTTAGTATAGCAGAGAACAGTCTTGGGTTCAATGGGGAGATTGCTCTCTTAAATGAGCAAACTGAAATCCAAGATATAAAACCTTGTCATTTTATATTTCAATTGGTATTTGCAAGTCTTCTGCTCATCTGACACCCCACAGAAGTTGTTTTTGTTAAGTCACTAGCATAGGAAAATGTGACAGTATTTCTATTACTAACAAGTACATAATGTCTGTAAAATAAGAGACATTTTCAGATTTAGACTGTAGAGACCTGTAACAAATCTTATTCTGTTTTAGATACTGGTTAATCCAACTGTTAGATAAACTTTAATCAAGCTGTTAAAGTAACTAGTTCATCTATCTTTTATTTTTTTAAATTACAAATTACTATTTTCAGAAAATTCTATGAAAAAGTAATTTTCCTGACTTTTAGGAATAACATTTACCTAGAAGACTTGAACTTGTTTTCCAAAATGTGATTAAAATGCAGTCACATTGTGCTGGGTTTTTGTTCCCCCACCACCCCCCGAGGAAAATCAGTGCAGTTCTTCCTACATTTGAAAGGATTCTTTAATTAAATATCTATTCACATTCAGCACTGTACAATACTATGCATCTAAGGGAAAAAAAAAGGATCAATTTCTGATTTGGATCACAGATTGCAGTGAAACCCAGTCTATTAACAACACATTCAGATGAAATGTATGCTGTGTGATTATTGTATAATAATGTGGTGGCCATTAAAATTAATTTGCAAATTTAAGTGCAGAGTTTGGCAGGCTAAAATAGGGCTGTTTTGGGTAGTGTGGCATTTTGATGTGACATATGCCTTGTGGATAGGCTGAGGGGAAGAACAAGGCTGTTAGAGAAACTTGACAGAACTTAGATTGAATTTATTTCATTATACCTACGAATCAATTGATATATCTCAAACTGTAATTTGCCTTTTTCCAACTCATCAGATGAAACCTTCTTTACCAGGGTCATTTCTAATTGTAGGACCTGTGCTTCTAGAAGAAAATAAATGCTTTGAAGCACAGCTGGGATTTTATTAATATCTTGAGTGTGATGGAAAGGGTGGAAAAGCCGGGGGTTTGATGGCCCTACCACCACCTCTTCCAGTGAGGTTTGCAGGTTGATCAGACAGGGAAAATTATACTGGTCTAAACATAGATTTTTTTTTTATATATATTTTTTTCTTCCTCAAGTTCTTAGCGGACAAGGCAACAAACTGTCTTTAAACTGCCAAGGAAGTGGAAAGATACAACCCTTTTAATTCTTTAGCTGATGGGAAGATGGATCAATGGGAAAGACGGAGTAGCTTGGGTAAGGGAAAATACTTCATATGAGATTGTCTAACACTAGCAGATTAAATGAGATGAGTAATAAAAGCCCTTATTTACAAACATTTTCCTAGTTCTTAAGTCTAGTTTCTCCTTTCTATTGTTGTGTTGTATGTGATCACATTTAATTAGACATTACTGTGTTTTATCTGGTATTTCTGTGGACATCCATTTGATGTTTTATGTTATTTACTGCAGCATAGAAGCCCAGTGTTGGAAATGATAGTTCATCAACTGTACATCATACTTTACCCAAAGCACTCTGATGTTAAAGCTGGATTGGTCTATCTCTCCCTTTTAAGTCCCGATTTGTGAGGTTTAAATATTTCATCTTTTTCACTCTAGGCATAGTCAGCACATATTTTATTGTGCTGTATCTCTAACTACCTAATTCTCCAGCCGAGGTACTATAGCTCAATAGCAACAAGCTATCAACCCACCCTTGTCATTTCAATTTTTCACACATTTTCTTAGTCTTTATGTTCTGTATCTCGGTGAATTCTTATCTCCCTGGTCCACTGCCATAGGTTTGTGGCATATAACAAAGTTTCATCTCTGAAATGTCAAAAATAATGAAAAAAAAAAAAAAAAAAAAAAAAATCACCAAAGATAAATTGGCCACAGCTACTTGTGTGGATCCGAAGCTCTTAGACTTCTGTTCATCAGCAAATCTTAAGTTGGATGGCTTTTCTATCACCTGCACTGCAGCTTTGCTGTCACTTGCCAAGGGGGTACTGCCCACAGCTGAATGCTTCTGGAAGAGTTTTTCTGTGCTAGCACTATCAGCTAAAGCCTGCACATCCACAAGAGACCCCTCTTCTTTTTCAGCTATCACACCGACTTTCCAAGAGCACGACACAGCTACAGGAGAAGGTGACATAAGAACATGTAGCAGTTATAAAAGAGGAGCTGTAGGTGGGATTAGGAGATTTATATGGAGTTTCAAAATTTCTCGAGGAGGTCATTTGAGGTGTAATCCTCACTTCTGTTACTACATTTCATCAAAATTTCAATCATCAATTCCTCTTAAAAGGTGATATTTTCCTTCCACTCAGATATGTGATTCTTCCCCTGGGATGACCTGATGATTAGCCATTTCACCAGGAATAAACAGAAAATCTTCAGTATCTCTTGATGTTAAACCAAATCAGCGTTAATGGGAAAAAAATGCAAGAAATGGGAACAATGGCTGATGTTGTTCTCCTTTAACAGATGGATTGAAACTGAAAAGCTGGAGAAAGAAAGGAAGGACTAAAATATATTGCCTACCCTTAAGGCTGAAAACAGTGAAGAAACAGGCCCCTTTCAGGAAAGGGAGGCAGTGCAATAAATCTTTTTTTTTTTAAAGATTCAGAATTTATTTGCATTATCTTATCAGATCTTCAAGGCAGTTATCAGTGTGGCAAAAGATCTAACTATGAGAATTCTTCTGAAATAAAAATATCTAGAATAAAAAAACCACCCTATAAGTTATCACTGCTCCCCTGCACAGCTGCATCTATGCAGTTAAAAGCATTAAATATATTTTAGGGGAAAAAAAAAAAGATTAATATATTCAAATTATACATGATGTAATGAAAACATGTTAAATTCATGGTAGCATCCTTCTAGCTTTGTGGATATGACACCGTCAGCTCTGTGCCTTTCCCACATGTCGTCAGGATCAATTAATGAGTTTTAAATGGACCACACACATGCACAGATGCATTATGAGCAACCTGAATTCCCAGCTACTGTGCCATGTGGATTGTGGCTTACTCCCAAATCTCTGACCCACGATTTTGCTATTTCAGTGAATGCTGCCAGAATTATTGGAAGGACAGTGTGAAGTGTATGTTCTCAGCCTGCAACAGCGTACGCCAAAAGTGAGCAATTAAATGGAATTTCTTTCATCCTTTGAAGTGTAACAGAAGCCAATAAAAAGAGGAAGAAAAATAGTTACTATATGCAGCACAAGAACTAGCAATTTTAATTAATCAGAGAGAGAGAGAAAAAAAAATTGAACTATAAGAGCTACAGAATAAAAAGTCTGGGCACTCAATATCTTCATACTTTGAGTAGGTCAATGCATAAATAATAATCAGAATGATCAAGTGACTATTTTGTGTAATGATAAATTAAGTGAAGCCAAATTAATGTGCTAGCCACAACATATAAATGACTCTACCTCATCACTGGGTGACAAAAAGGACTAAAATTGTACCATACATAGTGGGGTGGTCGCCAGCCTCTGGTTTTCAGTTGAAACCTCAAAAATATTTAAACACAGATTACCTGAGGTGTTCTGTGGTTGGAGTACCAATGAGATTTACTTTCCTTACCAGCCTTATCTAGGATCATCTCCTTCCTGAAGCAATGAAAGCAATGAAATGGCAGGTAAACATATACAGGGTGGGTTGGTTGTTGGTTTTTTTGGGGGTTTTTTTGAGGGATTTTCTTTATTATTATTTTTTATTCTGCTAAACATTTACCTTTCCCTTTTTGTGAGGGTGTCAGTAGATTCAGGGTGATACTGAAAAGCACGAGTCTGGGTCTTGCGTGCAAAGATAGGGAAATTTGAATCCTGAGTCATACCCTACTCAAAAATGCTCTTTGGATGGTTCATATATATTCATTTCATCTTCTCCTCCTGTCTGCTTTAGTCCTCTCTCTCTTGGGTCTTGGCATCTGATTACAAATCCATTCCCCCGCAAAACACCAAATCCTATTTAGAACATATTCAGGACACAGCTCCTGAGTTTGAAGCAATCTGTCATTTTTATGAGGAGTTTTGACTGATTTTTATGGGAAGCCTAAGGGACAAATGGCATGCAGCATGCCAGAGTGGAGTGATTAGCCTGCCAAACTTGGAATCTCTAACAAACACCCATTGCTGTTCTAATTAACTTACTACATTCACCATTTGCATAAATAAATTGCTTAATTGAAGCTTCCTGAATGGCATGACTTTGCACAATTTTTGTGAGAATAAAAATATCTGAGAAGTCATAGTGCTTTTTATAGGTTTTATAAGCAACTTCTTCCTTTTATGGAAGCCTCATTCATAAAGTATTTACCAGTACTACATTAGGTTTATGTAAGATCTGTTTTGGGCTGAATTATGATTTTTCTAGATAAGCTAGAAATGCCCCATTTTTCCAAATTAGATTATATAATGAACTGGTCAGTGCTTCTTTAAGTACCCAACCAAGATATAGCACTCATACCTCATTAGTGAGGATCTTGCTAAGACTTCACAAGAAGCTCTTAAAGAATTTAATGGACACTATAAAGAGATGCAGCTGAATTTCTGCATTTTTCATGAGAAACAGAAAGACAAGGGAATTGTCAAGCCTACAGAAACAACACCAGAACTTAAATTTTAGTGGAACAATCATAAATAGAGGGCAACATAATTGGAAAGGAAAATTTCATTTGTGGAAATCACTTTACAGCCACCCTGCTAAGACTAACACCGTAATAGAAACTGCAGCATGGAAAAAAAAAAGATAAAAATAGCAATAGTAGAGTTTTGGAAACATCCTGGGCACACCCTGTCTTTCTCAATGTCCTGGGACCTGCTTATGGTATTGAAGTAACACATCCTGAAGTAATTGGTCACTGACAATTAAGAACAAAGCAGCTGGGGGAGGAATACTTTGGTCACCAGAGAAATCAAGATGAGTAAATGCGATAAAATAAAATAACCCCATCTCTGACAAGAGGTTTCATGAAAGCTGGAGAAATGTGGAGATTAAACTCAACTTCAACGTTAGCCATCTGCAAGCAATTTCATACGTGTGGGTTACTTCACCATTCAGTACCTAACCTGGCAAGATCAGACCAGAATGACTAGTTCCAAAACCCAGATCAACAGATCATAACATTGCAGAGGGATTGTTTCATCAAAGCAAAAGCATGGCTTCAATTGTAGTGAGTTTAGCTGAAGTAAATGGTATGAGAGCTCTCCAAACCCAGTATATGAACGCTGTAAATCACACCTTTTTTTTTTAATTCACTCCTGCAGGATAACACTAATGAGTAGAAAGAAGCTCTGGATGAAATTGTTTTGTGTAATCCCTTTCTCACTGAACAGAGGTTTCTCGTGCTACTCGCCTAGTTGGTGACAAGGCTGTGCCATGATATTCCCAGCTCTTGAGCAAACAGAAAAACTTCTAATTATGAACGTTTCTGGAATGTGGTGATCTCAGCAACCCAGGAAAGCTTTGTGAACTACCCTCCACATCACCATCTCCTGTCTCCACCCTTTGCTGTCTTTTAGAAGCCATGGAAGTAAGAGTGGAATCAAATCCTGACAGAGCTGATGACATCTCAAGGCACTGAAGTATGGCAAAGACAACATCAATTTGCCAAGTCAAATTTCACCCGTTTGTGATCAGCACGTGGTTTGAGAACAGCCCTGTGCATATCCTAAAGTAGGAATAATCAGGATGGGAGCTTCCCTAGAGCCTATTACCAGATTCAGGGATGCAGAAATGAGACTGCTCAGTGTCTGAACATAGAATCAGAGTGCTGCAAGCTGCCAGTCTTCTTTACAAAGCAAAACTATTTTTGTATGGCTTGAAATACCTGAATCATATACAGAAAAAGGGGAGAAAATGCAGCACAAATATAAGCATATTTTATCATAAGATGTGATCAGGAAAATTTTTCACAGCATCAAAAAAATGTATTTCCTTGAAACTTTATCAGAAAGATTTTTCAGTTGTGAGATGCTCTGTTCAAACTGAGGGAAAAACTTTAAGAGCTGGGGCACTCCCATGGCTCTTAGATGAGTCTCAGATTCAAGTTCCGAGCCTGATACAAGTGTTTTGAGTGCTTTCATTAAAGCTAGCATCAGAGATTATTCTGACCAGTAATTCCTCCAGTTTCTCATGAAAACTCTCTGAAAGGAAACAGATTTTTTATATACATGGTATGGGAAAAGCTGTTTCTCATGCAGAGCTGTGCCATAGCAATGGACTTTCCACTTGCAAGCACAGAAAGATTTTAATCTAATTAGTTGAGTGTAATTTTCTGTGCAGCCACAGAAGATGGTTCCAAAATTGAACACATGAATTAAACTAGAGAAGGCTCCTTACCAACCCAATTGTCAAAATAAACCATTTCTAAAGTCTAACCACACCAGATCTTTATTTATTAAGGGAACTGCTGCAATTCTGACAGCCAATTTACTTGAAAGCCACTTTCAGCACAAAATTTATTACTTACTTTAAATCACCTTTGGTGGTGATTCGAGCTGATCTCGATGATCCAGAAGCTGTGTGGAAGCTCCTGTACAAGCTATTTGTGGTGGAGGAAACACCAGCTGAAGGAGTCAGTGCTAAAATTGAGAAATCAAGGAGGTGAGCTGTCTACACTGTTCATGTGTCCTCAAGCCCTGACAATCAACAAGGCTTAACAAGAAACTCATCAGTTCTCTCAAGTACTCTTAGTTATGCACTACACAGAAAAAGTCTTTGTTACATTTATTACTTGGTACTCCCATAGGGATGCCTGAGAAGTTCAGGGCATTATATTTTTTTGTTTATTTAACTGCTCTTCCCTTTATAGAACATTTTAGCAAGGCTCCCAGCTTGCTTCCATTCTCTGTCTCTGCATTAGGTCTATTCTAAATGACAGTCTGTCCAAAAGAGGCCCTCAGGTCTGGAACTTTACATTAAGAGTCAATCTTTATTTTTTAAAAATTAAACAATCATGTATTAGAAGACTTTTTCCCATAATGAAAAGAAATTTAGGAAACTTCAGAGGGAAGAATCTGTGGGTTTAATACTAAATGCTGATTTTATCTGCCTGTAAAATGCATTGAACACAAAGTCCAGTTTAAAAGTTCTCCTATGAAACAAAAGTTAGAACTAATCAACGTGATTATCTACTTCATGGAGATAGAAAATCCCTCAGGAGATAATAACAATTCAAATTTATTTCATTCTGAAGTGGAACTGAAAATAAATCTCAGTATTTTCTGCAAGTTTTTCTACTGTATATCAGGGTTGGAGTGTTTCTCTTCAGAGTTCTTAAATGCCATGGGAATTCTTCTCTAATTCTGTATTAATACCACCCAGTCCCTGTAATTGTCAGGCTCCAACACAGCCCCTCATTATAGGCAGGTATCCCCTGCCTAGAGTGGGGATGGCACCACGTGCTGCCCACCACACAACCAGAGGGACTGGGGGGTGTGAAGTCCTGCCTTGCTGCTGCCCCACTAGCCCCCAAGCCGTGGTGCAGGAGGAGGGGGGGACATCAGGTATCTTTACCAGAAAGACTCCAAGAAGATGTTCCCCAAACAGCCACCTCCCCCCATATCTGTCCCAAAAATGTAACTTAGCAATTCTGTGTCAATATCTGCTCTAGGTGAGGATGTCCCTGCACACAGCAGGGGGGTTGGACTAGATGACCTCTGGAGGTCCCTTCCAACCCAGACCATGATTCAATTGCCCCATTAGGAGGTGATCTCACCCAGGGCCATGAGGTAATCACCAGAACATGACCAACTGACACCAACGGATGGATTCCTGCTCCTCTGATGCTTCCCTGATGCACCAAGTGCTAACTGAAGATCTTAATTACATTTGTGAAATTCACTTACAGATGCTCTGATGAAGTCACTGGAGCCTGTGAAGTCCAGCTGGGCTAACATGTGCAGCTGGGCCAGCAAGAAGGTCCCCGACTGCTCCGATCTCACGCCTCCCTCTCGCCCACCTGTAGACACTTGACGACCCTCCAGTCTCTCTTTTGGTTCTTATAATGGATTTAATAAAGGAAGTGCTGACACAATCTTCGCTACGGCAGCATAAGGGCTCCCCTCCAATAAGGGGAAAAGTACCAATATCAAAATGGTTTTCTTTGTTCAAAATAGAACAAACCAGATGGTTTCNTATTCTAAATGACAGTCTGTCCAAAAGAGGCCCTCAGGTCTGGAACTTTACATTAAGAGTCAATCTTTATTTTTTAAAAATTAAACAATCATGTATTAGAAGACTTTTTCCCATAATGAAAAGAAATTTAGGAAACTTCAGAGGGAAGAATCTGTGGGTTTAATACTAAATGCTGATTTTATCTGCCTGTAAAATGCATTGAACACAAAGTCCAGTTTAAAAGTTCTCCTATGAAACAAAAGTTAGAACTAATCAACGTGATTATCTACTTCATGGAGATAGAAAATCCCTCAGGAGATAATAACAATTCAAATTTATTTCATTCTGAAGTGGAACTGAAAATAAATCTCAGTATTTTCTGCAAGTTTTTCTACTGTATATCAGGGTTGGAGTGTTTCTCTTCAGAGTTTTTAAATGCCATGGGAATTCTTCTCTAATTCTGTATTAATACCACCCAGTCCCTGTAATTGTCAGGCTCCAACACAGCCCCTCATTATAGGCAGGTATCCCCTGCCTAGAGTGGGGATGGCACCACGTGCTGCCCACCACACAACCAGAGGGACTGGGGGGTGTGAAGTCCTGCCTTGCTGCTGCCCCACTAGCCCCCAAGCCATGGTGCAGGAGGAGGGGGGACATCAGGTATCTGTACCAGAAAGACTCCAAGAAGATGTTCCCCAAACAGCCACCTCCCCCCATATCTGTCCCAAAAATGTAACTTAGCAATTCTGTGTCAATATCTGCTCTAGGTGAGGATGTCCCTGCACACAGCAGGGGGGTTGGACTAAATGACCTCTGGAGGTCCCTTCCAACCCAGACCATGATTCAATTGCCCCATTAGGAGGTGATCTCACCCAGGGCCATGAGGTAATCACCAGAACATGACCAACTGACACCAACGGATGGATTCCTGCTCCTCTGATGCTTCCCTGATGCACCAAGTGCTAACTGAAGATCTTAATTACATTTGTGAAATTCACTTACAGATGCTCTGATGAAGTCACTGGAGCCTGTGAAGTCCAGCTGGGCTAACATGTGCAGCTGGGCCAGCAAGAAGGTCCCCGACTGCTCCGATCTCACGCCTCCCTCTCGCCCACCTGTAGACACTTGACGACCCTCCAGTCTCTCTTTTGGTTCTTATAATGGATTTAATAAAGGAAGTGCTGACACAATCTTCGCTACGGCAGCATAAGGGCTCCCCTCCAATAAGGGGAAAAGTACCAATATCAAAATGGTTTTCTTTGTTCAAAATAGAACAAACCAGATGGTTTCCCAGACTACACTACCTAAAAACTATTTCAGTGATTCCACTGTGTACAGTATAATAAAAGTGTTCAGGGGCCTCTAACTTCTAATAAGGTATTTTATTGTCTTTATTCACTAGTCTGGATATTTGCCATGACAATAATTGAACCATGAAAAACACATCTTTCTATCAACCCTGTTCTAGTGCAGTTTTTAAGGAATTGATAGTAGCATGTAACAAAAATTATTTTCATTCATTAATGCTTTGGGACAATTAGGACAGTTGAATAAATAAAATTAGTGTATATATATAATGTGCATGATATTTAACACTATCAATTCTCAGAGCAACGTTAAACCTAACTGACATTCTCTAAACTAGAAAGTTTATATATCATAGTATC
>VWZY01011213.1:2368-29958 GCA_013399075.1 Chloroceryle aenea
AAAACACCAAACAAAAAAAAAAAGAAAAAAAAAAAAAAAAAAAGGAAAAAAAAAAAAAAAGAAAGCCAACAAGCTACACACACAAAGAATAGAGCCAGCAAAAGAGCATTAGACGGCAATGGAAGAAGGGATGGAGCAGCCATTCTCCCACACATCAGGAGCATTTCAAACGTAAAAAAAAAAGGAATTAAAAATCTGGCACGAGGAAGTCCATACCATCTGCTGTAGACTTGGGCATGTAGTGGTGGGAGATTTTATTATTAGTATTGTCATTATCCTTATTATTATTAAAAGAAGTGGGAATTATTTGCCAAGAGACTTGAACTTAGTTATTTTGAAAATGGGTAAAACTCAGAAATGACGACGTGCAGGCAAGCTGTGGGCCAGGGCTGCAAGGCTGCATACATGGCCACCGCCAGCCGTCGGGACCACCAAGTAAAGCAACTCCCTGCACCAGCTGTCCCACTTCTTTCTCTTGTGCAGAGAAATTTAAAAAGAGAAAGAAAAAAGAAAAAAAAAAGGCAGGGGGAGAACAAAATAAAACTACAAGCCTGCCCTTTGGTAGGGCCTAGATTAATTGTGAATGCAAATGAAGCCCTTCTGCAGCACTAGGGTCCATTTCCAGGGAAATGCGTGCGCTCGCCTCTGTTTACTCCCGCTCCAGCAATGCAGCACAACCTTCAGTCAAGCTATTAACTTGAACGTTGAACTTCACAGCGCTGGCTGTCTTTCTCAGCCATTCTTTTGATGTTACCTCCAAAGCAAAAGATCAAAGACTTTGAGTGTGGTGAGGGGAAGTCCCAGGCTCTTAGCCTACCAGCCTGTGATATATGTTTAAATCCTGGCCAAAAGAGAGAGCGAAGGGAAAAAGAAAGGAAAAGCTAGCGAAGAAAGCATCCTAGCAGAGCGGTGACATGAGGAAGTGGCACAGCAAAATCCAGATGCCACGTCCACCCAGGTTCACGACCCCTGAAATGGGGCTTGTTTCTCTGTCGCTGCATTTTCTGGCAGTACCAGATCACTCCTTAAAATTGTCGGCCCCCGTGGCACCGAGCTGCAGCGCGCGCTGCCCAGGGGCTCACAGGCACCTGCCAGCACCAGCCAGCGTCCCCGGCTGCTACATCGCGCAAACCCGCAAAGCTTCTCAGGGTGGGGAGGGACAATGATGCAGGACCAGAGCTCTGCAAGACATTGAATTTCCACGTCCGCCACAGGCTCCTGGGCCATCCTGAATGAGTCACGTGAAAATAAACCCTTCGCCTCGGCCGTTCTGCTTGTAAAACACAGATAATATTGCCCTGCCAGGATAACAGCCTATTCTTCCTTGTGGGGCCCCGAGAGGCGGCGGTGCTAAAGGCCGTGCTGCTATCTGCAGGGGTCCAAGTCCACACACCCCTTCACATGTCACCACGCCCGGGCAGCAGGGGAAACCCACACTGCACGGGGCTGCACGCGGACAAGGCAGCTTCCGCCACTTGTCACCACCGCCTCCCTGGAGCAGATCTGGACGCCTTTGCGAAGGCTGGTCCTGCAGGAAAACATCCAGAAAGCAATCGCTTTTCCCCTCCCTCAGCCTGTTCTGGGGCTTTCTTTTTGTTTGGGTTTTTTTGTTTGTTTAGTTGTTGTTTTGTTTTTGTGGGTTTTTTTTTGTTTGTTTAGGGTTGTTTTGTTTGGTGTTTTCTTGTATTATTTTTATTTTAGCCATGTGTTTGGAAGGGGGAGATTATTTTTTTTTATATATCCTTCTTTTATTTTAAGATCCTGTCCAACCATTTTCCCCTTCCTGCGCCTTTTTTTTGGGTTTATTTACATTCCCATAACATACAACAACATTCCAGATTTAGACAGTGACACTTGGTTGACATGGTCAAAAGTGGATCCAGTGCAGCCTGTCTGCCAAACCAAGCCCCTCATCCATCAGCTGAAGCCCTTTTACTGCAGGGTCATGAAGGAATGAATCACAGACTGTTTTTCATTCCTTTCTACCAATGTCCCTCCTAACTCTAGAAACCAAAACCCTCTTATGCTTGTCAGCTCCTCCTCTTCCCCACCCCTGTGAATTCAGCTCTTGGCATTCACCAGCATAAAAAGCCATGGGATTCAAAACAGAAATTCTTCAAAACAGAATTCATGGCATTAAGCAGTAAGTAGGATAGTCTGATTTTATTGTACTTTACTTACTCCTACTTAGCTCTAATCCTCACTCCCTAGACGGGCTCGCTCTGGCAGTCAGTGAAGTCGATAGGAATTTGGCTATTGACTTCAATGAAAGTGGGATCAGATCCTTGCATCTGTTGCACAGGGCAAGCAATATGCAGAGGATAAAACAAAACCAACAACAAAAAAAAAACAAACAAAAAAACCCCACTCATTTCATTTGATAAGACTAGTTCTGAAAAGATAGGAACTCTAAGGCTGATAAAAATATATCAGANCCCACCAACAAACTGTGGGGAGAGGAAAAAAAGAAAATGGGTCTGGGAAGAGAGAAAACTCAACACTGAATCTTGAAGTGATTGATAAATGAGCTTGGATTTGGATCAGCACCACAAGTAACGGATGCAGGGGTGCTCTGAAACTGCAAACCCCAGGTAACATCACCAATTCCTAGCCCAATCCCTTCTTTCTTAAAAAGGTAATTCAAAGAACTACAAGGAAAAAAATAAAATAAAAAAAACTCCAAAAAAACCCAAACCACAACAACAAAGAACCCTCCAGTCACAGTTTCTAATACAAAGGGTCCAGCCAGCCTCCCAGTAAAGCATTTTCCTGAGGAGAAATCCCTCAGCTTCCTTCCCAGCCCTTCTCTTCACAGGGGTTCAGGGCACAAGGCAAGCAGACCAGCAGCCACATGCAAGGAGGCAGCAGAATGCTGGACTGCAGAAGACAGGGCTGATGGAGCAGTGTGAGAAGTCAAGTACTAGTTGCTGCTTCACAGCACGAGAAGGATCCAAAACAAACAAGACCTAGATCTGGAACATGATCCTGCCCTGCGTCACAGCCCCCGTGATAATGCACCAGGAGTCAGGATTTCTTGGCATCACCCACACTGTCAGCAATAAACAAGCCAGCTCGCTAGAGCTACAAGGGATGAAAAGGGAGAATGAGGAGGGAAGGAGAAAATAGGGAGAGAAAAGGGATGGGGGGAAAGGCGGAATCATCTGTGTCAAAATGCTATATAAAATGAGTATGCAAAGAAGCAACTGCCAAATCTGGAATGGAAAGAAACAGAGATACTGAAACAAACGCTATACACCTCCTGCCTGCGGAGATGCCATTCAACAATTAGGCTTCTCAGCAGAATAGTTTCTCCTAGTGATAATGGAGGGCAGCAATGATAGCTTACAAAGGGACAGCCCCCCATATTCAAATTCTGCACCCAAATCTCCTTAGTATCACCGAGAATTTCAAAGTTATCTAAAAAATATATACATATATTTATTAAAAATAAGTAAATCTGTAACAATCTTGCCGGCTCTCCAGAATTCCTGAAGTCTGTTTGCTCTCCACGCTCCATGGCAATTAGAACAGCTACTCTCCTTCTCTATTTATACTCCATTTCAAGTTGTGGTTCTTCCTATGAGCAGTGCCTTCACCGTGCCAAAAAAATTACTTTGCTTGGAAAAAGCCAGAAAGAGACCAATGAAACTGGGAAGAAAAAGAAGGCAGGGACAATATTTTGCTAAATAAAAAAATGAAGTGAAGACAACATTTGTGTTCAGACAGGAGCTACAATAGGACCTATAGTTTCCAATCCACCCAAGCACTTAAGCACCTGCTTAACTTTTAAGCTGAAGCAGCCCTGCGGGTTGCAGTGCATTTCAAGTCACAGAGGTGCTCCAAGGCATGGCTGTCTAGATCAGTGCCCGAGCAGTGCTGGCCGAGTCACGAGCATTTATTGACTGCACATCTAGCAGGAAAAGCTTTAAAGCTGCACAGCAAGTGGCTTTCAAAACTGTCAGACCTGCAAAGAGAAATCAATACAATTTGCTTCTAACTACCCAGTCTTCAAGTCGGGTTTTTATTCCTGACCCACCTTCCCGCTCCCCCATCTTGCCTGATGCAAGATGTCCCCAGACGCTTGGGTAGTGGCACCAGGGGAAAACCCAGGTCAGAGCAGAGGGATGTGATGGGAACCAGAGGAGAGTGTCACGTACCGCTCGCTCTAACACTCAAAAAGTCACCTTCTTGCAACACATAGAAATTCTTACAGAAATAAATCCCTTATAATCCCATTTAGTAGAAACAAGGTAGAGCAGTATGTTGGTACTTAAGACACTTTAGTCTTTAAGAAAGTACACTTTGTGTAAAAAAAGAAATAAATAATAAACCCCTGCTTCTCTTAAAAAGAACGTGAATGGAAGAAATTTTAAACCTGAGTCAAGCTCCTCTATGAAGGCACTTTTTGTTTGCTAGGCTTTAAGAAAGTTACAGAGAATAAACCCTTGAATATTTTCACTCTTCCAAATGTGATTATTTTTATAGCCACCCATATACGTGCTACTCTATTTCATATGTACAAATATATGTGCTGAGTTAATATTAAAACAACTGACTACAGTAAAACTCAGAAGTGTTTTCTAAAAGAATATACACACACAAGTAAAATAAAATATATGCTGCTTCCCAAATTAAGAGCTGCTAATTGTGTTTATAACTTCTTCCCACTGGGAAATGCTATCTGTGGTCCAGCAGTCCACCTTCCTCTCTCCCCTGCAGCAAGTGACCTACCACCTAAGTACAGCTTTATGCTCAAGTTGGTCAACCAGGTTTTTGCTTAACCCACAGGCATTTTTCCTGTTTCAAAGTTTCTATTAACTCCCTACTGATGTACCCTAAAAGAAGTTTTAAGGGCTTGGAAGTACATAAATAAAATAGACTTTGCTGGACCAGCACAGCCGAATGAAAGCCTTTCACCTGCAGTGGTGGTGATAAAAATTTTAGATCCAGCCGCACACGCGGCCCC
This sequence comes from Chloroceryle aenea, assembly GCA_013399075.1. Lineage (NCBI taxonomy): Eukaryota > Metazoa > Chordata > Aves > Coraciiformes > Cerylidae > Chloroceryle > Chloroceryle aenea. The sequence goes on from VWZY01011213.1 coordinate 7,335, forward strand.
TCCGTAGACTTCAGATAGCTGCGATTTCCAGCCATTCAGCAATCTCCTGGCCACTGAGCTGCCTCAGTTATACAGAGACAAGCATCAGGACAGGACCTGGGGTTTGGGTTGGGTGTTTTGGGACTTGATTTTCTTTTTTTTTTTTCCTTCTTTTGGCTGTAGCAAAGCCCTCTTTAGCTGTAAGGCTGAAAGAAGCTGCTAGCCTGTACAGTGATGATAAGAAACCTGGAAGAGGAGAGAGAGATGGCAAGGAAGAAAATGTGGGAGGAGGGAGTGTGACTTGATGTGAAACCCCGAAGAAGAAAAATGAAGGTTTGCTTCAAAGCTAATGCTGTGTACTAAACCTTCTGGCCCTGTTTGCTCTGCAAGGTGCACGTCTGACTACAGACAGGCTGTGCCTGCAAGATGGGAACTCTCCGAAGAGTGACCAGAGAGTTTGCTGCTTTACTGACAAAGTTCAAGCCACTAAAAGATGTATGAGTGCAAAACTGACCCAACCTCCTCAGTGTCACATCAGCAACCCAGTCAGAGACAGTTATTTGTCCCTTTCTAGCACCCTACCACTAACTTTGGACAAAAAAAGTTAAAAAAAATTCTATACACTTAGGTTTCTTTGTTTTTTCCTCTTTTTTTAATCCCAAAGTGTTTTCCACATATAAATGAAACTCCTACAGAGAGGAAGTGTTTAACAGCAGATTCTGTTTAAAAACTTACTACTGAGGCTCAGGTCATGGCTCTCCTGAAAAAAAAACAGCAATTAACTCTTTCCTTAAAGTACATTTGGCAAAAGAACCATCAATCCCGCTTTCTCCTAATCCAGCTTTCTGCTTCAGCCCCTGCATCAGATGTTAAGCTGAGAGCATTTTCAGTCCTGTCTAGTCTATGGAGCCACAATAAATTAAGTAGTTCCCAGTTGTAGGAACAAAATGATTACATGCTTCCATTTAAAGTATACTGAGGGGACTCTGCAGATAATACTAAATTTTCAAATCCCTTGTGTTTCCACCCATGGAACAGGGTTAAAATCCTGGTCCCTGAGACCACTCATTTAGCAGAGGACCCTCGCTGACCACTGCACCATTTCTCTTCACTCAGCTGTGGGTCCCAGTGGGTAAATTTGCTCTTGATCAGTGACCTTAAGCAAATCTGTACCTTGTTGATACCAGACCATTTTATTCCGCCTCTTCTCAGGCTCACTCTTTTGCATTATAAAGTAGTTTTCTTACCTTACAGAGCCCCACCACATCTGAACCTCCCTGTGCAAACACAGCTCAGGTCCAGAAGCCCCGCAGCGGGTGAAACACTGGGCGCTGTTCACCATTGTCATCACTACCAACAGGGGCAGAAAGGCTACCAAAGGCACTGTGTCTCTTCTTCATATAGGAAGATGTTTTCCCACATGAAAGAGATGTCAGTATCCCGAGAAGCACAGATTTCATAAAGGGAAAAAGAAGGGATGCTGATCTCAGAAATCAAACAGATGTTCTCTGCATCCCTTATTACAAAAGTGAGGCCATTTCCACTTCAGTTCTGCTCAGGTGGGATTTCTCATACATTACACATGCAAAAATCCCACTGAAAGCAGAACTTACGAAGAGACAAGAAAAAAAAACAAAACAAAAAAAAACCCCACACCACACACAGCCTTGGCAGCTTAAGATCAACTTTGCTAACGCTCACTAAAAATTCTCAGCAAGCCGGCCTCACAGCCTCTCATGAAGAGGCAAATCCTTCCCTGCCATCTCCCAGGCAGACATACAGAGCCCCAGAGCAACACAGCATAGACCTTTTATTCCTGCTCCCCCACAATATACAGCAGGTTTTAACATACACAGCAGAAACACTGTTTGTTTGTTGTTACAACTTGTGCATATATTTACAGAAGACAAACTAAACAATTTAATATTATTATCAAGGGATAAATCAGTTGGCAACAGACACTGGAAAGCAACACAGAAGTTAGTTATTCTGGAGGAAAAAAAAATGAGAAAGACAAAAACTTTCTTTGCACTGTGACTGCCTCATGAGCTTTAAGCCCATTTCTCCAAATCACATGGCTGCCCACAGCTGCCGTCAACCAGTTTCATTTCAATCCTGATTCAATTCTATGATTTTAATTCTTCCTTTCCAGTAACGGTCAAAATTACTGTCAGAAGCAACACCAATAGTAAAAACATTGCCCAAAAATCTAGCCTAATTTACTCTGATAACTGCACTTTGACAGGGATCTCACATTTATTTAACACCATTTAGGCAGATGGTGAAAGCCAGGGTAATTTACAAATAGCATTAATAAATGCAAATATAGCTGGCCAGGAACCATCAGAGATACAGATACAGCACAGAAACATACAGGCAGCATATATGCCATAGTCATGTGTCTTGTAAACACTTTCCTTAGTAATCTGATGGCTCTTACCGACTCTCTGCAGCATCACTATACCCCCAGAGAGGTGAGGAGCTATATATAAAGGAAGCAACACCAAACCCAAGAAAGACCCACATTTCTGGTACCCAGCTTAAGAACAAAAAAATATTTTTCTGGATCCTCACTCAGGGTAGTCAATATCCAAACTATCAAAGCAATTTAACTGGATTCAAGTGTCTCTTCCTCCCAGTGTGAAATCACAAGCATTTAAGTCCAAAAGGCTAATGATGGTAGTGACTAATGTAAAGAAAGTCCCACTCATGTGGCTTGACTCTACCCCAGTATGTAGAAATCAAAAATCATCAAATCTTTCGAGAAGTAAACATACAACACAAGGTCTGCTCTGCTGAATTTGGTCAAGAAACAACTCATTTGTCATCTTGAGGGGGAAGAAGTGGGGCATCTGATGACCAGCCTTGTGCTTGTGCACTTGAAGTTAACACAAAATGTGTTAGCAGATGGGATTTTGGAAATGCATAGTATTTAACTGGCAAGCAAAAGCTTCCTCTCTGACCAAGGCATGGATTCGATCAAACTGTCAATGTCACCTGGGCTGCTGGAAGCTGGGAAAGTTTGAGTTCTTCACCCAGACACAGAATGTAGCCAGACCTGGCCAGGAAAATCAGCCAACCTGCTAAAGCCCCTGCTCTTCATCCTTTCAACATTTCCATACTCAAAAGGCACCTGCAGTAACTTGTCATCGCCAGTCCTCCTCTTAGGCTCATTTTTAATCTCATGATGAAAAGCCAGGCATGGAAGACTTAGAACATATTTTAACTTTTAAAAAACCCTATATAGTACATTGGTTTATTTATTTAAAACATTTCTTCCTGTACAATCTCCTTCTCCAGTCATACTTTGTTACTGTCTTGCATCCACCTAGCTACTTGCCTTCCACAGCGCTCCCTAAGCAAAGATCTATTTAAAGCCCATTCCCACGAGGAAAGCATGCTCAGCCCCATTTTGCATATGGGCAGGGCAGGGGAGAGGGAGTTTCGATGATTTGCTCCAAAACTGAAAACGGGAAGTTTGTGGTGGAGCTAGAAATAGATCTTCGTCACTTGCATGACCCTATGCCACCCCCTGCCTACCTCCTTACAGAGTATCACACTCTGCAGTGCTGTAAAGGTCACCCCATTGTCCCATGGGACTTCAGACAGGGGCAAAGGTCCAACAGTGAGCAGATCTGGGGACCCACCAGGGCAGTCAGCACACCAGCAGCAAGGGTGACACCCAGCAGCCATGGGATCAGTGATGGCAAATGAGCAGGTTCTCAGGTCTGCATCCTGCAGAGGAGGCAGCACCGCAGCCATCCTGGACACAGCAGGCTGTCCCTGATCTAGTTTGACTTCCCCACGGCTTACTATTCTGGGATATTGTCCTGCTTCTGAGGCTGGGAGAAAAATAGCCTCTAGTACAGCAGCCCCTTTCAGCACCACTTCCCCTCTCCTCCTCCTCACTCAGGTCACAAACGTAACAGGTCAGGTCACACAAAACGCTAATATTAGTGGATAACAGGGCCGTTTTTAAACTTCTAAATTAAACGACATTTGCTAGGACAGGCAGGTCATTCACCCAAATTATCCCTTGGTTTACTGCCTTTTTTTTTTTTAGCTATTAAAATGACCCACAGCAGTGTAGCCCCAGCATGAAGCCCAGCCAGTACAAAAAAGCAAGATGCTGTCAGGAAGGAGCAGGGAACACGAAGCAGGAAATGCAACTCCTTTTCATGCACCATCTCACTCTTCATCCCAACCCACATCCTCTTCCCACCATGTAACTGTCCTTTCTCCTCAATATTTTGAGGTGGAGAGATGGCAACTTGGATAAAGATGCCTCACAGGGCATAAGGCAGCTGGGTGGCTTGCATGCCCACCAGCACCCTGCAGACTCCCAGGAAAAACCCTGTCGTACCCCACATTGTAGTACCTGGACCCCAGGGATGAGGGGACCCACGCCGGGGCAACAAGGCCCTTACTGAGAGGGTCACTTTCTGAAAATATTCTTCTAGATAAATATTCCTTGATGACTGAGAAAACAGAAGTGAAGAAGCCAGCAATCTGCTGAAGGTGTATTTGCCCTTACACTTTGACAACAATGTGTGTAGGAAAAATGAAAGCAGATAAAAGTCCCAAGTCCACGTTACCAGAGACCAGATCATGGTGAAAGGACAGGCCTGTCTCCCACACACGGTGTTTATTTTTCTGTGGGTTGCTTCATTCAACATCAGCAAATGTAAGCTAGTCACAGCCCTCCCACTCCTCTGATGCCACCCTACACTTGTAATGACTTTTGGTACTTTTTCAGGTCAATACAAAGAAGAAAGAATTAAACTCCTTACACTGTCTCCTTACTCCTGTCCTTTAGGGGGCAGAAATACAAATGTCTCATTTCTATCCCCTAAAATTAGGTGCATGGGATTTCCTACACCCTGCCCCTTGGCTTTATTTCCTACTACAACTAAACTTCCCTAGAACAGCTCAAGAATCACTTTAAGTAAGATTAATCATCTTCATTTAAAAATACTAACAGAGGTCACAGGGAGGAAAGAACTGAACTTGAATTAAGCACAGTCAGGTTTCCCTCTTCCAAGACTTCAGAGCAGTTATGAAAAATACACTTTAAATAAGAAACAGGTCAGTTGCTGGGAAGTTGAAGAGAAGGTGAATGGTGTGGGGAGTAGCCTATTTAAAACGTCCAGGGGAAACCTCCGCAGAAACCCAAGGGCTGTGGCTTCACATCAGTGAGTTTCTGGCTGACCTGCAGTCCCCAGAGCCAACTCCCACCAGAACCAGAACAAGGGCTCTGGGGGGACAGTGCAACCACCACCGCCTCCATCAGGGCCAAGACAGAGCAAGCCCCAGGTGTTTCAGTGCCCATCCCATCCCATCCCATCCCCCCCCGGAATCCTGCCCAGGGGTACATGTACATAAGGCATGCTGGGGGGCAGCTGCAGCCACTGCTGTCCTTGACAGCAGAGCAGCAGAAAGAAAGAGTCTTTCCCTTTTTTTCTCTCTTCTCCTTAAGAGCTTGCTGCCTCACAAAGCCCTTAGTCACACTTGATTTTTCCAGTTCCTTTTGCACAAAACGCAGCATAATAACAAAATAAAACGGGGATACGGAGAACAATGAGTTCAACAGATTAATGGACAGGCGCAGCCATCTCCAGCTTTTATAGCCATCAGCCCTGAAGAGCACTCCCTTCCCTGAAGCCTTTGAAATGAGCCTCAGCAGTCCTTGGACCTTGCTGGCAGCCGACAAACACACACCTTCCTTTCTCAACTAAATCCTGAAGATTCATCTTCTAGCTGTGGGCATGTCAATCTTATCATCATTATTAAAGTCTTATTGGCACAACAATGAAAACTCGGAGCACAATGCATTAACCTTGTAAAAATAACTGAGAGAAGCCAGGTAATGGAAAGAGCAGGGGAAAGCTTTTTCATCTGTCTCCCTGAAGACAGGGGGAGAAGCCCACAGATCTCTCAGCAGTGCTGAGTCATCACAAGAGGGATTTCCAGTCTCTCCCCACGTCCCTTAAAAACCACCCACAACTTCTTCAAGACACCTTGAAAGTACTGTCCTCCAACCCAACTCATGGACTGAAATCCCCTGCCCTAAAACACAAAGCTTCTGTTCTACTATGGCATGTTTGAAAAGAGGGGGGAAAAAATATTACAATGTCCAGGACAGTAGGAAAGGTTACGCTCAGCAGACAAGGACTCCTATTTTCACCATAGCAACAAGCCTATTTATAATATGGCCTACCTGCATCAAAGAGCTAAATGCAAGAAGCTAAATGCAAGTCTAGTGGTACATTCAAGCACTAAGATGAAGAAGCAGCTCACATAAGCATGTCAATGAAACGCTTCCAATTACATTACATGCACAATTATTACTATTTACTCTGAACCTCCTTTCTTGTTTGGTTTTGTTTAGGGTTTTTTAACCCAGGTAAGAGTAGCAGGGATAGGGGGTGTCATTACAAAAGGTCCAGGTGCTGGGCAGGATCAAAAGGAGCCAATCCCAGTGACGTGGCTTTTAAAAGGGGAGACTTCACTGAGAGGTGTTACAAGAGGACGTTGCTAACTAGGACAGGAATGGGAAGTTACTCACTAATTGTTAGCTTGTTTTCAAATAGAGTGGAACATACTGACAACCACTGTTGTAATTCTCAATTTGCCAACAGAAAGTAGACACAGTCTTCAAACCTCAAACACCTGATAAAGCTCCCCATGTTTCAGAGAGAAAGAGAACCAGCTACTGGAAATTATTATCAGACTAATAATCACGTTCCAAAAAGTAACCCTTGGGTGGGAGAACACAGCTGCATCCAGTACAAAATACTCCCAGGACAGTCATAACTCACACAGGAAAACCCATCCTGATCACCACTCAATTCTATCCTGTACTGACACAAGTGGCATCCTGACTGATCTGTCTCAGTTTGATGAACACTATTTAGAAAAAAAAAAAAAAAGTACACTAAGCCACTCTAAGAATCCTATATTGAGTCTGCAAGTGCCTGTCTGCTGCTCTTTCTTTGTAAGTCCCTACACGGAAGAGGAGCTGCCCAGCCAGCTTTTAAATAAATAGAGGAAAAAGGTCTTAAAATGACTCTCTATCTGGAAACAGAGCATCAGTCACTTCTCTCGTTCAGGTAGGAGACTGAGGAGAATTGCTTGGTGGCTGGAAAGTGGAATAGAACAAAAAGAGAGCCAGATGGTACATTAAAAGAACTTAAGCCATTCATTCCTAGTATTTAAAATATATATGGGAGCTTCTCTTAAGCAAGAACCCGAACACATCATAGGGATTTGTCACATGGATCAGAAACAGGCAAGGCCACTTCAGATACTCCCTACACAAAGGTGCCCACCAAAACTGCCACTGGTAGTAAATCAGCATACACTAAAGGCCAACTTAGAGGAGCTGAAAATACAGCCACATATTTCTAACTCATAGTTACATAAAAAATAACACAGATAAGAACAACATGAAGGAGATGAATTTGCAAATGTGTTCAGGAATCTACCGGCTTAAAGGGGGATTTGACTTTGTTGTGGTTTCTTGGGGCTTGTGTTTTGGGTTTGGTTTTTTTTGTGTTTGTTTTTTTTAAACCTGACGCAGGGAAGACATAAACAACCTACTCAATCACAAAAAATGTGCCGGATAATCCCTGACTAAAAGAGAATGCACCAAGTATTAACCAATCTCTCCTGCTGAAGACATTTGCAAGAGACCCATTCTATTTTGCAGAGTACTGCTTCCTAACATCTCACTTCCACTAGCCTCTCTCAAACTTTCATGAAACTCAGTGGGAGGTACTGGGAACTGGTGGCAAGAGCAAACTGCTTTCTCCAGTTGGCGAGGCACATCTAATGCTGCATGACATCACGCTGGCTGACAGAGCCACCCCTCCTTCCCAAAGGTCCAGCAAGCACCTGAATGGGCTTCAGAGACCAAGCTAAATGCACTAAAACAACTTTACGTTCAGTCCATGCAATGAAAGAAATGCATAACTGAGGTGAGCAACTTCTGGCTGAAGCCTTGGTTGGATATTTTTCTAATTTTTTATGCCATCCTTTTACCTTGACTGCGTGTAGAAATGAGCGCCTTAAAAATCAGTTATGGAATTAATTAAACCAAACTCATACAAACTCTTGTGCAATTGTTAAAATCAGGCCACCTTTCCACGATGTTTATCACACGTCTGCAGCACCAGATCATCCAGCATCTATGCAGTTAGGGTGTGGGCACTCAATTATGTTCTTGTCAAATTAACAAGAGACCATGGTATGGAGTCTATGTCAGTGGCAAGAGGCCAGCTGATACCTGATCTGGCATGAAGTCTGCTGGGACGATCAGGCTCCAAAAGATTTCAAAAACCAGAAACAGGTAGAGAGGTTCAATACTTTGCTTCCTGAGTCTGCTGCAGCCTGGCTCCCTGAAATCTGATTAGCTGGTCTAGTGAGCCAAAACCTCAGTTTAGCATTAGCTGTACTGTCATTTCCAGCTCCACACACTAAGAGAACAATATAGACCACTTACTTAAGAAAGCGTACAGAGAGTTGCACTCAGTTAAATATGCTGATTTCTACATCGCACCATTATGTAAACACGAGCTACTTTGTGTCTAGATGACTAGAACACTTTAATGCTGCTGTTCCGATTGTACAGATGGGGAAACTGAGACAAACAGCAATAAAAGGAGATGCCTGAGGTCATGTCTTAGGTCTAGCAATCAGCAGAGGAATCTGGATTCCCAACTCCTACTTGTATTTTTTTAACCACTAAACCACGATCCTTCCCAGTTCAAGTACAGTTTCAAGTTCAAGGATTCATAAAACAAAAAATATGTCCAGATTTGGTTAGACATCTGCAGGCTGCAATGGTTCTCAAAGCACAAGTAACCTTCTAAAAACTCTGTTTTTTTTTTTAAAATATCTAATGCTGCAATACAGTCTTAGCTGCAGCCTGAACATTTTTCCACCAGAGAAACAAATACAACACCAGTGACATCTAAGTACACAGGCCGATTACAGCTTTACTTTCAAAAGAGCTTTGATTGATCTTTTTTGATAGACCTGAAATAAATTAAACTAGATTGACTCACTTGAGAACGGACTGTAATCCTTTAGTCAGATCCCGGAGAACTCAAACCAAACCAGCTGTTAATTTAGGCTTTATAAGATAAAGCATGAGAAATCCAACCTGATGTACCCCAGAGCAATGGCTTACATCATCTCTGCAAGCAATCAACTTGCTGCTTCTTTTAGAAGCTAATCAGTGCTCTCTACCATGTGGGTGCCAAACTTGTTTTCCGCCCCTCCAGGATGCTCTTCAGCCAAAGTAGGAGGGAGAAAGAGCGAGAAAGGGACAAGAGGGTGTAATTTATAAGATTCAGCTGTTGACTTCATAAAACACATTGCACACACTGTCCCATCACTGCGGGAGGGGTGGGGGGGGTGTGTGTGTGGAGACACCACAACACCAAAAAACCACCACCAATCCACTTACAATAATCATTTCAATTCAAACAATTCCTGGATCTCAGTCAGAAATAAACTGCCAAAACCAGCATTCACACCTTAGAAGGGGAGGAGGAGGGGAGAGGAAAGGAACACCCATCCATTTGAGGAACCAGATATGGACAGATCAGGAGAGGGTCAATTATAGCCTTACATGAAACAAGAAAGAAGGCAAAATAAAAGGTGGGATTTTTCTGCTCTCCCAATTCACTAATAAGAATATTCCACAACTGTTCTGATGGAATTCTGGTTTGGGGATTTTATTTGGTTGGGTTTTAAGACTTTCAGATTTATATCATCCTTGTATCTGAGATTTAGTCTGCAATTAAACATTGCTTCCTGGAACACTCCATTTGCTGAACCTACAGGGATCACACTAAAAATCCCACTCCAGGAACTGTGGGACTTGTAAACTGGTTTTGTCTACCCAGGAAAAGACAGCAATGAGGTTTCTGAGGTGAAGTCAACAGAAACTGATCCTTACAGTAACATCAATGCAATATATACACGTGTGCTATAAAGAGGGACAGGCAAAAGGCAGGAATACCACTCTGAAATCATTCATAGAAGGAGCCTAACACAAGTCAAAGAAAAAAAAAATCACCCTAAGAAAAGATATGACATCTAGTTATAAATCCTATTTGAAAGGAAAACACGGAGGCAGTTCTTAAAGTTTGAATTACACCAGACACTCACTAAACCCTTGGCAGTAACACCTCCAGCGAGTAGGAGACTTCCTCAGACAAGAGGATGGGGTGCCCTAGAAGGGAGCACAATGCAATCTGTGTCAAACACCTCAAAGCTCTTCCCCTGGAGAAAGCCACAGCTCTACAGAAGATGAAGCTGAGGATTACTCCAGGTGCCCACAGTGGTATTTGCAGCCTGTGTATCAAGAAGACTACTCTTCAAGCAGATTTATAGAGCATTTGAAGGGGAGTGAAGGAGAGGAAAGAAAAAGCACCACAAGTATCATGGGGCTTGAACAAATCGGATCAGCTAAAATACTAGTCTGGGATAAAACACCCAATCAACTGGTAGTTCCAGTAAGTTTTATTTTACTCCAGTTAAATTAAATTCTTTTTAGTGGACTCCAAGCAGGAGTTCATTGATTAAGATGATAGTTAGCTCTTCAGATTACAGCAAAGGAACACAGCAGGGTCTTCTTAAGAGGTGTAATGCTGCTTTATATTCCTATTCCTCAAGGTAACGATTTTGTGCAGAAGCATCAAGCTGACCTATTATCAAATACAGTATCTGAATACACTTTTCCTGGTTTGAGAGTATAACTGAATAGAACAAAACCCCTTTCTAGTGCCTACTGACCTGCCCCAGCAGCCCTGTTCCGCATAAATCAGAAAGTGAGTCACATCATGGGTCTCTTTATCAGTGCTCCACCAAGGAAATCACAGGCAAGAGAGAGGAGACTCTAAGTGCCTTCAGATACTTCTGGAGACTAGCCAGGAATAACAGAGATGGCCTCGGATGCAAGCAAACACTACGCAGTTTTATCCAGGAAAACAAGTAGATACAAGTAAACAGCATTGCCTCACAGGTCCCAGAGGCGCTGCATACTTCAAACATGCAAGCACTCTGTCAACTTCTCAACACTAACAGGCTCCAGCTGTGTGGTGGCTTTCAGGCTTTCCCAGCCCCCTGCCCTGTCCCTCGCTAGCTGAAGAAAGCAACACTGCCAGACAGGGGGCATGGGCACACACGATTTGGCCATCAAGGAGTTGGTCCCATCTTTGACCACCATAAAAATCTGTCTACATGGTAAATGGAAGACCATAATAATCTCATTGTCTTTAACATCAATGTCCATCCAACATCAGCTCCTTTCAATAATCAAATCAACTCAGCCTTATTACGTCTCACTTTCCCCACCTGTAAAATACAACCAGCATCACACCAGGCTCTCCCCTTAGGGACGTTAGGAAACTCTTGGGACTTCAAACAGATAAAGCTTGGAAGATGCCTGGCTCTATGTGCCATCTTTTACCTGCTCAGATTGGTTTGGGGGTTTTTCAGTTTAACTGAGCTCCCAAGTATTATCAAGCTCCAACAGTTAATTTTAAATCTTATCTCAGTTTTACATATAGTAACTGCCAAGCACGAAGTGTGAAGGAGGTATGGAGAAGGATGGTTGAGGCAGACACAATAAATAACTTGGCTCCATTTGCTGTTTTGTGTAACTTCCTGCATAACAGCAGTAAGATCCTAGAAACACTCAAAAAAATAACCAGCAAAGTTAGGAAGAGAGAGATGTCTCCACATACCTCCTCCTCTATTATTTTTCTTCATCTGTCCACAAACTATTCCCTCTGACCATCTCTGACTTGGATGTGCATCTGGCACTTGGAAACCAACAGCCTGCAATACAGCTGCAGGACTACACAGTGTCTCCTCTCCACACCCATTCGTAGATGTTCTTCACATGCTAACAAGCCAAATCCTTGGGATATGTGCATAAAACTTCTAGGCCTTGAGCTAAACATCCCACAGTTAGCCCAAACCTTTCTGACTCAAGTCATATTTCCTTGAAATTATGGGGCTCACAGGAAAAAAAAAGTTCCATTCACTCTCTCCTCAGGGGGTGAAGGCACATCCACACAGAGGTCTTTTACATTATTTCTAGGATTTACATTATTTCTAGGATTCTTTCCGGAGCTCTAAGCCCAGTGGAACAAAAATTTAAGTAATTACTTCATAAAATATTATTCTGTTTTGGTTTAATTTATTTCATTAACAAGACTGCTACTTTGTAGGAACTACATTAGTTCACAGAGTGAGAGTTTGGAGGCAGAGTTTCTAACTGTGCTCAAGTCTGCAATCCAGAGTGACTGACAACATTACATTGGAGTTACAGATCACAAAATCATGATGAATCCTTCACACAGTACCATCCAGCGTTTGAGACATCGCTGCATTGTAGAGATTGGCACAGGCAGCTCGTTGTGCAAGACGGGTTGCAAAAAAGTTTGATGCAAACTTTATAACCTTTTATTTGTCTAACAGCAGTGCCCACAGGCACCACCAGAGAACAGAGTCCTTTTGTGCTAGGTACTGTACAAACAAGAGAGTGGGAAAGACTGACCCTGCCCAAAAAACATGTGAATGTGGAGTGAAAAAGGGAGGCACCAAAAAGGGAAACTGTTTAAATATCAGCCCCGTGAAATGCAGTGTAGATGCTAAGTAACATGTTGCCTCTCAGAGAGGATAACAAACTGAGAACTACGTAACAAAGAAAACCAGTTTCCTGGATCTCCCCCCAAGAGACTAATCCAAGCCCCAGTTAAAACAGGCATCCCTAAGCAAGCACCCCAGGAACTTCCTACAGCAAACCGAGTACTTCCATACACCAAATATTCGGCTTTCACAAGCCCGATGACTATGAAATAACAGGAGAAACAAATGAGCTGACTTTGTTCTCCTGGAAAGTTGGGTCCCACCCCTCACTGGGGGAATTAAACTCCTGTTTCTAGTACTAGAGGATAAAGCATCAGGTTTCAGAAATGCTGGCACTTTTAGCTAGGGGAAGAGCTGCCAGCTGCTGAAACATAAAAATTGCTCATCTGGGGCTTATGGTCAGAGTTAACATTTGGGGGTATTTCCACAGACAAAAAGATAAGGAGGAAATGCTTCCCTGGCAGATTTATTAATCTGTAAATGGTGGCTGAAGACACTGAGCTGATGGGAACGGTGGACTCCAGGGAGGCAGATTAGCAAGAAAAGAATAGATGAGGTGGCTGTGGGTGCATAATGCTAATTAAATATACTTTGCAATTTATAAAATGGGTTTGTATGTATGTATAAGCTACACTTCTCACCACTAATCACAGAGATCAAGTAAAATCACCTTCTACAGCACTTGGGGGGCTATACACTTAATAACTGGAGCGAACCATCAGACGTTGTTTACTGTGCCTATAAGCTGTACCCCCAATCTCATGAAAGCAATGCTACGTCAGACAGACCACAGTCCTGACGCCCACAGAGCGCAGCAAGCTGTAAAATGTAAACTAAATCTTCGAGCAGGAGGGAATTCCTTGCCGTCGAAAGAAATGGGAATACAGCAGAATAGTATAAAATAGGCAGCAAATTTCCTCTTCTTGCTGCCACTAATTTCATGCCTATCAGTAAGATAAATCATAGCGTTGCTTGTTTTCTATAGAGTCTTTTGTTTTCCAACCCCAGGGAGACAAATTGTCACAGTATAGCCTCCACTACCCCAACCCATGGGGCCCAGCTATACATGGGCCACCTTGATCACTCCAGTATGTTTTCAAGAAATCACATGTCCTTTCGAGAATCATTCGTGCTTTGCTGGACACAATTCAGTTGTGCACTAGATACAGAAAGTCACTTCTACTTTTCAGGAAGATGTTAAGGAGAAGACAAAGCCCTCTAAAAGCAGTTTATGGTCACACAATTGGTTAAACTACAAAGCACCATTAGTTCTTCATAGCTTTAGTTCTCAATAAAGTATTAGCAGGAGTTTGATGAGATTAGAGAGATGTACAGTGAAACACTGTCCTCCGAACGTTAGTCTACTCTTAGGAAGGATCCTGCACAGTGTATGAGGGGGTAGGGGGAAGTAGTGACTGAACTAAGTATATCAGATCCAGCTTCTGCTTTCTTTTGGATGAAAAAAATAAAATCAAAAAATCAAAAAATCTTTCATCACTACTGACTTTCCCAAGCTTATTGAGAAATGGCAATTCTGTTTGCTCTTGTCAACTGCATCACATGACTGACAGTATTTGATGTTTCTTAAACAGTATAAAAATCTTTGGAGCATGATGCTAGGAAAAAACCACCACCTTTCCCATTCAAGAGTTTTCCACTGCTCTCAAACATATGAGAGCACAGGAGTGTTCAGGCTTGGTAAATTTAAAAAGCACCAATTCTTCGCTTTCCAAACCTTCATTCATCAACCTTCAACTGTGAAATTCAAAGCTCATGATTTATTTTTTTTTCTCCAGTATGTATTCTGTATAGGGAATATGAACCAAAAGCATTACTGAAAGTAAGTAACAAAGAGTCTCTTACACTAAAAGTTAAATAGTTTATTTAGTTCTTTTAATTACATTCTTTTAAAATATATTTATGTCCTAATTCATAAGATACTAGACATGGACAGAATTCTGAGAGGAAGAGCTCCTTCACCAATTTCAGACTTCTCAAGAGTCTGAAAAACTCAGACCTGTCCTTAGGTAGCCTTCCTGAAAGGCAGATGTTCAGCCTTCATCCAGTTCATGTCATGGTCAAGGGGAGGAATTTTATCCTACAGTAATTCTCAAGCACTTTTTCTGCTTATCTAGCTTAAAGATCTCACTAGCAATGGAAGCTGCAAAAAGCAAAATTAAGAACTCTAGAAGCTAGGCTGAATGTTGCTGATAAAAACCACAAAACCAAGAACTCAATTGCAAAGTAGGCTAAAGAGCACAAACTCGGAGATAAAAAGCCACTCTCACTGTAAATAACAATGATAACAGAACCACTAAAGCAGAAATCAAAACCTTACATACTTTACATGTGGTTTTTGACAGCAAACCAATTCATTCGGTTCCCCTCAATTCACACACCAATGCAACCAGTATTTTGCATACTGATTGGAAAAAAAACCCCAAACACACAACATAATACAGACTCCAACCACTCTAACCGTAGAACAACATACCAAAAAAAGTTTATACAGAATATTTGTAAACAACTTCAAAAATGATGTAAGGCAAAAAGATGCCTTAGAATAGTCATGCTATCCAGCTTAAACCTTTCCCAAAACACCGAGTGTTAGGTTTCCAACCAGCCTACCCTGGCATTATTGCCCACCTTGCATGCTTGGAACGTATTTTTTCTTTTCTCCTAAAAAAGCATACCATTTACCAGAAAAGTCACAAGACTTCTGTTGTTGGAACTATCTGGTATTGCATTCCCTGACATGTTGTGATATTAGGGTGTTTGGGTTTTTTTTCTTGTGCATTTCTGTGTTTGTTTCCTGGAGGGGGTGGGTGGGTGTGTGTGTGTGTGTGAATAAATAAATAAATAAATACAGCATCACACTTTTCCATATAGACTTTGAAATTCACACATTATTGAGCTGAAATTCACAGTCCTGTTGTTGAGATTTGGTTACAGGCAGCTCTATAGAAGCTGAATTGGTAGGGTAATAGTTGATCCCCTTTAAAAGTAAGCATATTATATGATGGCAAAACCCAGCTCTTAGAAAGGGTAGAATCTGTTTAAACCCCAAGATGAATCTCAAGGAGAAGTATCTGTGTGAGTAAAGTCTCTTAGAGACTTGTAGGCACAAGCTGAGTCCTCAGTAGTGTACATGGCCCAAATTTTACATATTCATTTTCTTTTATTATTGATTGGACCACAGAGCACTGCAAGAGGAATAAACACAGGAAAAAAAAAGAAAAAAAAAAAAAAAAAAAAAAAAAAAAAAACACCACACAAACAACAAAAACTAATACTTGACTAAAGCTGCATTTTAAAAACTCAGAATATCCAGTAGGTTATAACTGTATTGACTTGAAGTGGAAGTCTCCATGATATTGCTAGAACCAATACAATTCAAACTTTTAAGAGGAAATTAAAAAAAAAGTAATAATAAAAATGTGCATGTGGTCAGGAAGAAACAAAGCCTGAAATATGTCATGCAGTCTGACTTCTCATGGCTATCCCGTTCCAAACACTTCTGAGAACAAGAAACCACAATGCCATAATGAAAGTTCTTTCATATACATAATTATTAAATACAATCAGCATCTGGTAGGAGAAAAAAAGGAGAACTCTAAATACCCAAATCCCATACTGACAAATTGTCAGCTGGCATAATCAATCAGCAGGTTATGTTTACATATGATTTTGTTATGAAGGGGGAAACAGCACACAAAGACCCAAACCAAAGATAACCCAACCACACCCAGTGCTTTCATTTTATCCAGTTCTTATTTACCTTAACCTCACTCCTCCAAAGTCCTTTCCATGTCAAACCAGCACATTTTCCAAAATACAGAGAATATGAACTTCTGCCTCGGGGTGTTAAATAAGCAGTGTTACTCCTATTTTACAGATGGGCAAACTGAGGCAGAGAGAACCAGACTAAAAGACAAATAGAACTGTCTGGAATATTCAAGAAGAGACATCTCCATCCTCTGGCTTCACCAAGTTCTGCATCCTTCCTTTAAACAACTCTGTGTCCAAAAGCCTTGTCAGCTGAATGATGTTCCTTAAGGGATAGTGGCAAGATATCTATTACACCCCTACAATATGCACATTCAATACCATCTATATTCTCCAAATTAAGAGCGAATCCTACGTCAGCATCTAGGATCCAGCAGTCGCCTCATTAAACAAATAGTGACCTTTTAATTAAGCATAAACCCCACATTCTTGTGCAATGTGCACACATCTCAAGACTCCAAAGGTCCCCTGACTCCTCTTGTTTGCTCTTCAAGTTGTTATTGGGTTGGGGTTTTTTGTTTTGTTTTTTAAATTGAATAATAACAATCTCATAATTAAAGTATTAAGCAATTCTAAAGCATAGCAGCTGGCAAGACAGTGTTTTGGACCTAAAAAAATGACCCACGGGGCAGGGGGGAAGCACACACACACTCACACACAGAGTGGTTCAGCGAGCAGTCCAGACACATTCTCAAAAGCAGACATTGTGGGAGATGAAGTTACTAGGCAGGAAAAACAGTTGCTAAGTCTGAATATTTGGTTATTCTCAGAGCAGGGATTAGAAGAGGAAGTGTTGACAATGTAAGAGTAGCTACCATGAAGTCCCCAGAGCTTTTTAGTTGTCCCTGCTGATCCTGCAGCGAGGGGAGGGGTGAGTGACAGGGCTCGCCCACAGTGACAGTGCCAGAAACAAGCTCATGTGACACTCATGGCATGTTATACATTATCATTTTAATACAGATTCTTCCAGGCTCTCCAGAAGGACCTACCTACACACAGATCCTCTTAAATAATACTGGTTATATCTCGATGCCACAGCTCACAGTAAATTACAATGCTCCTTTTACCATCACCATGTAGCTACATCCAAGAGAAGGATTAAAACACCTTTTTGCCAGGGCCACTATGGCCTCATGCTGCAATGGACACATGCATTAGACATAAGGCCTCATAAACAACTTGGACCTCTTTGGTCCCCTTAAAGCAAGCCTTTCTCAGCTGGTTCTCACCGAGCCTAAATGGACCTTCAGGACAAGACAGGAATAACGTCCACCTGCCTTCCAAAAAAGGCTAGTCATTCAGAGTCCCAACTACAGAAATAAAATTGTTTGAAAATATTTTTAATAGCTTAAATTTGACATATCAAAATGAAATCATGGCTTCCAAAATGAATATGCTTTGAAGTACAAATGACCGAAAATGAAGACCACCTCTCTTCCCTGTACTTTTACCAATAAAGTTCTACGGAATTGCTTCTGTTATTGCAGACAGCTTTCAGGTGGACCAGGAATGAGGAATTAATACATTTCCTAAATTCTACACAGCAGCAGCTGGTTATTTTACTCCAGCTTTAGCAGCTGCTACAAATGTCACAAAATGACTATCTGACCTCAATAGCCGAACTTGTTGACCCATGCCTTGGGAAAGCTTCCCTTCATGTTACTTGCTACCAGGAGCTGCGAGAGCAGAGCAGAGCGCTGCAATGATGAGAGGGAAGCAGCAGATACAGTGCGAGGCATGCACAGGAAAACAGGGATGCAAATAAGAACGCTGCCTATTTAGTCACTACGTTTTGGGGAAAGAGCCTTAAATGAGTAACAGAAGAAAAGATATTTTTTTTGTTCAAACTGAGACAGAACATGTGCGTGTGGGTTAGCTTTGCTGGAACCCACTGAAGACCACAAACAACAGAGTCAAGTACATTCATTGTCCAACCCTTCGGTCTTGCCAAAGCAATTCCTTCACGAGATTGTTCGCTTCTATCTTCCTCGGCATTTGACAACTGCCTAGCACAGACATTTTAGGTATTAAACCAGTAAATAAGCAGTGACAGCTTCTTAGGCCATTATTGTACAACATCCACATCCTCTGGAAGGCGTCAATCAAGCTGCCTGCACAACACGGTGCTTAATTTTCTTTTAAAATACAGAAAGCCGTAGCTGGAAAACCTCTGAATAAGCACACATTAAATACATCCCACAAAGCAATCACAGCACTAAGAGCAACAGTAAGGAAGCGATCAATCCCTACCCTTTGTTCATGAATAAATGATAATAAAAAAAAGAGGGGTGAAAAAAAATCTTGCCCCCTCCCTTGCATTTTGACAAATTAAAAAAAGAAAAAAAAAAAAAAGAGAGAAAAAAAGTTGGGGGGGATCCTCCCCACTTTCTGTGGCTATTAGTAAAAAACCAACAAAATGCTGCTTTCAATTTAGATCTATTTCCTTCTCAATTGAAAAGATCAATAGTTTTAAGAAAAATACTGCACCTTCTTTCTGCTCCATATGTTTCTCTTATTGGTTCATTTACTCTGGGCTGTTCTCGTACCAGCAGTTAGTACATCTTTTTGTCATTTTAGCCTTCCCCGGCCATTAGCGCTAACCGCTGAGACGGTGCAGCTCTCCTCTGCCATCCTGCCTGAGCACTGCATCTCCTTCCCCAGCCCTTCTCCCTTTGACTAATGTTCACCAACACTCATACATCATTCCCAAATTGGTCCAAATGAATTAAACACAGCTCTGCTTAACATTACGAGATTTAAATGGATTTTCTCTCTACAGGTCTGCCCCATAATTGGGTTTATCCATCTTGTTGAAGTACAGTTTACACTTGCTAACATCACGCCAATTCAAGCTACATTTTCTGCTCCAGTGGCAGGAGCGAAGCAGATTTGTCATCGGATCATAACAGGTAATTCAAACAACAATTAGTTTGATGACGGCCCGTATGTCAATGTCTGGTCCCAGTCAGCACTGCTCACACCCGCTGCTCTCTGTACTTTTAAGATGAATTGTGCTTACAACGCTTCAATTTCAATCGACAAATAATTACCGGAAGAAAGCTGGAATTCAAATGACACAAAACTATCGCATTGTCCAGTGAGCACCCTGGGAGGAGAAGCCCCCAGGGCAGAGCTGGACGGTGTAGGCTCCCCTGACCTCCTGCTACACTGGTAATGGCAAACTGCTGAAGGACTGGGGCTTGCACATTTGCCCAAGACATCAGCAGCGCTTTGGAAACACCATTCACACACCCGTACACACAAGCATCACACCAATTCCTAAGATCAAAACACAGCAGCCTGTGAGGAGGGCGCAAGCCACCCTGGCTTTGCAGCCATGCAAACTCAAGCAGAGAGGCAAGCCTAGATGGATGCTAAAGTGGCACTACTTTCAGATGAGCGCTACATTCACAAACCCACCAGCATTTGCAGGGGCAATTACCAAAAATCTCAGCATCACTGAAGATAAAGCCCTGAACTTCACAACTTGGACAACCAGCACTAGCAAGCTTTAACAGCAGATTTTGATATATTAGGAGGGATGGGGAAAAACACCCACAAATCCCAATTTTTAGTGAAATGCTTCAGCTTCTAGTTTGCATAACATTCAAAATACTTGAAGGCAAAGTCATGCATTCTGGGTTAGAATATACCATGCACTTCTTGGAGGACTGAGTTTGCTCATTAGACAAGACAATTTTACTCTCCACATCTGTTCAAGAAAGCTTGTTCCAAATCAAAAGAAACATTATTTTCTTACAGTCAAGTAAATCTAATACCACGTTCATGTTTTTTCCGGTCCCTTCACAAGCACAGAGTTATCTGGGAAACAGCATCGATAGTTTCAAAAAGCCACGTACATCAGTATCTATACTGTTAACCACGAATGGGACCAATCCTTTGTCTAGTCGTCCTCTTAGTCTTTCTGTTATAGAGAGAGAAAAATCACTTCCTAACGTTTTCCACATCATTTTCCCTCAAATTATATACTAACACAAAATGCCAGCTGCTGTACATCGTTCAGCTGAAAAAATCCATCTAGGTGGCTGAAAATGCATTAGTGTTTTTTTTATAATTAGAAAAGTATCTCCACCAAAAGAAATCAACATTGAGATAGAAGTTTTGGTTTAAAAATTAAAGTGTGCTTAATGAGTAACAAAGATACCAATGACTAAAGATTTTCAAAGCTAACACCAGAATATCGCAAAAACTTCTTTAACCTAAACATTGTAAAAGATTAAGTTCAAATCAAAAAGTAATTAAAGTAATAGTATATAAAATATTCTCCTTCTGGAGGTGGCAAGGGGGAATTCTGCACAGATAGAAAGCAGATACATTGAAACCTTACTGAACCTGGAAAACATCAATTCTGTTTCTCTACACTAAAAGTTAAATAAGATAAAAATCAATGCCCTGCAAAAAATTACAGTATTCTGTGTGCTGTTTCTGGTTCACATTTTCCATTCTAATACCATCACTGCCTTTTGTCTGTCCCCCCAAAAATTACAAGTACTACTTTGATTTTCATCATTTTTTTTTCCCCTTCATTCTGATGCATGGCTTATATATGGACACAAACCAGACTCATCATGGCCTGACGCTCAGCTCAAGTAAATCACGAGAGGGTCACTGGGGCTTTTTTGTTTCTTTTTCTGAAGCAGAGTTACGACAGCTCACACAATCTTTGGACAACACGCGTTTAGCAATTCTACATTTGTTTTTTCATCATGATGGTATTTCAGTGTAATTCTGAACACCGGGAACGGCTCCAAGTGTTTCGGGTCACTTCTGAAAGTACAGTTGGCATCAGTCCCACAGGTCATTCCCTTGGAGGGCTTCCCAACATCTCAGAAGCATCCAATCAAAAACTCTAAAACCACTTGAAGACATCAATTCCCACACAAGCCCATCATCTGGTGATCTCTGATGGTCAGGCTCTGAAAAAAATCCCAATGCCTCAGACACTCAGCAGATTAACGGACAGAACAAGAACACAGCACCTCCACCGCACGCCCACCGCTTGACCCAGGAAGATGTGGCAGCAGACAATGCTGTGGCAAGAATCGGGACACAATTCTGCAACCTTTACTCCTGTCCCACTGAAGGCCGTGGGTATGGGGCAATGTCTCCAGGCCAGACCCTTATCACCCTTATCTGCAAGAAGGCAGTGAAGCTATTTGTATGCTTGTGCAAACCAGCCACCTCATTGCATGGCAGGGAGGGGAGCAATCTTAACAGCCTGTTTATTTTTGTCAAGCTGGCATGGGAACAAGGCACAGGTTTGCACGGGAGAGAAGGGCAGGGGTCACAACAGAAAAAAAGTAATGATGACATCTAGGTTTGGGCATCACCTGGCACCTCAGACCCAGAGGATTCCAACTCTTCCAGCTAGTCATTCGCATCCAGGAAATAGCCTCTCAGTCATCACTCAAAATAATGCATACTTATTTATAAATTGTATACAGCCTGTTCCCTAGCATAGGGCTTAGCAGAGCAGAAATAAGAGTAATGCAGCCCCCTGATTGTCAGAATAGCTGCAAAAGCGGATGGAGACCCCAAGTCCCACACAGGCAAGCTCATGCAGTACCAGGAAGCATCACGAGCATCTAGGAAATTATGAAGACAATTGGAAAGTTTCCCAATGCCTTACATCTACTCTCTCTTCCAAAACAGGGAGACCTTTCCCCGGTCATAATCCCTTAGAAGAGGAGACTTCCTACCCTATCACCAAGCAGGCTCAGCTCCAGCCAGGGAGCACAGGTGTCGGGTTAACATCCTGGCACACCAGATCAGTGCTGACCATGCCTTGGACGCAGAGCTGGGTACAGCACAGCCAAAAGTCTAAGCAGTGAGCAGGAATTGAGTGGAGCACCTAATAAGTGGATTTTTTTCTTTAATTTAATAAGTCTCAGCTATCACTAGCAGCCAGCTCAAAGCCTCAAAGCCAAGCAGAATAATACATCCTCAGGCTTTTGTACCCTAGCTTGCCCTGACGGCTTCTGTTGCAAATCAGTTGTCATAGCTAGACACTGGACTTGAGAAGCCGATTAAACAAAGCTTGCCCTGCTCCCGTCTGACGCAGCGCTCCCTCGTCCAGCTCCTCATTAACGGGCTCATGGATATCCACTGTGACTGCTAACTCCACTGGCTGTTGAAGGGCATGCACCATGCTGGCATGAGGCCGGATTTGGAA
>VWZY01011213.1:29977-42946 GCA_013399075.1 Chloroceryle aenea
AAAAAAAAAAAGAAAAGAAAAGTCCAGCTTTTCTGAGCAGTTGGAGCCCTGTCCCAGAGCTGCATGGATCACTGCGCTGGAACCACTGTCCCATGGCAGGCAAGCTCAGGCAGCCAGTGATGGGAGCACAGCAGAGGTCAGGCTGCTTGGAAAGAGCAGAGGGCACTGGACCAGCCACAGCTTTGCCAGGGGACTGCCGTACCAGCAAACCCTCAGAGTCCCCCATAAACCAACCTCCAGTACAGAGGGACTCGATGTGGAGACACAGAAAGCACCCATATCCATATGCAAAGAGCTTTGGCCAAGAGCCGACCAAATGAACACAGTGATCAAAGTAGGTCCTGCTTTCAGGGGAAAGCAGAACACAAGAGACAAAGGCTGATATACAATAGCCCCCTTTAAAATAGTAATTTAATAACAAAAACAAAACAAAAACTAACAAACAAAAAAAACCCCGACAACCAACCAACCAAAAAACATAGGAAAACTCCCATTGGCTTCATCAGGGCCAGGATGTGACCAAGCTTCTGGAGCCGCCCTTAAGGAAGGCAATTAGTCTCACTCAACGGATGCCAAAAAATTTAGCAGAGCATCCATAATCACCTTGAAATGTTCTGCACTAGCAAGGCATAATGGGTTTATCATTTATTTCTCAATTAAGTGGTGCTTAAGTTGACCGGGGAGTGGATTCCTATTGTACATTGATTAGCCAATAAAAACACATTAAAAAGCAAGTCAGACTATGGACAAGAAACGTCATCCCTCTCCCTCTGCCAAGCAAGGTGTCCTCTTGGACAGGCTACCATACCTTCAGTTCAGCTCTTTTGCACAATGCTTTCACAGAATGAATGAATTCCTAAGGCTACTTGTAAAATTACTAGGTGCAGCCTTACTAAGCATTCATTTGGATTTTAGACAATACATAAAAGTCACAAAACTAAATAAACAATAGCCCATCAATGACTTATTCCCCCACATCATCCCTCCCCTCAGTCAAAGTCTCCCTCGGATCAATAGCAAGTCTCACTGATTTTAACTGGAACGGTCTCCCATCCCTTTTCCTTCCAGGTCAAAAGGCACAATGACTACGAGACAGTGAGCATTCTGTGACACCACTCAATGACTGTATTTATGCCATATACGTAGTTATGATTATTCCATGAATAACATTCATTTATTTCAGCAACAATCTGACAAACTATATTTATGCTGCACCTTTGGCCTCTTTGTTTGAACTCTGCTCAGCCATGTCTCGCAGCTGGGACTACTTCTAACACACAATCCCTCCCAACAGCTTTAAAATCACCACTGTTTCTTGGATATTGCTCTGTTTCAGTCTACTACAAAAAGGCATTTTCTTGCTCTCTGCTCTGCCACCCTCCTGCCCTTCTCCTCTTCCCCCTCAAGCGGCTGGGCAAAGAAAACCAAGGATTTTAAGTTACATTTCTTGCAGGCCCTCTGTGAGCACCATGAGTCTGAATGGTTACCAGGGTAAGCCCAGAAACCTACATTCCACCACCCAACTGGGGAAGCTGCCCACCAAACCCTGACAAAGTACCTGAAACCCCACCACTACCTACAGTCACTCAGGAGCTTCATGGGGTCCTGAAGGACCATCTAGGAATGTCACTTTGCAAAAATGGCTTTACTTGCAGACGTCCCCATACCTCAGTCACACAACAGCTTCCCGATCGTTCCAGGACTGCTGTGTTTTATGGACAGCCAGCAGCAGAAACATTAATGCTACTTCTGTATTTCAGAGAAAGAAAAAAGGCATAGATACCTACATTTTAAATATATATACAGACAGACACACACATAAAACACTATTTTCTTATAAACAAAAAGGCTGGTTGTATGAGGGTGTTATAAATGCCCTTCAGAGCTCATTTAGTCTGGCCTGCATAATGTCAGCAGTGAATTTGCCACTTGTAAATATTCCAAATTTATGCCAATAAAATCTTCTCAGCAACCAGACACCCTATATATATATATACACACATATATTTATCTATGGATGGAACCATTAACATCCATTCATGGTTTGTTATTCTTGTGAAAGATTGGTAGGGGAAGGAAAAGAGAAGAGGAAAAGTCCAAATCTTGTGTCCTCACAAAGGACACTGAGCAGGTGGAGAAAGTGGAAGCTCATACCTCGTTGATGAGACAGAGCAGCTCCACACCACTTTTCATCATTTCAAAACTGAAAGCATGGCAGAGATGAGAGCATGAAGGACCAGGGAAATAAATGTAGAAACTGATGTCGTGTCAAACTCTCATAAAAGTCCTGGCTACACCTACAGAGCCTTCCTTATGACTGTCATATAAACATTACACTGGGGCTGTGTACAGCAGATTAAACAGGAGGGGAGTGAAGCTTCGCATGTGTCATGCTACCAAAGGTTATTTTAGGATCAGCTTAGAAGCTGAGTAGTGGGTGGCAGCTGATTATATTACCAGAGGCATATTTAAATATCATGGACCAAAATTCTCATCAGGATCTTTCATAAAGGGTTGTGACTGCACTGTGACTTGAGCTTGAAACTTGGTCTGCAGAGCAGTCCACTTCCCCAGGGCTGTGGTGAGCCTTCCCAGGCATGAGACCTTCCCTCTGAGCAGGCCACAGCCAGAGCACAAGCACATTGGCTTAGAGGGCCATGTTTGTTCAAGAAATAATACCAAGGAACATACCCGAGACTCAAGCGGGATTTTGCCAGCAAGGACCACCTCGCTGCACCATGGACCATGGTGAATCATCACAAGCACACAGAACACTTTGGAACAGAGCACATGTAAGTATTGCACAGATAGTCCTACACAGCCACATCACGATCAAGTTGTGTTATCCCACCATCCAGCATCAAACTACAGCTTATCTACCACTGCACAACAAGTCTCAGAAGCTCAAGCCCTAATTTTAGAGCTTCAGCCATCAGTGGCTCACATCCTGATGGTAACTCTGCAGCTGAAGGAGGGCTCTGGAAGAGCACAGCCCAGCCTACCATGAATTCAGAAGAAATTCAGAGGTAAGGGACTATCTCTGCTTATGTAAGGAATGTCTCTGTTCTCCCACACAAGCATCCACCTTCATAACCACAAGCCAGAAGAACGACACTACCTGGTCATAGAGCCACATCCACAGCTTTAGATTGCCAAGCAAGGCTGCAAGCCCTATCTTTAAATGGCCTAATACCAGGTGACTCCAGAGGAAACCACGTCACATACAAAGGGTGACCACTGAGCAGAGCACCTAATGGCACTGCTGCTCTCCCACACTCACAGACAGGCCCTTTCCTAAAAAAGATCCTCCCAAATTACTGGAAAATAATCAGACATTTGATTCTAGAATGTTGTCATTATCTCAGAGTTGCAGAAAAAGAGTCTTAATATATACACACACATACACACCTAATATATTAAAAACTATAATATATACTTATATATGTGTTAATAGTTACTGTATATTATATTGTCACTGGTCTTATATAGATTGTAGATGTTAATGTATTAAAATAAATATACTATAATCATATATAGAACAGATATTAATAGTTTCCCTATCAATTGCTTTCCTATTTCTGCACCAAACTTCTGGTTCATAACCAGATCTATTTAATTACTTTCAAGGCTCACAGCACAGATTTGCAGTTTGCTTGTATAAAATCTGCAAACATTTACTGAAGCTTTTAAGGAGAGCTTTATATGAAAAACAAACCACCCCCCTGAAAAGTAGTACCTGCATCCTCCTAAGTTTGTAGCTGCTAAGCCATCCAAAAACACTACACAAAAGTCAGTTTCATTTTAGTTCAGATGTAGCTCCTCTCTCATTTTTAACTGCTCCAAAATTTTGGTACCAATGACTGCACTGATGGGCTCATTGGATTAAAAGCAAGTATTTCTACTGCACTTCCTGGATGAACCATTCTGTTTGTCAGGTTTTGCAGGCATGGAACTATAACTACTATCTGAAATCCAGGACTCAGTTTGGGTGGGCAGTGCTTTGATTTGTAAAAGCATTCAAATAGCACCAGATGTTAACTTCCCCTCTGGCTTTGTCATCTAACAGGACATCGCTGCTTGGCTTCAGCACAGTAGTAACATTCAGCACAGGGCCACATTCCCCTGCTTTTGGCCCTGAACACAAGTTAGAATCAGCTAATACTGGACCTGGGTCTTTGTCAGGATCAGAGAGAACAAGAAACCAGGCAATGCCCACCTTGCCTGTGCAAGCATCCCCAGTAAAGAAACTAGTTTTACTGACTTGAGAAAAAAAAGCTATTCAGTTGCACAAGAGACCTCCAGTGAACTCCAAGATGATCTACCCAGTATAGCTGCTATCCAACAAACTAAACAGAACATACACTGTAGTGACTGTACCCAGTACAGAACGACAGTTTTGTAGCTAACATGTGACTATAGAAATTTCTAAAGCAGATGCATAATGCTACTAACACAGTAACAACAGAAATGGGTGCAAACAGCAGAAACTAAAGCAATATTGGTAAACATTGTGAGGAAAAACATACCAACTCCAGCTTCATCTTCCATTAGTATTTATATTACCCAAGTAAAGGGATGAAATTAAGTTCTTTACCCATGAAGTTTCATTTTTTCAGTGAAATTCACACAACTAACTGCAAAGGAAAAGAGCCACCATAACCACTAACTTCTACCACCTGCCAGAAATAAGATCACCTCAATAGTTTGTAATTGACGAGTTAATCTACTTAAAGTTTTAGAACAAATCACTACTCGTTATCTTACTGTAACTACACTCTTTGGCAGGAGGTCATACTACCCACCAATGAGAAAAATACGTATCTCCAGTGGACCAAACCATGACATCTCACAGTAAGACTATTTTAGCCACCTTCCACACAACCCCAAATATTTGAAAAACACTGATTTCCATAACTTCAAGCTATCCTTTAATAAAGGGCTCGATTGTCTTTTTCCAGTATAAGACAAGTTGCCTGACAGTGTTTGAAGATAACTAGTCCTCCTCTGAGCACATGCACAACTATGTTAGTGCATAACTGACTCTGGGAACTACCAACTCTCAATCTAACAGTTCCACACCTGAAACTCCCATCATGCTACTCAGCTGAGTTATTACTCATTGAAAAAGAACAGCAAGTAACTTCTGAACCATTTCACAGACAACGGTCATTTTCTCCCCTCCTACATAAACTGAAATGCCAAATACCAAACCTATTTGTAGCAGTCAAGATTAGTTCTAACAGGCAAACCACTGAGGGGAGAAACTGATCTGAACATTTATCTAACCACTAACAATTACTCCTACTTATTAGCTTTTTTGTACCCCAAATGTACAGAGTACTTAAGATAATGGAGAAAGTCTGATCCTTGCCTGGAGGGGCTCCCATGAGTGGGAAAGAAACTAAAGTAAAACAAAACTGCAAGAGAACCCAATCTCAACTGACAACCATTTGTGACAGCAGTGGATCTTGGCTTTCACTCCAGACGAGCATCTTTTAGCCTTTACTGAAATGACCCCAAAGGAAGATGACCAACTGCTAGATACTCATGAAGTCACACAAAACTGTAAATCTCTGTCTCAACAGAATACCAGAAGGAGACATCCTACAGACTCTAGGATTTATTCCTCTTGGCTTTTACTGGTGTTCTTACCACATTAATAGTGCTAACTCTGGTGGCATGAGAGAGCAGGTCACCTTTGGAGACTACACACATGTTCAACTTCAGCGGAAAGAAACCTTGAAAGTCAAACAGCCCAACTCCCTTGGTTTTGCTCCTACCAAACAGAGCATACCCATGTGAATGTACATCTGATGCAACTTACTGATTGTATCAGGGTGCAATTGGGGTTGGTGATTGCTGGCACCACAAGCCAGCACAGTGTCCCAGTACCTCAGCTCCATGCAAACATTCAGGTTTATCTGTGATCACTTTGAAGTCAATCAGTGTGCAAGATCACTACCAACCAGCTTCGTGCAGTTATACCTTGAAAAGTGACTCCATGAAAGTGGTATGAGGGTGAGGTAGGGAGGAAAGATGAGTGCAATGTTTATTTCCTTTTAACTTTCCATTTCATACATGTTCAATGCCATGTCTGAACATGTTCAGACTTTTCTTCCCCTCCCCTCTTACCCTTCTTCCAAATGCTTGCCCTACAAATTGTATCTGGGATCTGAAAATTAAACTGAATTCTTTTTTTCTCTTTCTTATGCACACAGAGTAATAAAGAGTCTTTGCAATCCAAATTCTGCACTTGTGTACACCTGCGTTAACCCCATTGTCCTCAAACTATTCCCTTAACAATGGCTGTGGGTTTGTACAGGTGTTGAACAAGCCCCATAATTGGAATTTAACAAACAATTCCAACTGCAGGGGAAAAGAAAAAAAAAAAGAAAGAACAAAAATTCAGCTCACTCCTTGTGGCATTAGCTAATGCATTCAAGGAGAAGAAAAAAAAAAAATTTAAAAGGTACTTTGGCACATGTAGATACGGACAAGCAACTCATGAGATTTTCAGAAACTGCCTGTTTTCCATTTAGATCCACAAAGCAGAGTACTATCAGGGAGTGTAAATGAAAAACTTTTGCTTCTCATTTGTACCATCTTTCCAGCATTCTCTTTAGCCTCCTTCCCACTTCACTGAGTACTCTTTCCAAAATAAACTTTGTTAGCTCCCCCTTGGGATCACAGATTTAGGCGAAAACCCTACAAGCCCAAGTGCATGGACCCAGCTGGGCTGAGGACAATTCTTCAGAGGGCTGACGTGGAAGCGAGCCCGATGCATGACCAGGATCAACACCGTGTTTGCACCACCAGTTCCCAGGAAGGGAAGCACCTCCAAATCTCCTACCATCACATTAATAAACAACCCCAATTAGAAGCACAAAACTAGTCTTGAGGAAATGCTACACAACGAGGACACTGGCTGCTCTGCATCTCCACCTCAACTGAACTAAACTGCTTTCAAGGCTGAGCTAGATTTTTACATAGCTATACTATCAAATGGAAGCTTTCTGCCGCTGTCATGAGATCCTGATTGTGACCATGACTTGAAACCAGCTTCTTTGAGCCTGCCCTCACCATGTATCAAGCCATAGCCAGGACATCAACTGCAGATGTAGTCAGGCTTTGTTGAGGTAGATAATGTGATCGTAACAGTCTAACAAGAAAGGTTATCTGGCTGGCAAACAAAAGTGATCGGTGACTTTATAAGGCCAGCAATTACTCCTTAGTGATGTAGAATTACTACAGAGCACTCATTACTGAAGAGATGCCAGTTACTGACAAATTACCAAACTGAGAAATTAATTATCAGCTGAGAATATAATGCACAAGGGATAGGACTGAGAAAGCCATGTTCAAGAGAGGTCCATAATTTGCAACAAGTACATTCTCATCAACAGTTAGTCCTCGTACAATTAGTACCACACTGGGTGCTCTTTCAGGGTGGCAGACATCACAACTGGTCTGCAAATCATCAATAGTGGAGACGAAATAGCATCATCTAAAAAGGGAGACATTGTTCAACCTGACCATGGCATTGTCCAACACACAGACCCGACTCTATGCTCCAACACTGCATAAGCTATTCAGCATTATTGCCAGAAAAATCATCGTCTCCCAACTCCTCCTTGAGCCCACAAGACAACTTCTACATGTTGAGAAAACTCTCCTGTATTCACAGACCATGCTCACAGCCAAGGCAAGTGAACTAGGGGAACACGTGCTCTGAGGAAGCGCACACAGAACAATGCTTTGCTGAACATCAACAGGCATGTTTGCAATGCAAATTCAAGACAAGCAATTTTTCCACAGCTTTTTTCATGCTAGGGATCGATCCTGGGGGGGGGGATAATCTGCTTTTTGCTAAAAATATAAAAAGATCTAGGTAAATTCTTCACCATCATCCTCCAGTGGAAAATAATTGAGGGGGTGGAAGTGAAGAAAAAAAATACCTGTATACAAAAAGTGTCCACGACTTTCACAACCATGAGAATTTATTAGCTTTAACAATGTTTCTGTAATCAGCATCAAGACCTTCCTTTTTCCTCTGGTCCCTAACATAGGAACCTGGTGCAG
The DNA here is from genome assembly GCA_013399075.1 of Chloroceryle aenea. Classification (NCBI taxonomy): domain Eukaryota; kingdom Metazoa; phylum Chordata; class Aves; order Coraciiformes; family Cerylidae; genus Chloroceryle; species Chloroceryle aenea. The sequence continues at coordinate 38,057 of VWZY01011213.1, forward strand.
ATGCTAACTGATGCCATGTCTCCAGAATAAAAGGAGGAAGGAGGAAGTAGACACACAATACTCATGGGGTCCCAACACAACTCCTATCCAGCCACGCCACAGGCTTTGAAAGCACAACCATATGGAGAAACATAAGACAGAGCAAAGACATCAGTCTGAAGTGCTTCTCTCTCTGCATTCAGTTTAGCAGGGAATGAAGGGGAGAAACACTGACTAAATGATTATGTAAATTAGCCAAGGTCGCTACCTCCAAGCCTTTAAAAGCAGAGATCCTACATTATTTTAGGCAGAACAAATACAAGGCAATCACAAAGCCTCAACTACTAACTAAAAGGACATCAGAAATACACATTTTGAGCCCAGAATGATTACTGAAGAAAGATTAGGAGCTTAATAGCTTCTTTAAAAGTAAAGGCATACAGAAAATTTAGCAGTCTTCCTTGGGCAAGAACACCCACACGGCTCACTCACCCATTCACTCCCATTTTTCTCTGTGTAGCATCTGACCAAAAGAAACCCAGACCACAGCCTCTGTACACTCCTGCATCATAGGCAGCAATAACTCTGACTTTTACAGTTTTATGTGGCTTGTTCACAAGATTCAGTCTCATGTGATCCACGGGCCTGATCCTTCTCCTAATAAGAGCAATGGCTCAACTCCATCTGATTCAGGAGTTCTGGAAGGGCCTTCCAATGGAAAAAGGATAAACTTCAAGGGTCCAAGGCTTATTAATTCATTTTTCTTGCTTCTACAAGTAATCCTGTGAAAAATAATGTGACTGCTCCTAAGAGTCAAAGATGCAAGACTAAGAGGAGAAACTGACTGATAAATATTTGGGGTTCCCCCTCCAGCAGAACACAAACACATTCCCCAAAGCATTCTCTGATTTCTACATATCAACTTAGACCACCAAAAAAAAAACAAATAAATAAAAACAAAATGCCTGAAAATGTCACTTGAGGCAGGAAGAAACCCAAGTCGTCCTCCTTTTAAAACAAGGGCAATCGAATGATGAGTAGCTGAAAATGTGGCCACACACACACACTCCTTCATATACAGATACATACACAGAGGCAGTTCATCAGAAGTGAATCAGAGAGAGAAAGATGAATTTGAACCCTTTATCCCCTGTCCTTTATAAAGGCTGCCACTCAGTAAACGGAGATTGCTCTAATTACTGTGACAATTCTGCACCCCGTTCAAACAACTTTTGTGTTCTGGACAGGTTTCTCTGCGAGTTTGAAATTCTTGGCCTGAGAACCACTCTTGTCTAAAAGAGGTTTCTCGTTGCAAGCACAGAATGCAACACTAACAAGTTGTCCCTCTTTTCAGCTCCTTTCATTCTCCTCTTTTCCAATTGCCTGATTCAGGGCTTAATGGAAACTTGTCAAGGCTTTTCTTCCCACAAACCCTGTAAAGCCCCAAGGCAATCTGTGCACAGAGTAACCACAGGAATCTCATATTGTCAATTAAAATTGAACAGACACCTGATAACCCAGTGTATGTTCACAAATAATATGCATCACATGCATGTACACAGACATGCCCAAGTTACCAGTCCGATACCCACGTTTGGGCACACTAGCAGCACAGCAACATGCCAATCCTCATGTACAGCCACCCAGCTACACCCAGCTTCTAGTTTTTGCTTTTTAATTTCAAATTTATGTAATTAAAAACAAGGTACTACTCACAAGCACTGCAGTTGAGCAAAAGATTTCAATGGAAAATAAACTAACTACATATAACAGGCATTTGGCCTTTAATAACCTTGGGGATTGTAAAGGTATTTAGCTGCTATCCAGATAAAATAAGCTCTGTGGATATTCTTTACACAGCAGTTTTTACAGTAGTTATGTGACTAGCTCCTGTAAAGTACCTTTTTTTTAAAAAAAAAAAAAACACAGACATGTTTTAAGATAAATTTTATGGTGTAGTTTAAGAATTAAGAAAAAGCCCATAGGGGAATGTGACAGGGATAAAGTAAACTGAGACACATTTAATTACAATTTAAAAAAAAAAATCCTTAAAAACTTGATCTCCAGACAAACTATAATATGTAACTCTTTCCAAAGGGAAAAAACCTTCCTGCCAATGTCCCCGAGAAAACAAAGGTAGAAACACTGCCATCCTATTCTTCTGATGTGTTCATTCAAGGTCATACCTTCCCCTGGATTCTTTAGTATTGGCAAACATTTGTGATGCGTAATTTCAAAAGCAGTCTGTTCAGCCTGGGTGCAGATCAGTGCAGCATCTATATGCCATCTTCCAGACCTTGCCTATGTCACAGTAGTGGCCCTGGTTTTATAAATCTCCTCAATCTAATTAAACCAATGCAAACCGCTTACTGTGTATGTTCCCAAACCAGTTCACTCATTTAGCCAAGTTAAAATTATTCAGGCTAGGGTTTAAAGCAGTTCCAAGAGAACCTCTATTAAATATTTGCAGCATTTAACAAAAGATAAATCAATGTAGTGGTTTGTCTAGAGAATAGAAAAGCTTATAGCCTCAGACATTTCCAGATCATTATTTAAGGAGTCACTGACTCTAGTGAGAGTTTGCATATGCTCAGAGAGATACACCCCCACCTTTTCTTGCCCCATTTTTCCCTTTCTTAAAATAGGACAAATTGTTTCTATTGTATCAACATCCAAGAATCTCTCATATGCCCCAGAAAGTCTCTTTGCAGTATTTTCAGTTTGCAGTTTTCTATTACTTCCCACATCCGCCTTTTGAGTGTCTCAGTTGCATCATCATCACTGGTGAATTAAAAAGCAGAGACTGATTTTGTGGTATATGGCATCTTTCACACCACAGATACTCTGCAGAGCTCTACAAAGCTGTGAGATAGATACTGGTTGAGCACAATTATATATTCATACTTGGTAGCCATTAGGCATGCAATCGTACTTCCCACAGAGCCTAGGGCATCAAAACCTGTTCTGCCAAGAGGGGAAAACAGTTAGGCAGAACTAACTGTATCAGTAGGACTAACAAAATGGTTATGGGACCTTTAACACTGCAGGGAGTCCCTCCTGAATTCATCCTCTCTTCCTGGCCAAATACCCACGTGAGTTTGGTACCAAAAAGATCTGACCCCAAAAAGTAGCTGCCCTCCCATTTTCTCCCTCCTCACAGTTCATCCAACAAGCAGCAGGAGCATTTCAAACAACACAAATCCAGTCTCTGCTCACCAAAGCCTACTTGTCTCCCATAATTTCTATCATTTTCCTGTCATCATTTCTTCTTTGCTGAAACCAGCAGCATATGAGTCAGAGAGCAATCATTAACTTTTACAACTTCCATACAAATCCACCTACTCATATTAGAAAAGCAGTATTGACATGCAACACAGCCTCGGACCAAATCCTGATCCTGCCAGGATGCTCCATGCCTCTGTGGGAAACTCATTCGATACTGCACTGCAGAAGCAGAAGCCTATTTAAGAAGCTACCACTGGAAACATTAACTTTGTTTTTTATCCCCCCCCCAAGAGCAAAGGACACCACAGAAGAAACAATATATCAATATGACATTTAGTTGAGTTTGCCTTTTTCAATACCTTTACCCACTTTTGAAGAAGTTGGCCATTGGTTCAAGACACATGGAGCCTGATCCAAAGCCTTCGTTATTAATAGAAGCCTTTTTTCCACTGACTTCAATGGATCTTGGACCAAGCCCAAGGAAGACAAGATTTCACAGCAGTAAGAGTGACACACATTCTCCNAGTTTTGTGTTTTGTTTTTTTTTTTAAATAGGCTCTAGCTGTCAGATTAATACACCCAAAATGTCTCTCTGAGGTTTGAAGGAATTACGGGCAGATACAAAACACCACAGTGAGATACATAATATTACCAGTATTTCCTCCAACTAGGGCATAAAGGCACCATCGCTAGCAACACTTCTTCTAAGCTGCTGCAGCCACACTTTAAAGTGTCCCATCGTTATACACTCCTCTGGTAACAGCTACAACATTACCCATGATGAATTAATTTGTATTAATATGGCTATCACACGCATTTCCATACGAAACCCATTGTTCTGGAGCATTAGCAGAAACCTCAACAAGTGAAGTAACATAGTACCCCTATATTTAGTTTAAAGAAATTTTAAATAAATACATTAAAACAAAATTGCTAATATCTTTAGTACATAATAATTGGCACAGCAAGCAGAAACCCACTTATCTTCTCAGTATGTATTTATAGCATCACCCTTCCCCATTCATTCCACATTTTCTAAGAGAATCTGCTGTACCCTACATCTGCAATTCATTGACTTTACAATTTACCACATGTTGAGATGGAGAGGTCTCAGCTCCATTTGAATCACTGCACAAATATGCAAGTGATTTATCGTTCTAAAACTGAAGACTGCAGAAGAACGACTCCACTTTTCCTGAACATTACTCCTTCTGGCAGACCATGAACAATTACAGCGCGTACTAATTAAGCTCTGTAAATGTGCTGTGCCCTGCTAATGCCTACCAGGCCTCAAATTTAGTTGCATGAAGCCAAACTTCAGCCAGCGACTTAACTCATTCAGCACTGTCCAGTTGCCTGAGCATGACCCCACGAAGAATAAGGGTCGAGGGTTTAGCCAACCTAAAACAAAGGCGCAAGACTGAACAGATTTTGCCAGAAAGAACTGGAGGGGGGGTGATGCCAGAGGGGGTGGGAAGCGTCTTGGGAACTGGAAGAACATCCTTGTTGATAACCTGTTAAAAAGGTACAATACCACACCAGCTTTGCAGTGTAGTGCTGGGGGATTCAGATCTGTCCCCAGGGGCTAATAAGTCACAGTACTCCATTGATTAAGGAAATGAATAAAACCTTCAACAAAACTGTACAGCTATTTGTGGAAGGGCCAAACTGACACTGCCCCCCCCC
>VWZY01011214.1:13144-26806 GCA_013399075.1 Chloroceryle aenea
GGCCCCCTACTCTGGGTGCCCCTGCTGGATGGAGCAGGGGGGTGGCACCAGAGCATCTCCAGAGGGCCCTTCCAACCCCACCATGCTGGGATTCTGGGATAATAGATGTATGCCTCCATAGATGTAGTGTGTCTATCTAACATCTATCCTTGATTAAAATGTGGGATCGGGATTCTGCAGGATTGTTTTTTAAATGCAGTTGACACAGAAGTAGAGAGAAATCATCCTTTTAAACATCTCCTTTGTATCTTGGCTTAGTTTCAGGAGGGTGACCTGGGGCAAAATCCTTTTAAAGTTCTTCTCAACAGTGCAAAATGAGATTAACTTGCTGCATGCAGTTCCAGCACACCAAGCTATACACACTGATCATGGAATATGCAAGAAGCAACCATAAGTACAAGATAAAGGAGGAATTAGTCTGCTATATAGTGGTTTCTTCTTTAAAAGAGATTATTAGATGCTTAAATTCTGATTTATTTGGGTTTTTTACAGAGTTATTTTGACTTCTTTGTGCCAAATTGGAGTGTGATGCTTTTTGCCCACGGTTGTCTTTGCATTTCGTTTAGCAGAAGCTGAAAGTATTGTAATCAGTACCCAGTGTGAACCTAAAATCTAAATAAAAATCCACTGTAAACACAGCCAGATGATTTCCTTGCTAAATCCCAAAGCAAACAGGTGACAGCTGAAAGAAATACACAGCTTTCCTTCAGGCAAAAGCCAAGGATCCTGTGCTCTGGTAGGAAACCTTTCTCAGCCTGATGGCAGCGAGCGGTGCCCCCGCCTCGTACCAAAGCTTTGTTAGGAGAAGGGGGGGCAGCCAAGGCAGAAGAGGCCAGCAGCATCCTGGGGGACACGGGGTGCCGAGGCAGAGCCCTCTGCCGTGGGGCAGAGCCCTGTGCCATGGGGCCCTGGTGTGGGGCAGGTAAACCAGTCCAGCAAGCTCCATCTCACAGCAGCTCCGAAGCAACGGCTGGGAAATTTCCTTTTTCAGCTTGAGCCATGTCAGCTCTTTTCTCCTCTTCTAATCTTCCTAGAGACTGTTGCTCCTGAAGGTTGTCTGGCCCGAAAGTGGCACATCGCTGACGTCGGTTAATTCCGTTAAGTTATGATGGAAGGGAAGCTTGGGTGGAAGCCCCGTTTCTGACAATACTAATCAGCTTACACCGTCTAGACCTGCCTGCAGATCAGCTAGGTCTGCTAACGTGAGCCTCGGCAGCTAGACTGACAGAACCAAATCAGATCACAAAGCTGTCAAGGAGCAGTCGCTACCCCAGAGCAGGGGAAATGTAGTAGAAGACAAGATAAGTACATTTTTTTCTCAGACCTCCCCCAGCCAGGAATCCACACGGATATCAGAGAGATTCAGATGACTAGGAAGGACAAATCCCATGGGCGTGCACAGTCCAAATCCCAGGGATCAGGGCACCTGAGCTGCTGGGAACAAAGTACTCGGAAATACAATAGCAAGCAAGGTGACCCTGGTAAGGTGGGTTCAGTACACAGTGGAGTGAGGAGCTTCCAGAAGAAGGTGACTGGTAAAGTACTCAGTAACAAGCACAAAAATCACCCGTCAGGCTCCAGTACAGCTGACAAAGGCACGGTCACAACGCTGCCCCTTTTTAGAATAGAGGGAAGGATGGACAAGGATTAAAAAAACCCAACCCAACCTGTGGAGAAATCCTTTGAGGATCCCTTCCGAGCCAGAACCTTCTGTGATTCCCATCTCAGAATTATTAGCCATTATAATTAATAATCACAAACCCCTGCTTGGCACCAGTGGGGTGCAAAGTACTAGAAGGGAGGGAAAAGGTCAGTGTTATGGAAAAGAAACAACCCAGAGGCAAAGAGTCAGTGAAATTATTTTTACTTCACAGAGAAACCGAAGGAAGGCAGCATGATAAACTGGAAACAGCTTTGTTTTAATGAATCACATCAAACCAGGCCACTTTTTTTCTCCCCAAGACAATAATGATCTCATGATTTCGAATGAAGAACCAGCTGATACAGCTTCAACACCCTTACCACAGCCGAGCCAGCTCGCGCCGTGTTCTCCCAGCAAATGAGAGGAGCATGGTCTGAAATAAATCATTACCATTTTGAGAGGTCTATGTTATACTTCACTTCATAGAGCAATGGTAACACACGAGAGGTGCAGAGCCTGCCGGGGAATGGTACTGCATGGAGCAAGGCTGTTCATGTTTATTTCCAAGAGGAGATGCATCTGCTCAGGTTGGCCAGCCCAAGGAGGACATCTAAAGATCCCTGCGCCAAGATGGGATGGATTGCAATATACTGGAGGACAGCCCCAGTCAGGACCAGCTGTGCCGTGCCAGGAAGACTGGAGATGTAGGAAGCTACCAGCTGATAGATGCTGCAAGTATGAGGTGAAAGCAGGAGCAATCCAAGTGTCTGTATGGCCCAGAAAAGGGGACAGAGCTTAACTGAAAAATACTGAATCAGCCTGGTGCAGCTGTGGAGCGTGGCCTCTGAAGAGGAGGAGCTTTACCTGAGAGATGCCCAGAGTAAATCCTCCACTCCAGTCCGTGCTGGGAAGGTGTTGGCTGACCGTACCTCGCTGTGACCGGGGTTTGGTGATGGGCTTCAAGGAAGAAGCGGATCAAGGACCATCTGTGAGACAACACAAAAGCCTTCTCAGAAAACTAAGCTAAAATAAAACGGAAAATCTTCCCTTCAAGGAGAGATTTGGAACAATGAGCATAAAGACGTTTCAAGAGGACCTGGTTAATGATCTTCAACCGCATAAAAGTCTGGAAAGAAACATTAAAGGATCAGTTTTCTATGTTTAGCATCACAAAGGGAAACACAAGCAAGAAAACACTCATGGAAATTTCTAGTGCTGGGGAAGAAGCTGTGCTGGAGCAGGTTGCCTTGGGAGGTCTGCAGAGTTTTCTTTCCTGGGACCAAGAATGAGCTCTGCCCCAGGAGTGATGCAACCAGAGCTGATCCTGGCCTGGGGCACGGGGTGTCCTACACACCTCCCGTGCCCTTAGGGTTACGAATTAAAGTGCAGATTAAAGAATGGGCTGAAATGCTTCCTGGCAGTTCGGGCTTAGAGCAAACCAGGGGTGTGCTTCTCAGTGTCACTGGTCACCGCAGTTAGAGCGGCCACCACGGGGGGTTCTCCTTAGCAAAAGTCATCTCCAGACTTGCTGTTTTCAGTTTTCCACCTGCAAAACATGGAAAACTCCTCAAGGACAGACACTCTACAAGGGCAGCTTTCAAAGGTGCCTCCTGCAAGCTCACCTCAGCTGTAAAGCCACAGCACCTTGGCCACACTGGCCAGGGCCAGCTGCTCCTGAAGGACAGGGTGGCCCAGGGCAGGTAGGACCTCACCAGCCCAGACACGACCCACGGGGCCCAGTCATGGCTGGTAGGAGGGTCCATCAACAGCCTTGGGCACAGCAAGGAATAAAACATGTCCAGGGGCCAGCCAGAATCAAAAGAAGATGGAGCTTGAGAGAGAACCAGGTCCAGAGTTCTCTCAAGAGAGAATATTTTTTTCTCTCTTCACAGACTCACCTCAGGCCACTGTTTTCCAAGAGGCAGGGTGGAAAATGAAGCTGTTCCCTGCACACAAGGGGCTCAGATTCACAGCTTTCCACTCGGCCAAATCAAAAAGAGCACTTCCAAACCTTTGGAACGCCACGTTCCCTATCATTTTTAATTGGAGAGTGCCCTGTGTAAAGATTATTTTCAGAAAAAAAAAAAGAAAGTTAGGAATGCAATTAAATACATTCAAATAAAAATGTCTGTGCCAGGCCCTGAGGTCCTGTGCTTGAATTTATTAGCGTAGCTCTGCTCAGCCACTCTCTGTGCCTGAACAGCAATTTGTTGAAACAATTACTTTTTAATAACGGGCAACTTCTGGCCTCGCAGGAGCTTCCACTCCCCTGGGAATTGCATCTGCACTCCTCCCGAGGCTCAGCCTGGCCCTGAGCAAACGGGGCCTTCCTGGGCACGAGGAAAGGAATCACTCGGCAGAATCACATTAGTGAAGGGCTTGGTATTGGCAAGATTAATTTGCCTTTCTCTCTCTTCTTCTTGGAAAATGAACACTTGGAAGAATTACCAAAAGCCTTTGTTACACGTGGTTTAATTTATTTACTTCCTCAAAGTGTGTAGCTGGAGTGAATCAGGTGGCACGTAAAGCTTCGGTCTTAGGAGAGCCCTGCCAAAGAGCTGCTGGGAGAAATGAGGAAGCTTTCCAGGTGGACACTGCGGGGCTGGGTATTTCTGTCTGTAGACACAGTACCACAGTCCACAAGGCAGCTCTTTTCCTTTGCCAGCCACTGTGGCAAACATTTTCTAACCAGTGAACAAGCCTCTCTGAGCATCTCTGCTGCCATAATAACGGCCCTTGGCGGGTGATTCTGTAGGAAGCTTATTAACACGTTCCTGCCTACATTAAATCTGAGGTCCTGGAAGTATCTCCTGTGTCCTGGGATACATTCTCCTGTGCATCATTTCCATTTGGACCTTTCCTGATACCAGGCTGAGAAAGAAAACGCATGCACTGATAGCTTACATGAACTGGGTGAAGAGTCTCCTCAAACCACTCTTCCATTTCAAGCACTGGAAATGGCTGAATGGGAGGGAGGTCATTGTTTGGGTTTTTTTAAAGCAATGCACATTTAGAGTGCTGCTCATCGCTCGAGGAGCTGTCTGGAGTTAGTGGAAGGTGCCAGGCTGTAAATGCTGCGTCGGCTCAGCTTACAGCACCAGGGCTCACGTCCATTCGGATAACTCCTCCTGTGTTCCTAGGTACTACACAGCCCACCTCTGGGAATGTATATCCCAGCAGCAGTAACACGTTCTGCTAGGAAAGAGCCCAGCCCCAGGGGTTTGCAGGTGCTGGCTGCAGAAATAACCCCGCTGAACGTGATGCCCGCCCGTGAGGTGCCAGCCTGCCCGACCTCTGGCCAGCGGCTTCGCTGCCACTGCTCAGAGGCTGCACTGGGGAGAGGCTGACACCTGGCCGGGGGTGCTGTGCACTCAGTGGTGTTTCCACTCACAGGCCAGAGGCTTCTTTAAGCACAGGATGCTCGAGCCAACAGAGAAGGGCAGGTCTGAGGTGTAGCAGGATGGGCTGGGGTGGAAGCATGATGGTGATGACCTCCATGAAGCCAAGTGCCAGCATCTTCTCTGTCTTCCCTCGCCTCTGCAGTCCTCTGACAGCTTCTGAGAGCTCCTCCCTCCTTCTTGGGGCTCCTGTGAGACAGGAGCCAAGCCACCAGTGCATGGGGTCCTGGGACTTTCCCCTTTGTTTCAAGGGCCCCTGATGGTGCCACATTTGGCCCTTGGCTGAGCTGGTGTTTGTTAATTCAGACAAAGGCAGCGTATTTCACAGGGCTGTTGGAGGCTGGGGGCTTCTCTCTGCGTACCCTGCACCACAGATTAATAACAGCAGCAGCAGCACTGAAATGAGTTAAATTCTGTTCTGGTAGTTAAAATAACTGTTGAAAATGCTGCATCCAAATGAGGACACTGCTGCTGCCGTTGCCTCCGGCCATTATTGGCACAAAGAAAAAGTGACATTTTGTGCTCTTCGTCTGAGGCTCTGTCTGGGGGAATGGCAGGGCAAGATTCACCCGCCTACTATCCTGGATATGAGGGGCACATGCCCAGGCCCACTGAGAGCGTGGAGCTCAGTCCTGCCCTGCTGGCTCCAGCTGCCATGGCCCATGGCCGCAGCACGCGGCTCCATCTGTGGATGACCCGGGAGGAGGCGTGAGCCACGGAAGCCGTTCTTCCAAACACGCAGGGGCTGCTGGGCTTGAGGGGACATTCTGAACCGGGCTGGTTTCTGAGCTCTCATAGAGAAGGAGATTCCCAAGCACAGAAGCCAAGAGCAGAGGCACTGGCTGGGCTCTCGCGTGCTGGCATCCATCTGAAATGGACTGCAGAAGATGGTGACAAGCGACAGCCTCGCCCTCACATTGCCATCTCACCAGGGACGTCCACCGACGGCAGCTGCAGGACCAGAGGCAGGGCTGGTTCTGCTGAAGGGAAGCTGAGCAGATTGCCATTCCCACGAGAGGCTGGAAAAGGGAAAAGAGAAAATGTGGTTTGCATTTGAAAAACCAAATAGAAATCCTTTAAAGCTGAGATGCTGTCAGAGTTACAGATTCTGCTGCTTGAGGGGTTAAAACCATTTGAAGCGGATCTGTAATGGAAAGGCACAGAAGCCTTGGAAGGGAATCTGGAACTCACGTTACTATGAGGAGAGACAGTAAAAAGCAAAGCAAAAAAATAAAAGTGTGAGGACTTAAAATAATCAAACAAAGCAGAGAAGAACAGTAACGGAGAAACCCGTGTGCTCGTCCTTTCTAATTTCTTAAACATTTTACAAAGACCTTCAAAATTTCTGTAATCTTTACAGTGCCAACCTCTTCTTGGATAATTTACCTCAAGAGACATTGAAAAGCTGGTGTACTGATCTCCTCTAACTTGCTATCAGTAGCTCTGGTTTTTGCAATTAACTAATTATAGAGAAAATTAACCTGCTCACCTGAAAAGAACAGAAGACTTCAGACTTGACTCATTAAGACCATCGTGTTTTCTGAAGGAAATTGTGCTGTGAAGATTAAATGAAATTCATAAGGGAAGAACCAGTTCCATTGAATAATTAACTTAATAAGTACCAAGCTCCTATCACTGGTATTCCCACTGCCAGCTAATCTTCCCTAAGCCTTGTGCATCTTCCGTTCAGCGCGCAGCAGACGTCGGCAGCAGATGTTGAGGAGCAGGGACAGCGCTTGAACGTGGCCATACAAGTAGTCTGAAAGCAGTCGAAACGATGACAACGAGCATTTGTTTGGCTGTGAGAACAGGCATTGTTCATCCCCCGGGCACTGTCGACAAAAGCCAGGGAAAAACAGGGCTACAGCAAAGCGTGTTCGGTGGCAATGACCCCTGTGAATGAAGCCGAAGGTCTGGTTTACAGTGACACGTGTGTGGCTACAACCACTGCTCCAGAACAGGCGTGGAGACCTGGGTGGTTGTCGTGGCTGTTGCTCTGCTCTGAACAGAGAAGAATCTGCCACCTTCCCATGCTCACGGGTACTTCTGCCTCCTGGGTAGATAGTGTTCATAGAGAACGTGCAGTGGGGCAGCTGCCACCAGCTCCGTGCCGCTGCTGCCGATGTGTCCTCCAGCTCAGGCTTCCTGCAGCATCTCGGAGACCTCCCCGTGCTGGCATCCTGGCTTCCCATGGCTCCTGCTCACAGAATGCCCATGAGAAATATCACCTGGGAACCAGTGACTGACACGCAGTCCACGTGTGTTAATAGTAGCTGTCCTTTATGTCCCAAAATGACATTTGCAGAGTCCTTGAAAAGTGCCCGTCAGTGTTTCCATCCCTTCCTTTCTTTACCTCTGGCATTTTAGCGAGGCTCCACGCGGCAGGGAGGTATCTGCACGGCTCAGGAGGCAGGGATGTGCTTCAGCCTTTCTCTGCCTCGTGCCTGTGCGCTCTGTAGACAGCTGACCTGCAGAGCTGTAGCTGGCACAGCCCCGAGGACACGCGGCCGTCCACTGCCAGCACCACCCCTGTGCTCGGTCAGGTTCCAGCCGCAGTGGAAATCTCAAAAAGCAATGCACAAAATGAGAATAAAGAACAACCAGACCTAAGGAGCCCTTGGCCTTCTGCGTGGCTCCTTTCCTGGTCACTGAGTTTTATCTGAGGTACAGTCATCATCAGTTTTAAATGATCAATCTTATCAATGTTTATAAATATCTAGAGGACAGGGGGTGAGAGGATGGGGCCAGACTGGCCAGTGGCGCCCAGCCACAGGACAAGGGGCACTGGGCACAGACTAGAACCCAGGAGGTTCCAGCTGAGCAGGAGGAGCAAGTTCTCTGGTGTGAGGGTGTGGGAGCCTGTGCCAGGCTGCCCAGAGAGGCTGTGGAGTCTCCTGCTCTGGAGAGATCCCAACCCCCCCTGGACCCTGCGCTGCTGGGCCCCCTGCTCTGGGTGCCCCTGCTGGGTGGAGCAGGGGGGTGGCACCAGAGCATCTCCAGAGGGCCCTTCCCACCCCCACTGTGCTGGGATTCTGTGAACAACCCTAGAACGTTAAGAAAACAATGGAATAACAAGAAGCCAGAGACAAAGTTTCTAACAGAGCTTCAGAAGTGGAAGGAGGGGAGGATTCCAACCCCCGAAGTCAGCTGCTGCACGCAGGGACCTGCACCAGGGAGTGTGGGTAACCACAGTGCAGACTTCATTCTACTCTCTTCCGAGTTATCCTCACGCAATGTCATACTGGGATTGGAGAATTAATTTTAAAAAAGAGGTTGACACTCCAAAAACTGACAGGGCTCTAAGAAAGATTAAAATAGAAATAGTCTACTTGAGAATTTAACTGCAGTCTAGGGCACAATTAGTGAGCAAATACACCATTAATTGAAAGGATCAAGGGCATAGCAGGGCTGTTATAAGTGGACTGACTGTAGCAATATCACGGTTAACTGAGTGACTATTTGCCTGCACTTGAGCAGAGAGCAGAACTCGTAATTAATTACTTGTATTGCCATCTTCCTCTGGAGCGATGCCACTTCCCAACGGCACCCACCACCATTGAAAAGAGGCTGTTTCTTGGAGCTGGACTGTTGGACATGGTGTCTCAGCAGTGAAATCTCTGATTCATTGTTGCCTGGACCGCATCCCCTCCTCTGAAACACGGCTCGGTGGATAAAATGAGCACCTGTGGAGGGAACTGGGGAGAACACTCACCCCTGGTCTGTCTCTGGGAAAGAGAAGCTTCATTATCACACACAAAGAAATGTTTCACTTCCCTTCTAACAGATTCAGAGAACTGTGCTGAATCTCATCCCTGCTAAACACACCTGCTGACATTTATATGTCATGTCACCCCCACCCCAACCCCCTCTTCCCCTCACTTCAATCCAGTGGAAAAAAAAATAATAATAAAAAGCTGTTTCCTTATGGGTTAGACCAAAAAGTTCAGTATTCTCAAGGTCCTTTCAAGTAATGTTGGTTTTATAAATAAGATGTCTCTGAATATAATGGCTTTCTTTCTTGCTCCGAGAAATCCTGTGAAGGAAATTTTTTAGCAAGTGATGAACTTGACACTGGCTTGCTGGGGATTTTCAAGGAAGTTTTGAGGAGCTGTTCAAGCAGAGAACAGGAAGATAGATTCATTTTAACCTCCGAGCACAAATGGTTTCTAAAAAGGTCACATTGCTGCAAGTCATGACATTATGAGCCTGATCTCATGAAGCTGGTATAAACTGGCCTGCAGTCACATTTGTTCCTCCCTTAAATCAGGACTGAATTTCCTCGGCAGACACAGCTCTGCGGGGTAGCTGCTGGGTGAGGCTCCTGTGCCCTGCGCCGTGTCCAAAAGGAGACACGATGACCGCAGCGTCCCTTCCAGTGGGACAGGAGTAAGAAGTCAGCTACGAATCTCTCTCCTGGTCTGCTCTCCTCACAGCTCCTGAGGTCACTGTCTCTCAGCTTCTACAGCTCAGTCCTCGCTGTATCAGACCCTGTAAATATTTAACTGCCCTGATGTGCAGCACTGGTGACTTCCAACGTTATGCATTTTAAGAGAAGAACCTCTTGTTGATTCTTCTCCCACCTGCTATGCCAGGGACTGCGTTCAAAGCCCACCTCCTGCACTGTTAGCTCAAGAGAACGAGGACAGGTTCCTCACTTCTGAACGTGCCCAGCAGATGAGAGAGAGATTCTGACAAACCCATCCCAGTCAAGAACAGAACTCCTTGGATGGGAGAGCAAAGCAGCCCAGGGGTGGTGTTGGGGGGACCAGCAGTGATGTGTGGACACCGCAGTCCGTACCACCTGGTACTTGACTGGAGAATATTCAGCTGCCACCCACACCCTGCAAGATGCCTGCTCTCAGGAAAGCAAGAAAAGCTCATCCAGCTGAACACATGACAAAAGTTTATGGACATGGAAGGTTTTTTTTCCCAGAAACTGACTTAGTTTCCTAGAAATCTGCTCTTTGCGACCCAAAGAACCAGATCAGGTCACTTTGCTCCTGCTGTCCATAGCCCGTGCTGGCTGGGACTGGGATGGGCACCCTCTCTTCACTCTCTCTCCAGCCCATCTCAGCTTGCTCATTAATTAAACAGGGATGGCATCACGTCCCCTGGTGTGGGGCTGCTTGCTCCATCCTCTCCACCTAATGAAACAAGTTCCCTGGTGTGGGGCTGCTTGCTCCATCCTCTCCACCTAATGAAACGGCCCCGGCTATGGAGCTTCCCTGGCAGTCCTGGATTAAGTGAAGGTGAGTGCCCGGGGGACAGCTCTCAGCTCTCCCATCCCAACCTGCTCAGGGATCCTTTTTACTGTACTCCTTGAGGAGAAAGGACTGGAGAACATTTCACCGTCCTCTTTAGCACAGAGATGTCTTCCTGCTTTTTTCAGGGGCAGAAAAGAAATATTTATAGTTCCTGCTGGTCTGAACCATGACTAACAGCCTCAGTGCAGCGCAGCAATGTGTCCACAGTGCTTCTAGGATTTTATCACTAACGTGATGCGTGAAATCATATCGACCTAAATATTCCCTTCTTCTGGTCTGTAGCTTTGCTAGGCCTGCCTCACTTGTCAGGTTGTCCTCTTCCTCTGCTGATCTCCCCAGTGACACGGCTGCTCTCTCACCACTGCCCTTCCCTCCCCTTCCCAGGGGCTGTGCCACGCTCGAGGTGCCAGCTCAGCACCCCCCAGGATGGGGCATCAGCCGGGTCTCTCTGCCAGTTCTTGCCTGCAGGAGGAGGGTAACAGTCCCATACTCACAGGCATCCTGTAAATCCTTTACGGGGTACAGAACACTCTGAAGTGGCAGGACCACAGCTAAAGGAGAGAGAAGGACAGCGAGGAAGCTCTGCTGCAGGTGCAGACCCTGCCCCGCTTTCCCCGGATGGTCTCTGTACGGTGAAGATGTGCTCGTGAATTGTGTCCTGAACCAGGTTTTCTGCTACAACTAGAAGAAAAATGAAACTTTAGACTTAACTAGTGAGAAGCTGAGTAGGTTAGGAGAGGAATGGGAGGAGGAGGGAAGAAGGGGAGCATGAAAGAGAGAGGGAGAGGAGAAACTAGTAGTTATTAATCTATAAAAACTTCTTTTTTTTAACTACATGGCTTCTTGCCAACGCTGCCTGCAAATTCTACTAAGGGGTTATTAATTTCCCAGACACGTCTTGCATTTCCCCAGGTTGCAGTTTGCCTGCTAAGAGAAGACATTCATATTTTGACACTGTATAAGCCGTTCCAGATCCGCTCGATGTAACGAGCTGTTATTAAGGTTAGAAGCCTTTCTTGCATATTTAAATTAGAATTGTTCTGTGCAGGTTAGGATTTGTGATATTCATCCTGGATACCCAATATACAATTATTTGTACAATTATGCCCCCTCCAGATACACAGGGCACGTCCTCTAGTCCACAGTTATTTTTCCACATTTCTCTTCTAGCATACCCGGAATCTCCGGGGTTTTGTGGCATGAAGATCATTGGTACAACCAGTTCTGCCTGATTTTCCAGATAGCTGTAGGCTTCCATCAGGGTGCCTATCAGCCCCTGAATGAGGGAAACCAGCACTCTGCAGGGGTTTGTTCACACCCTGCATGCATACACATGAGCAAAAACTAAACAGTTGAGAACTTCCCAACCTCAGAAAGGAAACAAGCCAAACCCTAACATGATGGTAGCAGCCTGTAAAGGCAAAGATGGCACAGGAACAGTGGGTCAGGTAGGAACAGATCACTTCAGAAAAGAAAAAGTAAGGACCCCAATCAACTTAACAGGCAACATGTTGAAAACATGCCCCTCGTTTTCCCCAGGACACGTGTTCCTCAAGCAGAGGATCACAGGACCTGGGGATGCCCTTTGTTTTCCCCAGGACACGTGTTCCTGGAGCAGAGGATCACAGGACCTGGGGATGCTCCTTGTTTTCCTCCTCTGCCCCCCAGCCTAGCATGAGCTGAGGCCACAGGCTTGCCCGTATGTAAAGTATTTCTGCAGGGCTTGTGCCTGGCAGGTGCTTCAGAGGGAGCACACCCGTAGTGCCCAGCACCCCAGCCAGCCAGGACCCCGCTCCGGGGGCCAGGGCAGAGCACAGCCCTTCTGCTGGGTACCACTCCTGCCACAGCATCAACACCATCCCGCGGGTTGGGGTCAATTTGATGCTTATCACAGAATCGTTTTGGTTGGAAAAGATCAGTGAGTGCAACCATTAACCCAGCACTGCCAAGTCCACCACTGACAGATCTTAAATCTCTCCATTTTCCCCCAGAATCCCCAGGACACTGGGCAGGAATAGTTCTGGCTGCTGTTCAGGGTCAAAACCCAAGCCAGACAGAAGACATGGATTCAAAACCTGCAGAACCTCGGGCAAGAGCTGCTGAAGCCCAGCGCTGAGGTGAAGGAGAGATGAACTTCTCCCCCCGACCTGGCTCATCCCGCCCTGCTCCAGGCTTCCAGGGTCCACGGTGCTTTCCCTCTTTAGCTCTTACTTTAGAAGCTCTGAAATGAGAAGGAAAGGGACCTGAAGGGACTTAATCTAGTGCATTTACCTGCCACTTTCTCCGAGACAAGCCGTGTTACTCCGTATTCTAAATTAACTCCTCTCCTGCTCTCGTAAAGCGAAATGAAAGACAGCTTCCTTGATTGAAAGTGCAAAGCTGGCTCGTTACTCGCGATGCTCGGAACAGGCATCCACGTTTGCAGGTAACGTTGCTTTTCAGTCTTTCACACAACCCCAGGCAGGCTGAGTTATTACCTGCTGCAGGCTGGAACAGGGGCTGCCTCCTGACAGGCTGTTCCGAAGCTCAGAAACATATTTTGATCCTTATTCTGAAATGTATTCTATTTAATCCTCAGCTCTGCAGATACAAAAAGCTCCAGGTTCCTGTGGGATCAATATTGCAGCACTTTGACATACGATATTTGACATCTGTCAAAACAATATAATAAAGTGTAATGGTAAATAGCACCAAATGAATATGACAAGGCTCTGAGAAATTATATACTTGAAGTAAAGGTAACAAAGCTGCTTTACTTCAATGAAACAGAATACTGTGGGAAAATTAACAAAATCAGCACATTGCCAGGAAGCTATTTCTTCTTTTTATGTGTGAAACTCCTTTTTCCAGTGGAAATGTTCCCTTTAGAGTATTCCTGAATAAAACACTGAAGCTGCTCCCTCAATGCCTGCAGAAATTAGTGTGGCCTTTGATACAAACCTAATTAATTTGGACCTCCTTCATGAGTTTAATTTAAATTTCTCACGCACATATATGTTTCTTGATCTGGAACCTATGAAAGGCAATTTATCAAATCTCCTGCTCCATACATTGCAATTACAGAAAGAAACAGCAGCACATAATTTAACATGTTTAATATACTAGTTTAGTTCATTCAATTTAAAACAAGTCCCCAGGAGGAGTAAGAGGAAACTGAAGTTGTCCAACTCCAAACATGCTGCCGTAAGACAGGGAATTCCATCAGCAAAATTTTGCCTCACTGTGGGGAGCACCCTAAAATCCAGGAGTAGGAACATCTGCTTTTACAAATAGACACATTTTTGTCTTCTACATCAAAGCATCACTTTTCTTCTACTATTAAAGAGCTGGGGAACAATTTCTTCCCCCCCCTCCAGGG
>VWZY01011214.1:30671-56071 GCA_013399075.1 Chloroceryle aenea
GAAGCTCATGAGGTTCAATAAAGACAAGTGCAGAGCCCTGCATCTGGGGAGGAATGACACCAGGCACTGGGGCAGATTAGGGGTTGTCCTGATGGAAAGCAGCCCAGGAAGAAAGACCTTGGAGTCCCAGTGGACAGTAAGTTTTCCATGGGACAGCAACGTGCCCTGGGGCCAGGAAGGCCACCAGCAGCCTGGGGTGCCTTAAGAAAACTCTGTCCAGCAGGTTGAGGGAGGTTCTGCTGCCCCTCTACTCTACCCTGGTGAGACCACACCTGGAGTAGTGTGTCCAGTTCTGGGCTCCCAGTTCAAGAGAGACAGGGATCTGCCGGAGAGAGACCAACGGAGGCTACGTTGATGATGAAGGGGCTTGAGCATCTCCCCTGTGAGGAAAGGCTGAGGGAACTGGGGCTGTTTAGCCTGGAGAGGAGAAGGCTGGGAGGGGATCTGATGAATGTCTATAAATACCTGAGGGGTGGGGGTCAGGTGGAAGGGGCCAGGCTCTTTCTGTAGTGCCCACAACAGGACAAGAAACAACGGGTGTAAACTTGAGCATAGAAGGTGCCACATCAGGAGATGCCTGCATTTAAGGCAAGAAAATAACCTGCTTAAGATGCTTCTGCCTCATGGGTGCACCAGGTCTCTGCTTCACCTGCCTCTGCACTCCTTTTACCACGCAGTCCAAAGGCTGGTGGCAGAAATAGCGCTCCTGACAAGGGAAGATGGTATTATGTATGCAGCAGCAAATCCAGCTGAGTGCCGAACACCATCAGCCCTCATTTCATCAGGAGCTGAGGGCACTTAACACCTCGCAGGGCTGAGATTAGAAACCTGGCAAGAAATAAGCGATTGTAATTCAACTTGTTCCACTCTG
Source organism: Chloroceryle aenea (assembly GCA_013399075.1). NCBI lineage: Eukaryota > Metazoa > Chordata > Aves > Coraciiformes > Cerylidae > Chloroceryle > Chloroceryle aenea. Next base: position 31,543 of record VWZY01011214.1, read on the forward strand.
TTAGTAATTTCCTGGCCTGAGACCATCTGCTGTTCAGAAGTAGCTTTTCTAACACAGTGGGGCAAGTCAGGAAAATTTATCAGAACTGTTAAAAAAAACTTCCCTAGCACGTTAACACTCCTCCTTTACCAGTCTTTAATTATTTATAATAGTGCCGTGGAACCTTAGAGTCCTTGGGGTTTTTTTTGTGCTAAAAGTACAAATGTCTGCGAGCCAGAACCTCTGCAGAGCAGCAGGAGAAGCTCTGCATTCTCCTCAGCCACGAGCCTTCGGGGCTCTAGCACCTAAGCAGCTACTCACAAACCCCCGTGCACCCTTACGTCACCTCCTCGGGACCTCCAGTACCAAAGGATAAGGCACCTGGGCACTTGGGAACAGCTCTGGTGGCCAAACAGCCCAGATTAGAGAAGGACAGACCTGTAAGTAGATTGTTGTAAACCCAGGATAAACGCCTGCCAAAGCATTCATCAGACCCGAGAGACCAGAGACCCCGAAGGGGGTGACTGAAGGTTTACAGATCCCACGAGTCCACCACGTACCAGGCAAATCCTTGTCACTGGTGCATTTTCCACCCCAGGGAGCAGAAATCCTGTCCTGCTCCGAGGGACATCTCCTCAGTGGCAGCAGAGGTGCTTTGTATTCATCCCTGGCCTCCTCCTTGCTGCCATCCTTCCGCCCAGAGACAAGCCAGGGGCAGATCAGATTGCCTTAATTGCCCTAATTGTCCTTTCTCCTCCGAAAATTGATCTCATTCCACTTGAGGTTCCTGCAGCTGGCAGGTCAATGCTGACCCCTCTGAAGGCCACCCCTCCTTCCAGTAATAAAACCTTCAGGGTTTTCCTTCTGATCCCTTCCTCCCCCTTTCCTGCCCTGCTGTGCTGCCTGCAGCCAGGATGCAGCACTCCTCTTCCTAAGGCTCCAAAGGGAGGAGGCTGGGGAACCTGGAAGTATAAAACCACTAAAGCCCAGTAAGGCGAGGTGTCGCTCTGAGATGATCTGCTCTGAGCTAAACCAGCACATCATTCAACAGGGAGTGTTGGAGTGGTGGGAAGACGTGGCTGTGTTCTGACTTAAACACGGTTGCTTTAGTAACTCAGCCATATCCATTTCCAGCGTGCTTGCGTGGAACCACAAACATCTTTTTCCTCCCAGAAAATGAAGGAAACAGGGAACAAAGGATTATATTGGGGTGGGCAAGCAGCTGAAGGAGAGAAAGAATCAGAAGCACACCTGGAACCCACCAGACCTGATTCCCAGTATGATGAGGGGGATCAAGCCTGAAGAGATGCCCAGTTTGCGTGAGCAGAACTTGCCCCTGTTGCTCTCCTTATGGAGATGCCAACTGGATGCAAAACCACAGCGAGCTGCTGTAGCCTGTTGGAGTGAATTAACAAAGTTTATCTCCCATTTCCAGGTTTCCATGGCGATGGGAAAAGTGTGAATGACTCTTTAGCTGTCAGGCACAGGGAGGTCTGTAATTCAAAGACAAATGCTGGCGCAGATACGTGGCCACATCATTAGGTGAATGGAACAGAATAGAGCAGAAAACTCCATTGTTGGAGGAAGCAGCTCCAAGGTACACACAAGAAGAAAGAGTTGCCCTACAACTGCCAGGGGAATTGGGGAAGGGGTAGGGAACAAATCCTGCCTTTTAACATCCAGAAATAAATGAAAAAAGGGGATTAATACAGGGAAAAAAAAAAGAAAGAAAGCTTGAGCATCTATTATATTCTGCCTCATATTGGAAATCCTTTGAAAGATAACACCGTGCAGGACAAGTAACCATTCATCTGAAGGTGCCCTGTGAACTGCAAGGTCATTCCAGGACATACACAGTCCATCAGGAATCATCTTTCCCTCCTGCCTTTTTTCTCCCTTCCCCTTGTGAGAATGGCCCTAGAACACCAGCATGTGCTTAGGTGATGTTTAAACCTTGCCCATTTCTCTCACCTGACGCCTCTGCCTGCAGGCCCATAGGCAACGCGTGGTACAAATGAAAATCACACTCCAAACAGAAGAACACGGGGAAGAACACAGGGAAGAACATCTTCTCAGATGCTTCTGCTACAGGCCAGTGGCTTCAGACGTGGTCATTGGTCTCGGCTGTAACAAGCCAGGAAGAGCACTGCAGCCTGCCCTGCCCCTCACCCGCAGGGGCTTTTGGCCACACTTTTTTCCCTCCTGATGACTTACTCTGAGTTTTCAGGGGCTCAGTGTCCATAGAGGAATAGTGGGATTTTCAAATACATCCAAAGTGAGGATAGCATGGGGGGATTCATGTTAAATTAAGGGAGCTTTCTGAGAAGTACTGATGAAAGCAACACACCTCCCCAGTCCAGCTGGGCCACAGCAACCTCTCCAGCTGGTTTTGTGCCCAGTTACCCTTCCCTCCACCCTGCTGCATGCCCTCTATGGCCAGTTAGTGGCTTACGGTGGCAAAGTGCATCAGGGCCAGGGCCAGCAACAGTCAGTCTCAGACCCAGGAGAGTGTTTTGGGATAAACCACCAGCCAGGGCCAGCCCCACAAGCCCTGGGCTGGCTCAGCTCTGTTCACAACTCAGCACACTCGCCAGAGGATGGGATTGCTTTTCCAAGGAAGGAGAACAGCCCTGCAGGGCATTTCCAGCTCTCCTGGAGAGCTCTCCCCGCTCTCATGGTCACCCCAAGGGCTGTGGCTAAAGAGCTGAAGGATATCTTGGCTGAGAAATATCCATTAGCCACATTTTCCACTCATTTCACTCACATCTGCCACTCAGAAACTCCCAGCACTCTGGAGTTCAAGCTGTTACCTGCAACCCTATAATTAACTTCCTCGGAGGTGGATACAAACCACCCTGAACTCCAAGCCTTTCATTCCAGGAGATTTCTGTCACTCCATATGATCAGCTCAATCCAGCCATGCATGATCTCAGAACCTGGACGATGATTTAGATCTGAGATTAAGTTCCCTTCTGAACTTAAACAGTCACCTCATTTGGGATTTATGCCAATTACCTCCAGACAAGCAACACTTAGGTGGCTGGGTCCCCAGAGGGACTGAAAAGCTGTGGTGCTGAGGGCCAGGGGTCAGCAGTGCCCTGGCAGTGCCAAGGGAACAGTTGGACTCGAGGATTTAAAAGTCTCTGCCAACCAAACCAGTTCTATACAGAGAGGAAAAGTCTGTCCAGACAGCGGTGAAGCCAGTATACTGGTGACACTGGGGTACACAGCCAGCTGCTGCCGGGATGGTGCCTTATTCCTCCCACATCTCCAGACCTTCCCCTGCACAAACACGTGTGTTTTCACCAATCATCTTCATGGACTTTCTCTCTTTGCCTCTTCTTGGCAAACGCCTGACAGTAATCACCAGGGCTTCACAGCAGGGCAGGAGCCAGCCCTAACCAGGGGTTATTCATGGAGCTCCATCAGTAAGAAATTCAGGGAAGCCAGATATGCAGAGATGCAACTCCCCTGAGAAATGGCTTGCGAGGAGCTCAGACATCCATCAGTCCTCTGGGGAACAGGAGGGTCATTAGGCACGACAGAGTAATTCTAGCTTGACTCATAATGGGTTATTATTTTATTCTTGCAACCTATGATCACATATTGTGAGGAATAATGCTCTGTTAGGATGAAATATAAGATGTCGTAGCTCACATTTTCCGGGCCATACAATCCAGTGGTACCAGGCGATCCGATATTCTGGTGTCAGGCCATTTTTACAACATCGTTAAGAAAAGGCATTATTTAATGAAGTGATTTCTGTTTTCATAAACAGAAAATAGAATTATTTTTCACAGTGGGTTACTTTTGCCCATTTATTGTTAAAAATTAGATTAGATGCCAACTAGTGGAATACCCAGTCGGAATTTATAGTAGGCAATTACAAGATCATTTTCCAAGTGTAACTGGTTAATTTGCTGGGTCTTCCAGTAGCCAAGCTGTAAGCTAGCTGGGGCTATCACTGCTGATACAATCTGAAGCCTACTCTGTGCAAACATCAATCTTATTCCAGTAGGTCATAAAAAAATAAATAAATGAGCACAAGTTTCATCTGGGGTTTTAAAATTTCCTCCCCTCATTCAAAGTGTCACAGCTCAGTATCCATCCCCCTAAGGCAAAAGCTGAGTAAATATAAATCATTTTCACACATGGCTCAGAGGGCTTGGGATGATGTGTTCGAGGACTGTGCCCGGGGAGGTCTGGGGGTACAGCTGATGACCATAAGTCTTCCAAGAGAGTCCAGTGCAAGTTGTCTGGGGTGAAAGAATAATCGTGAGTAAATTCCATCAGCACTGCATGATCTGAGTCCCACTCTGCTAGTCAGACGGGAACCTGGCTACCCCACTTTCACTTTTACCAGTGGATAATTCAGGAATGGAATCTCCTCACTCAACCTACACACATTGAAAACTTTCCCCTCCCCTCTAATGACAGACTCTTTCTGGATTGTGTTGTTTCTGCAGATGGCATAAGAGGGTTTGAACTGGGTTATGTTTCTCCCGGGGCTTCAAACGCTCAGCTTTATATTTTTGAACACACTGGGGCCAGTTTCAGTCTCCACCCTCAGCTGGCCTGAGCACACACACACCAGCAGGAGAACTCCCAGCCATTGAGATTGACCTCTTATCAGCAAGGGCTCAGGGGGAGCTCAAATAGCTTCATTTAACTCATAAGTTTGTATTGTGCAAACTTCTATTAAAAAAATAGTCCTCTGGTAAACAAAAAAGCTACTAAAAACTATTGACTCAAAGTGTGCTTGATCCAGGATCACGTGATGTGTCAATCAGAGCCCTGTGATGCCATTTCATAGTCACACTGAGAAAAAGAATTGTGTATTAAGCAGATTCTGTGACTATGAAACAAGGATTTAACTTTTTGGAGTCAGTCCCATGCATTACACATCAAGCACCTAAAAGTTTTCCAATGGTAAAAAATCCCACAGGTTCACAAGTTTCACAGCTGGAAGGGGCCTCACGATCCTCCAGCCCCATTTTCTGTGGCTCACCTCAACCTCCCTCTGATTCAACATGAGACAAGAATGACTAAAGTGATGCTGTCAGAAGTGAGAGGCAATTTGGAAGAGAATCCCTGTGCAGTGTAATCAGCCCATGTCTTCCTCTCGCCACGTTTAAGGCATTTTAAACAAAGTGAGGATTCTCCAGCTAGAGCTGCCACTGATGAAGGCAGCGTGGGACAGCTTCATGAGCTGAGCCACTCGGGAAGCTGGCCAGAGACTGGACAGGGGATTGCAGCTGGATGAAAACCAGTGTTTTCTAATATTTATGCTGCAAAACTTTACTCCAACAAAAAGGAGGTAAGTTGCAGAATGTGTAACTCTTGGAACTTAAACATTCATGTGCTCTTTGCTGCTTTTGCTAAAAGGTGGACACTCTGGTTATGAAGTCACTCGAAGGAATACAAAGGAGAAATGAATGTGCAGCCCAGCAGAGGAGCATCTTTCATCACTGTGTCAGCATTTAAATCCCAAAGGAACTTTCTTCTTGCTACGCCTTCATCTTCCTGCAAGTGTGGTGGTTTGGTTCAGACCCTGAAACCTTTTCCAAGGAGAGCAGGTGGCTCATCCCGTGTCCTCCTTACTGAACCCCGTGTGTCACAGAAGGGTACAGAGCAAGGGACAGCATTTCACTGGGGTTCTTCAGAAATTCAGTGTTTTGTCCTAGTAAGACATTGCATAGCCAGGGGCCTGGCCTTTATAACACACCAATAAACCCAGGGGAAGCCTTGTGCACAGAAACTCCAAAGGATCACTCACTACTACAGCAGGGGGGTCCTTTCCAGAGGGTCAGACAACGGGCTCTTGAGGGTGCCTGCTGCAGGCTGCACCCCTCCCCTGCTCAGGTCAAAGAGCTCAGAGCCACCAGTTACCCTGCCGACCTCAACCTGTTCTGCTGGCAGGCTGCACACGGGTCTGTGTAGGCAGGGTGCAAATCCTCCCACGGGGTATCTTCTCAGCATGGTCAGTGGGGACTGAGCTGAGCAGGACAGGCGAGAGAATTCACCGAGATCTGTCTTTGCTGTCCTCCCACTTTGGGGCTTTTCAATGCCACTGCTGAAATCCATGCAAAGTGGGACTCCCTCAGCTGAAGCTTCCTGCAGGAATCAGGTCAGCATCATAAAACCATCAGGGTTGGAAATGGCCTCCAAGACGATCAAGTCCAACAGTCTGTGCAGGGGCCTCTAACAAGCAGGGACAGAGATGAAGCCCACAGGCCAGCGAGCTTACAGGTGGCAGCGCTGTCCTCACACGTGAGGATCCTGTCTGAGCTCAGCACCACCATCCTGACACCCAGATCCACTGACCAGCACCTTCGCTCAGTGCTGGCTCAACTGGCTGCTGTTTCATCTGCACCACAGCAGACTACACATGCAGTCAGTAAAATCACACCTCCTACCATCTGAGCAAAAAGCCTGGAGACAGCTGTGAAGAATTCTTAAGGAAATCACCAAATTCTTCTTTCTAACTGTTGCAGCCAGCTGGAGTTCACCTGTGAACCCAGTTCTGAGGTCAGTACAGAAACAGTGGCACAAAAGGTATCACAATGAATGCCTCCACATTTCCTTCAAAGGGAGGAAAAATCCCAGATAATCCATCTATCAAATGCTGCAGACACCCTACGCTACCCGAAGGCACGGCACTGTGAATTACCTGGTTGCTCTCCTTACAATCCAGGAGGTGGTGATGCTTTTTGCTTGCTCTGGAGATCTCCAGATGCTGCACAGCAGCTTAGAGGGCAATGATCAGAAAAAAAAAGGGGGGGAAGAAGGAAGAGGGCAATACAAAGAAAGCCTGAAACCCCCAGCTTGTTAGAACAGGTATCATACAGATTCTTAACTGGGTTGCCCTTTTCCTCACTGCACATTCATACCAGTCCTGTCAGCACAGGGACCCCGGCCTCTCAGTGGCTATTTCACAGCTAGAGCTGTCCCAAGCTCTGGCTGGACATAGGACATGGCTGCACCCAGTGACTGGAGGCATCTTTCCACCCTGGAGGGAACCCTATCCGTCCAGAGTTGTGTCCATGGGACCCCAGGGTCCCCTTGGGCAGAAGACCCAGCAGACAGCACACTGCCTGGCCTTTTCCCGTGGGCTGTCTGTAGGTGAAAGCTTGGAAGGACTGTTAGGTGACGACCCAAACCCACCATGGCCCCATCCACCCACACTATTCATCAGGAGTGGTGCTTGTGTAGCAGTGTCCGTGGGCAGAGCCAGGTTCTGCCCAGCAGCAGTCTGTGGAGCCCTGGAGGGAGCACAGTGCAGCACCGAGTCCGGAGCACTCCAGCCCCTAAGGGCACCTCAGGGAGCAGAGCTGCTCATCACTGCAGGTTACCACCTGCCTTCGGCCACATGGACCTGCCAGTTCACCTCAGGGAGCTCTCTGCTTTTTCCACTGCAATTAATGGTATTCTGAGAACTGTTTTTCTAAGCAGGACAAATTTGCACCTTCCCAGCTCTCCAGGGGATACACAGCCAAGGAGTGGTGGACTCAGGACAAGTGTGATAGCAGCTGATGCACACCACCAAAAAGTTCTGATCTAAGCAGCCCCCATTTCATCTGACCACAAGCTTTCCATCTTCATGGCTATCCCAAGGTGCCTGTCAGAGCCAAGGCTTGATGAAAGGCAGGATGGCTGGCTGGGAAAGGCTGCCAGAAGGAGATCAGTCACATACAAACCTTGTTTAAATGGCTGCTACTCTTACTGGGAAGCTGTTCTGACACACTCTGCTCTGATCCCCACCTCTGGCTGCCAGTTTGCCATTCAAAAAATCAAGGAGGAAAAAAAGATCAGAAACTCCTTCTCTTGTGCCCTCTGCACAACAGATTTCAGCACCCTTTAGGAAAAATCAACCTGCTTTCAGACATGCCAGCTCAGATGCTCGATGTGCTCCAGCAGCAGCAGGCTCCGTATGCGATTTCATTTTATTTTCTAGAAGAAAAAAAAGTGTTTCTGCGAGACCCCACGCTGCCATGGCTGAACAGCTTCTCCTAATTGCTCCTGGAAAGTTCGTTTACATATTCCTACAGTGCACTGCAACCTACGGGACAGGCACGTCCTTCATCTCTCTCCCTTCTGACAGTGAGCTGAATTCTCCCCACATTCCCCGGGATAATTTGCTGTAAGAACATATGGAATTGAGGCAAATGGCACAACTTGCCAGAACATTCCATTTAATAACCCTCAGAATCACTACTCACGAAAAGCACAAGTCTCCCTAAAAACCCCAGGATGTTTCCTGAGGTTTCCTGCCACACACAGCCCATCATTCATCATAACCCAGAAACCCTGTACGTGCTGAAGCCTCCGACACTGCAGCTCCTAACGACGCAGAGTGGCACCAGAAAGCCCCAGCTACCCCTGGAGATGTATTTAAGAGAAATCCAGAGAGGCAAAGTTCTCTCTGAAAACATGGCATGTTATCTGGCCTTTGTTTTCGTAATGCTAAGAAAATAAAAGTTCTTTTCTTAGTCCTTCAGCATGTTCTGGGGTGCTCAAGTACCTCAGGGAGTGCAGGGAGGGGAGTGGGAGCAGCAGCTGAGCACATGGTGCAGAGGGTGGCTCGCTCAGAAGTTTGAGGGTGGTCCGGGAGGAAGCTTGAAATACAAACAGTCTGCAAATAAATCTGAGGGAGGAATAAATCTGAATAATAAATTTTTCCAGAGGAAAAAAGCACCATAAGCTAAAGGACATTCCACTAGGAAAAGCAAGCACAGGCAAAATTAATCAAGAAACAGATTTGCTTCAATTATTTGCCCCAAGCCCTGTGGAGGTTGTGTGTGAAACAAGCATCGTGTCTGCTGCAGTGGAGATGGAACTGGCTGCAAAGCCCAGCAAATCACCCCCAGGTACTGCCATGATCTCCTCAGTAACTGGGAGCCTATGGAAGATGCAGCTCCTTTTCCAGCACTATATCCACTGGCAAAACCTCGCTGGTCATCCAGCACCATGGCAGTCGCTCCTTGGTGGGCACCAGCAGCAGCTCTCTAATGAGCCCAGGGTTTACTCCACTCTGCCCGTGCCCTTTTTAGGAGCCATTTTAATGAGTTTTTGGAAGCTATGACCACTGCAGTTAATGTTGTGATAATGATTTAATTTTAGTTCCATGTCTTAAACCTTCAGAACAATGCCATTCAACCAGGCTGTACCTCATTAGTCAAGGTTTCAAACTAGGAGTCATTATTTTTAAAGTCTGTTTGCTTTTTACTGTCACAGGAATTCAAAATGAAAAGGGAGGAAAAAGGCATCTTTTTTACTTGCATTGTGTGCAAGTGATCTAAAAAAAGTCATGGATAAAAAAAAGAGGTCTGCTTATTAAAAAAAGAGCTTATCTTTTAATCTTTTAGTGCCATCATTCCCTTTTGCCATCACAATCTTCAGGTATAAAAAGCTAATAAGAGAACAATTCCAGCCTATAAAGCAAAGCAAGTAATAATCATCCAGGAAAGGCAGGAAGTCTTTGGCAAACCAAGAATTTTGACTTCAGGTTGATTGCAATCTTTTGCAAATTAGATTCAGTTTGGAAGGTGGTTCCATCCAAAAAAACCCAACACTCGAGCAATTTTAATCTGCATTTGTTATGCCTTTAATAAATCTCATCCTATCCATTGCTGCATTTCTAAGTGAGATGACACCTTCAAAGATTAGAAAATTGGAAGTGAGCGAGCAAAAGGGGTTTAGAAGCAGACATCTAGTTTTTAATGACTCCAAACTCTGCTGCTGTAGATTCTCCCTATTTTCCCCCCACTGTTTTTGCAGGGCTCCAGAAAGGACACAGCTCAGTCAGCTCCTCGATATTTACGAGGTGCCCAGGACAGTCCCTCCTCATCAGGTGTTTCCCCATGCAGTGGTGGGTATGGACTGGTCCTCAGTTATCCAGGCACCCCACAGGCTGCCCACACGGAACCAGCATCCCTGGCATTGTCCGAGCAGAGAACACCAGACCCACTGAGGAAAACACTGACAGCCCTCGGCAGCTGACTTCCACCAGTCCAGCTCTAGCCAACGTTTTGCAAGATGAACAACTGAGCAAGGGGTAAACTGTGAAACAAATGTGGAGAGCCAGCACTGGAGAATATATTGACTATAACCAAAATCTGTCTGGTCATCACAAGCTCCACTTTGCTGCGAGCCTGCTGGACAAGCACGAGGTGTTTGCCCAGGACTGAGCCTGGGCCTGATCTTATGCTCATGGCCGGGTCAGGTGGATCACACCCCTCTGTGGCTTTGTTATTCCAGACACCACCACGCAGCCCCTGGCAGCCCTTCACAAACCAGCAGCTGCTGGTGGCTCTATGTGGGGAGAAATGATTTTCAAGCTGAGTGGTGTGGCTGCAAAGCTGCCTGCATGGACAGCACAAGCTTTCCAGCAGCTCCCGCTCCTTTCCAAGCTGCGTCCTTACCTCCCTTTGTTCTAAAAGGCACATCCCTTACCAGTCCCCAACAATCCAGGCGAACCTCTTAGCAGTGCTTCTGGGAAGTGGACCTCAAAATACCCACAGCCCCCCCAGCTCACACAACGCAAAGATTATGGCAAAAGTTTCTGAAGAGAGAGTTTACCCCCGTTCTGTCCCAAGACCTTGGCCAAGCAGTCTCCCATTCAAGGGGGTAGCAGAGACCCTCCACACACAGGAGGGGCTGTGGGGCCCCATCCCCAGCTGCTGTAAAGTGCAAGTGTGGTGGAGAAGCAGCCTTTCCACACAGCCCCTGAGCCTGGCTGCCACAGCCCTCTGGCTACTCCAGGAGCTGCAGAAGAGCAGGCAGAGGAGACACAGGGCTCCTGCCTGCCCTTGTTCAGAGAGCTGTGCCCCATGCCTCAGAATGGATTTCTGAAACAATACTGCCCCGTCGTACCACAGTCACCTCTATTAAATGAAAAGAAATGCCACAAATGGGAAATCTGGATCTTACAACCCAAGTAAACTGAAATTAGTGATGGCTTTTCCCACACTAACCGCCCAGGTGGAACTGTTCTCCAGCTACACAGTTTAGACCCTGAACTTTACAATTGTGCTCCCTCTCATTTCTATTGTTTTGTTCAGTCAGGGTTCTTTAAGGGGAAGCACTGCAGCAGTTTCTCAAGAGCATGGATACCTGACAGGTGCTGCTTACCAGGAACCCACCACGGGATGGCTCCTAGGGTCTGTAACACTTGTTCTCAGAAAGGTGGCATCGCTGCGAAGGCACTGGCAATGAGGTTACCACACAGGGTGGGTGGCAGGGGCGATGCCAGGGGAGTGGGAGGGCTGGCTTTGCTCTGTACATGTCATTACCTTGGGAATAAACATTCCCAAGTACGCAGGGACAGAGCAGTCTTACCTCATGGTAAGGGGAGCTGAGCCCTGGAAATCAGGGTCTCCAGGAGGAGAGGGAGAGCATTAGACAGGGTGCGTCTAGGCTCAGACAGCCGAGAGCCAGGCTTTTAATCAGGGTAAGTCACCCTGGATCCTGCTCAAAAGTAATGAAGAGAAATGAGAGTGTCAGAAGGGCAGTTGTATGTGGGTAAGTCAGAGGGATGGGAATGAATTGCCCATTCCTCCCTACAGGCTCTAAAGGGAGCCCAGAAAACTGGCTCGGATTTAGAGGTCTAACATTTATAGGAGGCAAGGATTTCATTCTAACTGCGCTGAGCTCCCGCAGAGACACCAGGGCTAAGGAGGATTAATGCATCCTCAGCTACATGGAACTGGGAGAAACCAAAGTCATCCTGGCTGCCAAAGACAGGCCCCTGCTCTTCCTGCTTCACCAGCAGCTGTGGGGCAGAGGAGAGATCCTGCAGGTGCAGGACCACCCTGGGGGTGGAGCAGGGGGATGCTGCTTCTCGCTTGGCTTTCTGTGCTGTAACCCACAATGGTAAAGGAGGAGAAAAGGAACAAGAGTAGCTGCACACACAGACCAGCTTAGCCTGGTGATCCTGGGTGCCATCTATCATCAGCTGACAACATCCACTAGAGCACCAAGACAGTCCCAACCCACATTCCCAGGATGAGCAGGTACAGGTCTCTGTAACCACCACACAAACAGATGGACCAGCACTGTGACCGTGCACCATTTAACCAAAGAGTTGGATTCAACAGCACTCTTTGAACAGACTCCAGGCAGATTAGGCTTTATCTCAACCCTTTGAGCCCCACACTGGGCACCAGCTGAACACCACAGAGCCACTCACCCATTGCCTTCATCCCCTGCTCCTTAATGGGAAGGAGAACAGGGAGGAAGAAAAAAAGGTGAGATGCCTTGGGTTGAGATAAAGGCAGTTAAAAAACCAGCACAAAACAGAGAAGAAAACAACAGTAATTACAATAGTACCAATAAAATGATAGACAAGGCAAGCAACAGAAACCAGAAGGCTCTACCTGTACCCAAGATGCTGCTTTCACCACTCCAGCTGCACTGAAGACACACACTGGGACAAACTGGAAACAAGGAGCCCTAAGCCTGGCCTGGCCTGGCCCTCCCCTTATATAGGGCATGCTCAGTATGGTGCAGCCCCTCCCAGGGCAGGCTCAGGTGTTTATCCCGGGTGTGACCCCTCCCAGCTGCTGGGGCCAGCACCTGCTGGGATAATGGACCCCAGCCCAGCCCAACTCCTGAAATGAGGAGTAGCTGCTTTTCTGAAAATTACCCTCAGCCACTTACAGGAGTTGAGGAAAAGGGACAAAATCTGCAGTTGTGTTCCTCGGTAACCCTGGTGTGAAGCTGGGAATATTGTGGCAACAATCTGAACTCTTCACATCAACCCCAAACCTAATTTTCCCCTGGCACTCTCCAGAACAGCGCGATTACCATGGAGATTTAATACGAAAATAGTAATAGTGATACTAATTAACAGGCATTAAGTCTTTCCATCACCAGGCGTTCAGAATCTGCCACGCTGACGGTTAAAACCAGTTCAGAATGCACTTGTTAGGGAATGTTATTTTAAAGCTAAAGCTTCGTTCAGATTCATTGACTCAGTCGCACTGTAATGAAGTGTGTTGCCCTGCTGCAAATAAAGACAACGGCGTGTCTCAACAAAGTTGATGTGTTTGGGGAGTTGTACATTTAATTTCTGACAGGTTTCTATTAACATATCCACGCTCAGCCCATTAAATGGCCTTGTGTCACCAAATTATCTTGTAATCAGCAGCTCTGCATGCACCACTGACTCAACACAGACTGATTCAGCAGCCGGCTGAACCTGGGCAGCCACGGAGTCCTAGAGCAGAATCATGGAATGTTTTGAGTCAGGAGAGACCTTTCAGAGCATCGAGTCCAACCATCCCCCAGCACTGCCAGGGCACCCCTGACCCCTGGCCCTCAGCACCACAGCTCCACGGGGGCTTGGAAACCCCTCCAGGGATCACGGGGACTCCACTACTGGACTGGGACAGCCCTGGACAGCCCTCAAGGGGGTGGGGGGGGAAGAAATTGTGACCCTCCAGGGGTCACAGGGACTCCCCCCCTGCCCTGGGCAGCCTGGGACATCCCTGGACAGCCCTCCAGGGGAAGAAATTGTTCCTCAGCTCCAACCTCAACCTCCCCTGGGGCAGCTTGAGGCATTTTCCTCTTGTCCTATCACTACTGACATGCATTGCTGGTACAAGAGGTGTCACAGATGCTCTGGACCTGGGTGTCACACGCTAAACTTCATGTCACCACCTCACAGCTGCAAGGGGAGTGGGGCAGAGGTCCCGTGTCAGGGTGAGACAAAGGATTCTGCTGAAGCAGCAGCAGATTTCTCCTGCTCTTTGAAGTCTGATCAGAGCTGTTTAATCACATGGTTTACAGAATAAATGACTAGTGCACAGGAGTGAAAGCCAGTTTGCTAATGATGATAATTCAGTCTAATTAATCCAGTTGAATTTTCTAAGTTAATAGCGTGTTTTTGTAGGGAGTACAACAGACTAGATTTTCGTTTTTAACACCAAAGACTTTGATAATGTCTTTATGCCAAACTACAGTTTCAGGGTTTTCTACATTTTTGCTTAGGGAGGAATTTTTTTAACATATTCAAGAACAGTGAGCAAGAAGCATCCTAAAGATGATTGGACCACGGGGCTGGGCTGGTAAGGTGCAGCTCTGTTGTGCAAAGGTTGCATAAAATGTAGCAGGTGAAACATCCCTGGGGGCTGTTCTTCAGTTTGTGCTTTTCCAGAGCAGCACAAAGCCAAGGGGCTGTTCTCCTGATGAAACCTTTGGCCCCCAGGGAAACAAACCTGGAGAGGTTTCCCAGGATGGCAGCACTTCCACTGGTGCTTTGGTGTTTAGGGATGGGGTTTAGCAGTGGGCACGCAGAGCAGGGTTATTGGCTGGACTCCAGCAGCTGGAAGGTCGTTTCCAAGCTGGAAGATTCTATGGTTCTCAGACGTACCCGTGAGAGGGGGTGACCTGCAAGGCTCCCTCCCCCGCCAGCGAAGGCAGGATGGTCCTCCTCGGGTGGTGGTCAGCGTAGTCACCTGTGTGAAAACTCAGCTCCAGGACTTCAGGAGGTATGAAGTGGGTGGCAGAAGGAATTTGCTTTCCTCAACAAGTGCTCCCATTACTGCTGGCTGCATGGCCAGCATTTCTCCGTGGGCTTGGTAAGGTGGGAGAAGTCTCTGGTGGTGAGGACCGCTCTGATCAGACCGAGCGCAGTGCTGCCAGAAATTACTTCCCTGGGACACGGCTTCGGCAGCACCGTGGTTACTGAACCATGACCCTATCAGGATCAAACCCCCTCCAGGTACACACCGAACAGGACTTTTTATTTACCACCCTTACAGTCTCTGTCTGGGATCTGAAAATCTGCTTGGGTTGATTCCAGCTGGTTGGCAGCAGACCTTCTGGAAGTGAGTCCATCCCTTCTGTGACAACCTTCGAGCCCAGCACCCTCTGGTAGGTGTCCCAGAGCAGAGGCTGGTGACTCTGGTTTTGGCTGTGTGGTAACCAAAGTACTTTTGCTAGATAAAGCCCACAGCAACAGAGCAGAAAAATGCCATTTTTCAAAGTACCCCGTGGTGGTCTGAGGTGGACAGCGTCTGAGAGACGAGCAGTTAAGTGAAAAAGTTACATGAGATATAAAGCAAGCAAGCTCAGATATTGATTAATCTTTGGAGCAGAAGTAGTTACAAGTAATTCATTCTTTATACCCTGACACAATACAAGAATTGTTTAATTAGGAAAAAAATGATTTACAGAAAGCTGCATTTATGGGCAAGTTTAAATCAATAGGTTTAGTTGGCGTGCAAAAATATAAATCTAGATGGAGTTTAATTAACTCCAGGTTCTATCAGCAGTTGTGGGATTACACCTCGGTGTAAGTACATCACATTCACAGCAGCTCTCTGTGTCATTTTCATGGATAGCTCATCTTTTAAATTAATTTCTTTGTGCAATTTCCATGCTCTCCTTTAAGAACCCTCTTCCACTTGGCCGTGTTCAATGGAAGCAGACGAGGAGGCCTGTTCCTCCTCATCCCCAGCCTGTGTGCATCTGATGAAGACATTTCATTAGGAAAAGGCAGCTGGAGCAGGCACGGCAGCTGTGCCCTGCAGCCCTCCGGAGTGCTGCAGCCAGCGGCAGGTGGAGGAGGGTCGCTGGCTGCCAGCTGCAGGGCACCTTGGAGCTGCCAGTGGTCTGCAGGCACCGGACCTGCTGGGCACGGCTCTCTGTGACTGTGGTCCTGGGATTCCCCTCAATATCCCTTCTCAGAGCAGCTGTAGGTCTAGAAGGGAGCGGGGAAGCCCTTAGCTCCCTCTGGCCCATCCCTTCCTCCACCGTGTTACAGAAAAGAAGCCTCTGCTCTCAGCAGCGCGGCTGGAAACATCCCCTGGCACATGGAGGGGCTTCCCACTTTTCCTCCACAATGCATTTTCCCTCACGAGCTTGCACGGCTGCTTTCTGAGCCTGTTGGCATCAACACGGCACAAGCTCAGGGGCTCCCCAGGGAGGGTTCTGCTGCACACCCCATCTCCTTGCTCCAACACAGCTTCCCCCAGCCCGTGCTCCCCGCTGCCGAGGTGTTTTCCAGTTTGATTCCGGAAGGGTCACGGCGAGCTGCAGACAACTCTCCCATTGCATCGGACTTTTAAATGTCAGATCAAGAGATCCCTGTGAAATGTGGGTGACTTAACAGCCAAAGGAAAGTGGACTTGCTGGTAGAACAACCCATGGGTTTGCTTTGGCTGCTCCACACAACGGGCCACGTCTCCTCAGGTTTGTTTGCAGTGGGATGAGTGCCACGCCTGACAGTCCTGGGTAAAATTTTGCAGCATTGTCCAATAAAAATCTAATATCCAGCAAGCTGGTGTCTCTCTGTGATTATTGAGATTACTCAGTGCAATTAAAGCTTTGTCATTTTCACTTTGGAGCCCTAAAACTTCAAGTTTGGGACACCACAGTATTGTTTTTTACACATACAAGGGTTACAAGAAATTGGATGAGGTTTGGCTTGGTTTGGTTGACTTCTCACAGGTTATCAGCTGTAGTCAAGAAAAAGTGCATTGCACCCAAAAAAGACCGGAGGAGATTTGACTTTTTGTTTTAAATACTCAGTACACTCAACTGAAAATGTATTGTATGTCAAATAAACTTCACCAGATGTGGGAAGCCACTTTTGCTCAGGAAGCCAGTTCCTTCTCATGAGCAGCCTCTCCTTGCCGAGGGAGGTTTGCTGCAAAACTGGAAAAGACAGAGTGTTAGGAGAAAGTGCTGTGGATCTTCGGCAAAGCTTGAATGTCAGAGGGAATTTCTGCCTGAATGGGAACTGTGTGGCTGTTCTTTCAAATCACTAGAAATGGAAATACAGATTCAATTCGATTAGGATCAGACTAGAGGTTGCAGAATTTATCCTTAATACTTTAAAAACTGAGTGTTTTTCAAAATAAGAATAATCCTCTGTTTCCTCCAGAGGCTACAGGATGGATGGAGAAGAACGTGCTTCCTATTTTCTTGCAGTGCAGGTTTGGGTAAGGGAAGGCTGGAAGCTGCTGACCTGCTTGATAACGTTGCTTGCAAACGTGGTGATGGATGGAAAAGTAGGGGCAAGCAACTTTCATTGATTCACCTCATGCACACTCTACATCATAACAGAGATGTATGAGTGTAGGCAGAGAGAGAGGATCCCTTTCTCCTGCCTGCCAGCTTCTTGAGCTGGGATGGACGCCACTGGCTTGTGTTAATTAACACTAATGCTCAATTAAGTCAAGTAAACATGAAGGTGCACAAATTACAACCTTCAGTCATCAAATCATTTTTTAAGGCAGCTGGTTCGGTGGGGAGGCACAAAAGCCTGCGGGCAAGGGGATCCCCCTGGGGCTGTGGGTTTCATCCCACTGAGCATCCTGCCCCACGGTTATGGGCAAGGTCAAGTCTTACAGTGTTCTGCTTGTTGGTTTCATTTACTCCCAGTTTAGGTGTCATGATAAAAGATGACAGATTTGCCCTGTCAATCAGATTAAGAAGAGAATAGCAAAATTAATTTGGCTTATCATCAAGAGAATAAATCTTGTTGTAAGGCTGCTGCAGTGTTTTCTTGTTCGTAATGGATTCCTCTACCAGGAGGATCCCAGCTACTGCTCCATGAAGGCAGCTCTGGGCTTGTGTCAAGACTCTCTGTCTTACTCCTGTCAGGAGTAAAATCTTACTCCAGTCTCTTAAGCCCTGGAATGGGCTGCCCAGGGCAGGGGGGCAGTCCCGGTGATCCCTGGAGGGGGTTCCTCGGAATGGCAGCCGAGGTTGTTTTCCTTGGAGTTGACTCAAAAAACCATTTGTGGTGAGCATGAGACCCCAGCCTCTGCCTTCTGTGAGACCCCTGGGGTGGAGATGTGACGCGGGGCAGGAAGGGTTTGGACTGAAGACACTGACCTAGGTCCTGGAAAAGATGGATTCATTTTATAATTCTCCTGTAAAAGCTCCATGTTCCTCTTGGAAACCCTGGAATTTCTCTGGTTCTGTGGTGGGCATTTTCTGTAGCCTGCTCTTAGGCTGTCTGGGCTGAGAGCTCCAAAGGCCATTTCTTTACACAGTACTTAGCCCACCAACATTCCCAGCATTTCAGTATAAGCCCCGGGATGCTGCAGCTCGCTGCAAGCCCAGGCGCTGAACACCAGCCCTGCCTGCTCTGCTAAGCACCTTTGCCTGCCTAGCAAAGTGGGATATCAAACGCTGATACTGGGGATGAGTTCAAGAAGCTAAAATGTTTTCTCACAGTTGCTGTGCCTTTTCCTCTGGTAACTCATTCTTAGCCCATGTAAATCCTGGTTGCAGAGCTGCCAGCCGCGCTCACCGGCGGCTGATCGGTCACCGAGCTCTGGCTGCGGGGGCTTTGAGGGAACCTCCTGAACAGAAGCAGCTCCAGAAGAGAAAGGCAGCAGCTGATACCAATGTATTTTCATTCCCATTTCTCATCTTTGGGGCTTTATGCCTGTTTTCCTTTCTTTTCCAGCCACGTCTCCTCCTCCCTTCCCCTCTAGAAGGGAAATTAGGTTTGTTCCACTCACCTCCCGAAGCTATAGACTGGTTTTACTTATGGACCAGTAGGTGCCAAGCAGAGAAAGCAGGAGCACAAACCGACCCTGCCGTGCTGTCCAGCGAGCCGTGCGTGTCTCATTATTCCTAGGAGCCAGTGTGTATCTGGCACGTCAGCACCTCAGTGAGGATCAGCTGGCCTTGGAGAAACCCAGCGTGAGTGTCAGGGTGCCAGGTCTGACGTGGCCATCACCAGAAGGTTGTCTATTGTTACTGAGACCGAGCAGGGCTAGCGAGGTGCAAGAGCTGCTCCTTCTACCTCCGAGGCCATCCTGTCCCTGCATCATGCCCAGGCTGGGAGCCAGGCTCCCCAGATGCTCTGTAACCAAGGAAGCCACCTCAGAGGGCAAGGCTTGCCCCGGATGATGGAAATCAGAACCTGGAAGGTCTCCTTTGCTTCCCCCAGAGGCAGGCGAGGTGCCTGGAGCTGATCTCTTCAGCGTGGTGCTCTTGTCGGGTGCAGATTCAGAGCCAGTTTTTCAGAGGTAACGAGAACTCTGCGAATAATCACAGTCTGCATTTAGAAGATGAACCAAAAGTCATGGCTAGGAAAAAAAAAGATGGTTAACGAGGAAGAGGAAATAAATAATTTGCTTATTAATGAAAACAGAAGTGAAAACTGTTTCATGCTATGAAATTAGAATTAAAGATCCAACATTTCAACCTAGGATAAGATTTCTTGATAAAAGCATTGATATAAAGTAATGATTATATTGAGGAATTTGGAATGTCAAGAAAATCCCTGTCTTAGCAAGAACAAAACAAAGCCAGAATTCAGGCCAAATGAAGAAATTTCCTATTTTTAGGCAAGTAACCTGCTCATCTGAAAGAAGTGTACCGGGCTCTGTCCAGAAGGGCTAGCCCAAGGCCTCTGGAAATGGAAACACCACTGTTCCCAACGTGCTTCCCAGAAACCTGACATTTTATGAGGCTTATCTGCAGGCGGTGAACAATGGGCTGCTGAAAACCTTTGTTTCTCTATCTGCTGGCCCCTGGCATTTGGACACCGCAGGCAGATCTCCTGCTTGGCTCTTCCTTCAGCTCTGCCCTTGTGTCAGGTCATTCCTCGCTCCAGGAGCTGGAGCCGGTGTCCCAGGAGAGGCTGTGGAGCTCCAGCCTCCCGCCTTAGCCTGGGGCTGCTTGCACCCTGCGAAGTGATGCTGCCTCATCCCGCTGCTGCCTCCTGGCTTCCCAAGGCTTCTGCCAGGTTCTCCTCCACCGTAGGACCTTGCTGGGAGTAACGGGGAGAAAATGGGCTGTGAATTGTGAGTCTGAGGTAGAGAGTGGCGGGGTTTGGTGCTGTTCAGCGTCCTCTCCTCTCTCCCCATCTGCAGCGGCTGAGGAACCAGCTCACACAGGCAAGCAGGATTTGTGTCTGGTTAATGAATGATGTCCCTGGAAATGTCCTGAGTGCTTTTAGATAAAATTGCCCGGAATGACTTTGAGTCAAAAGGAATCACAATGCAGAAAAGAACAATGAATTCAGAACCTTTCTTTGGAGAGGAGGCTAAGCTTGTTTTCTTAAAAGATCACTCACTACCTTGCAAATATTTTCCATTCGAATGCCAAATGTAAAGAAATCACTCATTTGGTGCTCATGAGGAGGCAGGATCCAGCCCCTGGGCAAGCCCTGTGCTGGAGCACTGTCTCCTCCACACACTACCTGGGGTGATCTGAGGCAGAACGTTTCTTTCTCAGCCTCAGTTTCCCTTTGCCCTAGCACTTCTGCCTTCCCGCCCTGGCTCGCTTGCTTAGGGCCACCCCACAGCCAGTGCCTCCCAGCAGTGACCAGCAGCCACCCTGCACAAGCTGGGATGCCACAGCCCGCGCTTTGCACTTCCAGGGGCGGATTTGCCTTTAGCTAGGAGGAGGTACTTGGCAAAGCACATAGCACCGCAAAGCCCAGCTCCCGGTGACACCTTTGGGCTCTCTAGCACAAATGATCTAATGCAACATAAAAGCAAATACATCAGCCAAATGAATTGTCCAATTCTCAGACTGCGTGTTGTCAGATGAGGATTTATGCTATTTTTTTTCCCCTCTGAAGGGTTATCAATCATGCAGCTTTACTGCTGTATCTGGCTTGTGGGATTACTCGGGATCTATTTATCTTGTGTCTGGAGGACAGGAGGTACCTGCAGAGGTGATGCACGCTCAGTCCGGATCAAGCAAGATGCCCCGGTTTATTTCACGCCAGGCTGGGAAGTGCTCGTTTCCATCAAAAACAACAGCCCCCAGCAACGGCCGCTTGTGATAAAAGCGCGTTACTGCCGGCAAAGCTTTTCAGGCAACTACAGAAACCAGTGAAAAATAAACCCTGTTCTGCAGCCCCAGGTACCTTGCAGCCATCCCCGGGAGGGTTCTCTGCCCGGTCACCGCGAGCTCTGCCCGGGGTGCGAGGTTCTCCCAGCTGTGAGGACTGCCCAGTGCATCCCAGTGGTACCAGGTCCCGCTCAGCCACCGCATCCGAAAGGCAGCTCTCTGAGGATGAAGTGCTGTGACATGAGTATCTTTGACAGACTGGGACTGGGGGACGTGGAGGAAAGATATCTTACCATGTCACTGCAGTTATAGAGTAAAAAACATTTATTGTTTTCCAGTAGGAATAAACAGATATGTAATAAAATTACACAGAGCTGCTGCTCATGGCCGAGTGGCTGGAATACAGCTGTGAGTAGGCTATAAAATACCTGTCTATCCATCTATCCATCTATCCATCTATCTCTGCGACTTTTCAGGCAAGCAATTATAACCAAAAAAATAATTAAGGAGTCCTGATTAAAGTCCTGCCTAGCTGGATAGATGTGTTTGTAGCTGTTTCTGCACACACAGCTTTGGTCGCCTGCTTTGGCTGGAGAAAGATAAAATGTCAGGGAAACTAATAAGAGTAATGGACTCGCCAGCTCTGTCAGCACCACTTAGATCCGCTGTGTAGACATGTGTCTGCCCAAGGGGGGATAAAGTGAGACAGAAATGTCTGACAGACAGAGGTGGCAGACGTTTAATACCCATCTTACGTCAGCATTTCCAAGTCTGTTGCTGTATGTGTTGTAAATGGTGACATTAGGAAAGTTGATTCTGGCTACACTTGTAGCTGTCGTCCTGCTCACCCCCAGATTACACCGGGAAAGCAGCGCTGGGATGGGGTAAACATTCCACTGCCTGATGAACTGCTTTACTCTGTTGAGAAAGGCGTCCTGGAAACAGCCGCTCAAATCAGTTTTACGACTCTCGCTCCGCTCCTCGGAGCTAAGGAGAGGTGATGAATCCTCAGCCCTTTTATCAATAAATGGCTTTCTCGGAGTGTTAGAAAATACCCAGAGGTGCTGTTGAACTCGGTGGGCTTTATGACCTCCACATCAATAACCCTTTTATCCAAGGCCAAATAACTTTCATTAAATACGAGTAACACCTTTTTTCCCACGTTAGCCTCAGGAACAGGGTGACATCCAGGGCAGCGGCAGACAACAGTCACCTCTGTGGTCTGTGGGACAGTGCTTTAAACTGCTCTGGGCAATGTGGCTCCTCTTCATCACTCGGAGGAAACCCCACGGTTGGAAACGCAGTGCTTCCAGTTATTGGGTGGTTAAAATCGCCAAGTCCAAAGGCAAAGGAGCTGCTTGGGTGCATCAATCTGCTGTGAGCATCAGCGTGCTGTGAGCATCAGCTGCTGTGAGCATCAGCGTGCTGCCTCCTGAGGACATCTGCTGCAGGGGGCTGCTGGTGACTCTGCCAGGCAGCTGCAGGAGAGGGGCTTGGCCTGACAGCTCTCAGGGTTCAGAAGAGATGTGTGATGACCCTGCTGTCCTCTGAAGCCATCTTCTGAAATCCCCTCTAGCAGATGTGGCTTCTCATCCTGGAATCCATGGCATATTGTACCAAAGTCAGGAGTTTTCTGAGCTGGAGGCTGCATAACAGGCTCCAAGGTGGCATTTTTTGGTATTATTTGGTATTATTAACATTTCTACAGTGCATATTTATGATTTCAGTGGAGCAGACCCTGGAGGTGAGGAGGTGGTGGATGCCTGTTGCCCTTTTCATGAGCAGTCACTGGTGCTGAACTATGTACTCCATCCATGGCTGGGGGATGCTTTTCCAGATTGGTCCTCACAGACAAAACCAGGCAGCAGCCAGACTCACCAACGTGATTTCATGTTGGCTGTAGACCTACTTGGAGCAAGGAGTGGACAAGAGGTCAATTTTTGGCCCCTCACACCCAGCAGGATGTTGAGGGGCTGGAGCGTGGCCAGAGAAGGGAACGGAGCTGGGGAAGGGGCTGGAGCACAAGGGGGGTGAGGAGCAGCTGAGGGCCCTGGGCTTGTGGAGCCTGGAGAGCAGGAGGCTGAGGGGAGCCCTTCTGGCTCTGCCAGCTCCTGACAGGAGGCTGGCGCTAGGGGGNAACCCAAACACTTCAATGATTCCCACCAAGCCCCGCGGTTGGATGCTGTGACACCGTGACGTAACCTTTGTGTCAGAAGGCACAGGCTGGCACAACACCCGTCCCCAGTGACTCTGCTTTCCCCAGGCAGGCACAAAGCACAGAACCTTTCCGTTAAAATTCCAGACAGTGCTCAGCTGGGAGCTGAGCGTGGCTGACACGAAGCATCAGCAAGTGGTGGCAGCCGGCTCCACGGAGCTGGGAGCATCCCCCGCGCTCCGCCTGCACCCGGCACTTATTTATAGCTGCTCCTATAACAGGGGGACGTCTGGGGACACAGTCATGGAAACGAACCAAAACAGGTCTGTGGAAACCTGATTGCCACCCTAAGAGAGGATTTATCTGCCACCAGACTCGTAGTGCTTGGTTTCTCTGAGCATCACGAGCTACGGCAGCTGTGCCGTGTTGTTATTCGAGAGAAAAAGCTTTTCCAAGACAATGAGAACTTTCCATGGATGGTTTAGATTGGATATAGAAGTGATTAGTTTTATTTACTTTAAAAGAGAGATCTAATTTCACCGCTACCTAGTATTTAATATTGTTTCTCCCTGTCTCGGTTCTTCTTTTAGCCTGAAAAAGAAATAAAGGAAGAAGCAAAGGAATGCAAAGTAAAACCAAAATGAGGCTGTTCAGTCAGGCAAGGAAGAGAGCTATCTAAAATCTCCTGAAAAAGGTCAAGCAAAATCAATCGTAGCCTTTCCATTCAAGGAATGAATTTCACTTTGGGCATCAAAACCTAGAGCTGCCTGAAAACTCCAGCGACAGGCTCGCTGTTTGTGACGCTGTCCCCTTCCCGCGGAGCCCAGGCGCGATCCCGGAGCACACACGGAGTTTCCAGAGGTGTTCTCTGTGCTCTGACAGCTACAGCCGAGGGTACCCAGAGGCTCCAGAAGGGCTCACGCGAGCAGCTGAAAACTGTTCCTGGAGGGTTTTGAGACCCGAGTGGGCAAAGCCGGCTCCGAATCCAGCGCAGATCTTACTGTGAGGGGGAGCGCAGACTGTGACATCCTGGGATCTTTTCCAGCCTGTGAGCTTGAGTGGGCGATTCTACAACTACGTGAAAGTCCTTCAACGACTGTAGCATTTCGGGTGGATGTGTGATTTTCTCCAGCAGAAAGAAATCCCAAACCCTTTGGGTTAATTGCAGCCTACTAGTAAAATAAAACACCAGAATCAACTCCTCACCCACTTGTCAGCAGTCTCTCAGATAGGTGCTTTGGTACTGGCTGGTTTTTTACTGACAAAAAATAAACAACCCTCCTTTTTGCTGTGTTCCAGAAACCGTAGTGAGCTGTCCTCTGGTTTCACTGAGCCCATCCCTGCCGAGCAGGCTGCATCTCACAGATGCTCTGCCTGGGGGGGTCCCTGGCATCCGCCCTTCTGATGCCAAGGGGCCATGGCTTGTGTGTGTCCACAGAAGGTCCCCACACAGCTCTGCCCGATGGAGCGAGCAGGGGAAGAAGGGGTGGCTTTACCCTCTGTGGTGACGAGGGGGGGTCTGGTGATTCAAACCTCAGCAGGTTTCAGTGGCACAGCGCAGCAGGAAGAGGGTGGATGGGGGACCTTCTGCCAGTCTGACAATGTCAACCGTCGCCCACGCCGCGC
>VWZY01011214.1:58515-73363 GCA_013399075.1 Chloroceryle aenea
GGGCCATCTGCAGCCAGAGCAGGGTGCTCAGAGCCCCGGCCACCTCCCCTGCAATGGGGACAGGGATGGGGCAGCCACCACCTCTCGGGGCAGCCTGGGCCAGGCTCTCCCCACCCCCAGCACCAACAATTTCTCCTCCTCTCCAGGCTGAATCTCCCTCTTTCAGTTTAAACCATCCCCCCTTGTCCTGTCCCAACAGGCCCTGCTCAGAAGTCCATCCTCATCTTTCTGCCAGGCCCCTCAAAGTCCTGAAAGTACGTAAGAAAAAAGACTTGGCATTTGAAAAAATGAAAAAGAATTAGAAATACAGGTGAAAAAAAAATAAAATCAAGGCATTTCTTCCTCCAGAAGTTCCCAGCATTGCTGTATTGCATCAATTTTGCTGCACTCCAGCTCCCCACCAATCATTAGATGGTAGAGATAAAACAAAGCTCCTGGCAAGCAATTAGCATTCTCAGGGCGCTCGTATCTGTGAGGTGAGTAAATATACTGGTGCAGGACTAGGGTAGAGAACGTGTCACACTTCTGTTCAGCACGCAGGAAAAGAAATGCAGATTGCTGGGTTTTGGGGCCCAGAGAAGCTGCTCAGCTGGAGACTTGCTGGGGTGCAGCCTTTCCCCCTGGGTCAGGGGTCCTGCTCACCGGGCTGCAGGGTCTGCGGAGCTGCAGCGGTACCTGGTGGCACTTTGTGATGCTCTGCTCGGTTTCAGTGTGAAGAGACTTGACCCTCTGATCCTGCCCGGTCCTGACATCCTTGCTCCAAGCATGTCACTACTACATATCACCGAAACAACCTTTTGTGCACTGTAACTTAGATATATTTATTACTTTGGTTTCCCTGCCTTCAGGTTTGCTCCTCACAGAGCTCTCCAATCATTTACTCCTCTCCCAGAAATCAGTGCCTGAAAAGTCTAGCAGATTAAAGAGATGTGTCCTCAATGTGAGTGGGATCCGTGGAGCAGGCGGCAAAGCAGCAGGCAGAGGAAAGAGCTTTTGTTCAGCACTGGGGATGGCTCATTTCCGATATGCTGCTAAGCTGCTCCAGCAAAGCCCTGACAGAAAACACAAAAGGTTTTCAGGTACCTGTTGATGGGCTAAGCTTTACAAAAGTTCAGCCATGGAAGTTATGGATGTAGCCAGAGTAAAACTTCAGAGGGAAAAGGAACTGCATTTCATCACAAGGAGCCTTGCTTGTTCCCTGTCCTGCACCGTGGTCCCAAACAATCCCTCTCCTCATATCTCTAAGCATCTGTGGGATATCCTTGGAGAGGGTCTGGGCACTGTGGTGGGAAGTCAGGTCTGGTGTGGAAAGCCCTGCACCTCCTGCACAGGCAGCAGGTGATTCCAGAAAGGGAGCCTTAGTTTTGTTATTCTGGCCACTCAATAGCTATTGATCGAAACCTTTGAAGCTGCTGGGAGTCCTTGTTCCAAAGGCCATGACGAGGCACTAGTTGCTCTCTTGGTGTGGCTCGAGAAGTGTGTTGACAGCCGGAATCAGCCACAGACTAATGTTCTTTAAGTGCACTCTAAAAGATATTATAAATGCAATGGGCAGGTGAATCCAATAGTGGAAAGAAAATCGACTTCAAAGCAGAGTCATTACCTTAACCTGGGCCCTGGGAAGAACATGAGGGCTTTTTCTACTTCATTTACAGCTCTGTATAGGTTTAGAGAGACCCAGGCTGTCACCTTGCCTTTGCTCGTAGACGGGCTCACCCCGTGAGACGAGAGCTGTCAGGACGTGAGGCTTTAGCTGGTGCCCAAGAAGGGGTGGTGCTTGCTCCAGCGTGCAGCAGCTTCTGCAGCACTGGCTTCCCCCGCTACGGGCGGTCACTCGCCTGCGTTTCGGTCACCGCAGCCGCCCGGTCACCGGCATCACCCGAGCAGACGAGCGGGCAAGTGCCCAGTGTCGCTGGCACAGGAACGGGACCCTCGCTGGGATAACCTCTGCCTGCAGCTCACCGTGCTGTGCGCCACGGGCGCTCCTGCTGACGCGAGAGGAATTTGGCCACGACTCGAGACTCGATGAGATGCTGGATGAAGAGTGCTGAGGCAGCCTTAGTGGCCTCACTTAACCAAGAGTCTGGGCAGCTGAAAGCAAATAAAGTAATGCTTCAAACTTTAAAGCTTCTGCGTGCAGATCATCCATCACCATTTCTGCTCTTACGGAGAGAATCTGCTGCCTGGTGAGGTATCAGAACAATTTATTAGCAGTCATACTTATATTTGTTTGCAGTTCCTTTCAGGATGGCAGTCCCTAAACATTTCATTTTATCTCACTTCTTGGAATCTGTGCTTTAAAAATCAGTGAAATTTAGACACGGAATTGTTGACTGATCCCCATTTTTATTCTCTCACTTTGCTATTTTCAACAAAAGCAACAACAAAATTGCCATGTGCTATTTGCAAACGGGTGTGAGACAGTTTCAGACCTGTGACTCTGAAACCAGGTCTCTGAAGGAACTATTAAAAGGCATCAGCAGGACATAAAGATTTTCAGAGTGAAGAGGAAAACTATTCCTCTTAGGAACCAAGTGGATTTGGGAAATGTATGAATATCTTCCATTCAGGAGGAAGGTAAATACTATAACCTATATATATATGCTATAATCCATGACTTGGTACAGAAAACACCTTGGCTCAACTGTGTGGTCATCCTGGAGACACGGTCTCTTCTCATTAGGGACTGAACCTGTTCTGGAAGATCCACATCCAGTCCCAAATGCAAAGGAGATGTTTTGCTGCTGCCTGCAGCATGGGATAGGCCATGGACATTGGCTACCAGGCTGCTCATTTACGAGTGCAATGGCAAAGCTTCCTACAGCCACCCCATCCTGGGGTGCAACAACTTGGCTTAACCAAATCAGGCTTGTTCCCACTGCACTCCTTGCTGGAGCACTCCAAAGAAGGGAAACGAAGTTGGTGAGAGGTCTAAAGAATAAATCTTGTGAGGAGCAGCTGAGGGCCCTGGGCTTGTTGTGCCTGGAGAACAGGAGGCTGAGGGGAGCCCTTCTGGCTCTGCCAGCTCCTGACAGGAGGCTGGAGCCAGGGGGGTCGGGCTCTGCTCCCAAGGGACAAGGGACAGCACAAGAGGAAGCGGCCTCCAGCTGCCCCAGGGGAGGTTGAGGTTGGAGCTGAGGAACAATTTCTTCCCCTGCAGGGCTGTCCAGGGCGCTGTGTCCGAAATTTGGCACCTTCGTCACGGCCCCGAGGAGACTCCCTGGTGTCTGGAGGGGCTCCCAGTCCATGAACTGGACTCATTGTCCCACCTGGACAGCTGCAAGGGAATCAGCCCTGACCTGCAGGCTATTTGGGGGTAAATGTGATGGCTGTAGAAAGGCAGAGGTGCC
Source organism: Chloroceryle aenea (assembly GCA_013399075.1). NCBI lineage: Eukaryota > Metazoa > Chordata > Aves > Coraciiformes > Cerylidae > Chloroceryle > Chloroceryle aenea. Next base: position 61,866 of record VWZY01011214.1, read on the forward strand.
AGAACCCTGGCCTGTCTGAGCTTCCCCAGGGAGATCTATTTTTTCAAGTTTCTTTCATCTGCACCTCTGAAGAGAATTTTTTGGGTCTTTTTTCCCTTTCTTTGGCTTTTATAAGAGAAAGTGGGTCCCATGGAAGAGCAGGATAACACTTCCTTTATTCTTTCCCAAAGGCTTAAAAGAAAATGTTCCTTGAATATTAGAATATGTAGGGAATTATCCATTAAAAAATAAACAAATGTGTGAAATAGAGGAAATTGGAAAAAACATTCCAGGGGGATCAATTGTGGAGAAAGTCCCCCTGTGATAACCGGGAGGAGCGGGCAGACCAGCTGGGTGGGACACCCTGGGCACTGTGGGCAACGGCAGAGGGTCCCAGTCGCCGAGCCCACTCCCATCCCCTCTGCTCACAGCCCATGCGAGGGGTGCCCCGGCTCCCCCCACCCACTGGCTCTGAAACGGCAGCGCCGTGGGATTTCAGCTCCGCTTCTTCCTGAGGTTTCCACCCAGACGCCGAGGTCTGCAGAGGTGCGTGCAGGGGAGCGTGTGCTGGTGCCGGCGTCTGCGCGTGTCTGCTTGGTGTGACCAGATGAATTTTTCCAGGCACGTCCTTGGAAGTGCTGGAGTTTTTGCTCTTTGAACCATTTAAGCTGCTGCACAGCCCTTGGTGCTGTGGTCCAGACAGAGGAACCTGAACTTTTCAGGGAATGCATTTGGATGGAACCACTTGCTGGGGAGAGTTCTGCCACTGGCCCCGTGTCCGCTGCTGGAGAGATGGGTCCGGGACAGGATTTACGGCGCTGTCGGGCTGGACGTTGGTCTGGCGCTGCTGCGTCCGCCCGTCCCCCTCTAAAAGACAAACAGCCAAGGGGTTAGTGCACAAACATTTTCCACCTGACAAGAAGTGTTGCTGTGGATTAAGGAGGAAAGAAAAATCACTTCCTTTTGTTTTGCCAGGGAATTCAAATGCTTTAAGATTTAGTGTAACACAGGATCTGCTTAAGTGGTAATTGTTCTTTGTTTCAGACTACATCAATTTACAACCGGAACACTATGGCTGTCACTGGAAATGCTTTGTAAATTTATTTACAGGCTGCAGGAAAGTGAAGAAGCACACGGGCTGCATTTTTAATACAAATTGCTTCGAGGTACAATTTGCTCAAATTGCTGTAACGTGCATTATGAATTTAATTTTAGTACATTTCAGCTATATAATAACCTGATTTGAAAGTATAAATGGAAATTAAATTTAAATAACCTGTAATTTCTATGTGATGCGATGTTTCATAAATATTTACTGCGGGTCTATTATTATTGAATCAGCGAGTCCTTAAACCATGGAGGTAGTAATAAAGGCAAGGTCATCTCTTGCTTGCACGTGTTAAAATTAATCGGCGGTCCCCGTTTGTTCCTCAGCTCCTCTGCCTAAAGCGAGGTAATCGCGGCGGCATCTGAGTGCCCCACGCTCCTTAACACATCTGTTCCTCTGCTCCTCCCTGGAATCGTTCTGGTTCCGTGACACAGGGAAGCGCTTTTAGCACCGTTATACTTACTGGGAAGGGAGGCACAGCCAGGCAGCATTCAGGTGCCCGGCGATGGATGGGCCCCAAATCCCAGCAGTGCCCGTGAGCACAGCACTGCCCGTGCCCGTGGGGAAGCCACCACTAGCAGGGCTCTGGCAGGAGCTAAAAGCTTTGCTTGTGGAAAACCCTCTGTAATTAACCTCAAGGGTAAGGCAGGATAATATTAACAAGTGTTTTAATATAGAGCATCATAGAATCACAGCATCGTTTTGGTTGGCAGGGACCTTTCAGACCATGGAGTCCAACTACCCCCCAGCACTGCCAGGGCACCACTGATGCCTGGCCCTCAGCACCACAGCTCCACGGGGGGCTTGGAAACCCCTCCAGGGGTCACGGGGACTCCACCCCTGCCCTGGGCAGCCTGGGACAGACCTGGACAGCCCTGCAGGGGAAGAAATTGTTCCTCAGCTCCAACCTCAACCTCCCCTGGGGCAACTGGAGACCGGTTCCTCTTGTCCTGTCCCTTGTTCCTTGGGAGCAGAGCCCGACCCCCTGGCTCCAGCCTCCTGTCATGTTGTGTCTCTCTTTTAAGCAGGCTTGTACTGGAAAAACAAAACCAGCCCCCCAGGCAAGCAAAGCAGAAACCAACCAAACAAAGCAACCCAATCCCAAATCTTTATCCTTCTAGCCCTGATTATACTGCAAAGAAGTTGCTCAGCCTCCACGAGTTACCTTCTGCCAGGGACTGTTGCCTGCTTCTGCTCTGTGTGTGATAATCCCTGCTTTTCACTAATCTGAATATAACGGCTCTTGGAAGAGTCTTAACTGGAAGGTCAACTTTGATGTAGTGCCTTTTAAAAGAACGACACAACTTTGCCCGGGTGAATACCTGACCTGTGACTGAGCAACGAAATGGAAGAAGAAAATGATAAACTGCTTGCTACAAACAGAGCACCAACTGCTTCCCCAGGAGCCCATTACCAGGCGGGCGTTATCCTCGTCCTCTGCAGAGGGAGGGCACAGCTTCCCCTGACCTCCCAGCATTTCCAGCCGTGCAGCCACTCAGAGGTTAAATAAGATTTATCGTACAGATGATATTTGCAAAAAAAAAGGTACTTGATTTTTAAAAACTTGTTCTCTATTCCCTCTGCAAATCTGGGAGTGGGATTAAATCTGTCTGAAAAGAGAATAATGAAACTCCCCTGGCTAGATTAAAAACATGAACCAAAATCCCCATGAATTCCCCCCGAATTCTCCTAACTTCTTCATCAGCCAGCCACGCTCTGGTTTGCCCACCCAGAAACGGAGCCGTCTCTGCCGAAGGGACCCGAAGGAAAAACAAACGGATCCTTTCTAGATCCGTGGATGCACCTGGGAGGGTGCTGTGGCATCGCCTGCTGCAGGGACCATGGCAGGACCCATCTCCTCCCTTATCTGCTGGAGCAGCAGCCTGCAGCCTTTGTGCTGACACGGGGCTGCCGCTGGGATGAGCGCTTAATTACTGTTAATTGTGACAGCAGCAAGGGGTGCGGAATGCCGCTGTTTGCCAGATAAGGCTTGGGTTGGGTTGAGCTGGGTTGGGCTGGGATGTGTTGGGTCATGTTGGGATGTGTTGTTGTGCCGTGTGCTGGTGTTTGTGTGTGTGCAGCAATACACAAATAAACACCTTGCCCCGGGCGCTCAGCCGTCCTGAAGCACGAACTGTCCAGGAGGGGCTGTGTCTGGAAACACCCTTTCTTGTCAACAAAGCTGAAGGGGAAGAGAAAGGCTGGGTGAGGACAGGCTGGGGGCTCTGCCCGCTGAAGAGCAGTCCAGCTGCAGGAGTTTAAAGCCCAGGCTTTCTCCTTTGGGATCAAGTGTTTTATTTACGGGGGTTATTTTAAAGAGGCCACCTACAGAAACGTGACGTTCATTCAATCAGATTATTCCAGCAGGTGTTAAGTGCTGCCTAGAACACTTCAGGAGTCTTTCAGCAGAGGAAAAAAAGAGAAAAATATCAAAGGCCGTGAGCCTCTGTTCTGTGTCATCATGGGCACAATGAGTCTTTACATATTGCACAGCCATGGAAGACTAATTAATGACATGTCCTTTCAGGATTTGGGTTAAAAGGGACATGTTTTTCCTCACTTGGAGTCGGAGGCTGAGCTTTATTACCCCAGATACCCTTTCTGCAGGAGGCTGGGAAGAATTAAAAGCACGAATGGGTTTAAAGGGGTGCCGGGGCGATGGTGCCCATTTGATCAGAGGTGGTGACCCCGCAGAGGGTGGAGCAGGACAGATGATTTCCACCCTCCCCGAAGCTCCAGGCACTGGCCATTGCCAGGGCAGCAGCACCAGTTCCAATGCTGGTGGCTCTTGCTTGTCTGGGGCTTATCATCTAAAGATTCAGGAAACTCCCGAGGGCAAGAGTGACTTCATTCTGTGACCTGGGCAGCTGAGGAAGACTGCTGTATTTCTGTGTGGCTCCTGTAAATCGCTTCAGTGGGACATGGACTCACAGCTGTGCATCCTGTGACCTTCCAGCTGTGACTTCCTACCAGTCCCCATAGTCATCCCTCGGGAACTGGAGGCCACTTCTTTTTGCAGGGGGTTTCCTTCACTCTGCCATACTGCTTCGAAGTACCAAGGAAGGGAGAATCTGAACACACCCACCGTATCCTACCGAGTGATTTCATCCAGCAGTGTCTTATCTCACTGTCAGGTTTTCTTCATCGCAAGGGTTGAAAGTGTTGTGACAGGGCACAGGACAGCTTCTTGCCCATGAAGCCCACTGTAATATGTGGCTTTTCCTACTATTTCTCCTTTTATTCCTCATATTATTTGATGTTGCATTTTCTGATGCGTTGTTAAAAGTCCTGCTTCTGTGGTTTAATTTCTTTGGGAAATTCCACCCCCCGGCAGCTCACCTCTCCTTTTGATGGCAGCGCCTTCAGCCCCTCAGCAGAGCTGTCAGACTCTGCTGGGTCCTTGGACTTCTGCTGAAATGTGTTCTCCTGCCTGCCCCTTCTGCATGTTAATTAAGATTTTGCAGTGCTCTTCCAGAAGACCTGTTCTCACTTTTGGTCTCTAACAGAAAAAATAAATCTTTTATTACTGTCACCTGCACTGTTCAAATGAGCTTCGAGCTGGCAAGTGAGGAGAGGAAATTGCCAAACTCTGCAGGGGTAGGGAGATCGAGGCAGAAAGTCTGAAGATTCTGGTAAAACTCCTGATGTGCAGTCCTGATGACCTTTCAGAGCATGGAGCCCAACCATCCCCCAGCACCACTGACCTCAGCTCCAACCTCAACCTCCCCTGGGGCAGCTGGAGGCCGGTTCCTCTTGTCCTGTCCCTTGTCCCTTGGGAGCAGAGCCCGACCCCCCTGGCTCCAGCCTCCTGTCAGGAGCTGTCAGAGCCAGAAGGGCTCCCCTCAGCCTCCTTCTCTCCAGCCCAGGTCCCTCAGCTGCTCCTCACTGCTGGTGATTCCATGGTGGGTTACATTTGGGGAGACTTTGGTTTCCAGAACTTTTTTTTAAGTGACTGCAGTTAAATACTGAAGGGCAATTTTAGCAGCGTGATTCTAATTTGTTTCATCAGATTATGTTGTTTTCTTCTCTGCTGCCTTCTAATTTAGATATATGAAAATGAAATTAATATTAAATTCTCATATTTATTCAGACTTAATGAGATGATGGGGATTGCTTGCCAGAACTTAGTTGTCGTTTAAATGTGGCTAGACATTACTTCCTGCAAGTTGTCTTGGATAAGGACTTCATTGCTACCTGAAGTTTAGGAAGATGACCCAAAAGATCACTTCCATTTCAGAATCTCGACGTCAGCAGTTAAGAGACAAGTATGAAAGGAGATGTAAGGGGATTAAAGAGCACTCTAAGGAGCAGAGATAACAAACCCCTGGTTGCAGTGCCATAGCACAGCAAGGAAGGAAAGGCCTTGGCTCACCCAGAGCCTGGCTGCAGGAGACTTGGCAGCCAGTCAGCCTGTCCCTGGACCAGGTCCCTGCCCTTCAGCCTCTGCCCCAGCACCGCTGCCGTTCAGCTCTGATTTAGGAGGAGTGGTACTGGGGCTGGAGAGAGGATGGCAGAGTCCTCCCAGCCGAGCAGGCATCGTCCCGCCGAGCTGCAGGGCAGGGTGCTGCCTTGCTCCCCGTTTCTGACATGACCCTTTCCCAGTGACCCTTTCCCACCTGAGCTGCTAAGTCCTTGAGGCACCAGGAGCCACTGGCAGGTGGTCCTGGTCTCCATCAGCCCCTCTGCAACCTGGAGCAGGTCTGGACGCCTCGGGGAACATTTACACTCTTTAACGGTGTGATTATCTTGGAAGTGCCTGCTGTGTTGGACACAAGAGTTTTCTATTTTCTTTTTCCAGATTGAAACTGTGTTTCTGGCGAGGTGAAGCTATCCAGGCAGTGGAAATTCTTATTCCTGGATCTTGGACAAAGAAGAGAGAAGGGGAAAGTCATTAAAGCAGTTTGTACACCGCAAAATTAAAGTGTACCTGCTGGTAACAACTGTGTTTGAACCTGGCCAAGTGCTTTAGGCCCAGTGCTAACCAAATCCCACCTGCTCGGGGCTGCTGCACGTCCTGCTGGCAGGGGGTGGGCTGCCATGGATTAGCTTTCATCCCATTCTCGGGGCATCACGAGAAGCTCTGAGCTTTCTGGAGCTGATCTCATCTCTCTGCAATGCACCTTTGAAATCGGGAGAGAAAGGCGCTGGGGTTTGTTCAGACGATTCCCTCTGCTGTCACATCTCTCATCCCAGGTTCCTGCGTGTTCACCGCTGGCAATAGGCAGCCACAGCCAGCAGGTTTATAGCTGCAATCAAATGGATTCTTCCCGCTGGAAAAAAACTATTCCAAAACTGGAAGGGTTGAGCGCGGTCCTCGCAGGCACGTCCTTGGCTCAACGATTTCATTGCAAATGAGCACCTGGAGCCGGAGACTGGGCTGGTACCTCCAGACTGATGGGAAGCACTGCACGTCGCTCTCCTGCCTCAGCCCCAGGGCTGCAGATCCTGGCACCGAGCGTCCTGCAGCAGAAGGTGGTGACTGACAGCTTGGTACGGTCCCCTCGTAGGCTGCTTGTGCGCCCAGGCTCCGCTCGGAGGAAGGGCTGTTGGGTGACTCTGGGTGTTCAGCACCACTCTGCAGACACACTCCGGTCATTACCGTGGGTATCAACAGACTTTTTCTTTATAAAATCCCTGAATAACTTCACCTGATTATCTTCCTTGTGAATCCAGCCTTGTCTATTCGATAAGATTTCCCACTCAATCAACACATGCCTCTAACTTGTAATTATCTTTGGAAATGTTTTCATAATGTACAACCCTTAACCTTTTTTATGTGTTGATGTATTGCCTCCGAGTTAAACCTTGAAGTTCAATTTCCTGCTGATGTTATTAACATCTCCTGCTAGACAAAATAATTTAAATAAAATTTCATGGGAAAATGAATCAAAACATGACGATATTTACACCCGGCCTTTTAATCATCTCAGACAGAGAGAAGTTTTTGATTTAAAATTACAGTAATTTTATTTCAATTGTTCTTGGTATTATCCCCAGACATAATTAGGAATATCCATGTAATTAGCTGACTGACAGCTCCTTCCACGAGCAGTAAATACCTAAGACACATAAAAGCCTCCAAATGCTGCTTCAGATGGCAGCGTTTTGCAACACTTTAGTGACAAGGAATTTGGATCCACATGCTTTGCTTTTTATTTGGAGGCACGAGCAGAGGCAGGGGAGTGGGGCACTGAAGTGCCTCCTGCCCACAGCAGTGTGTGTGATGCCAGCACGTGTCCTAAACCTGGAGATTCTCCGCGTCTCCTTGGGTTGTTCCTCCGCATAAAGAAAGGTTAATAACACCCTGAACCCCAACAGGGGACTGTGGCTCTCTAGGCTGACGTCTGCACACCTAAAATATGCAACATAACAGAGGGGTCGTGGGGCTGACGATGCCAAAGGGTCTTTGCTGGCCCTGACTCTTCTTCCCTGGGATCTCCACCCTGCCCCTGTGCCCAGGAGAAGGATCTCCGGATCTTACCCAAAAGACCCTTCTTGCAAGTAGGTGACTGTGCTATCCATGATATTGAAATCTGATTTTTCTCTTTTTTTCTATTCAATTACCTTCTCAAAGTGGTGTTCTTTGCCCATCAGTTCTGATCCCCGGTGAGGTCCATCAGGTCAGGGCCTACCAATCCATTTACCCGTCTCCTGGGTCCACTGTGCATTTAGAGCTTGAGCGCTGCTCTGAGAGCGGTCAATGTAAACTCAGCTGGTAGGGCTTCATGAAAAGCAAAACACGCTCAGCTCATCCAAATCTCAATCAACTTTCATCATCGCCGCTCAGACGGAGCCGGCGTAGGGCCCAGTACCTATCAAAGCAGATTTGGATGGATGACCCTCATTTTACCATCTATGAATCTAATAAAAAAAACGTTATTATGCTTTAATGCATTGTCTGTCATGATAATGAAGTTTTATCTCCCATTTCCAAGAACATTTTCACTTTTGGAGATATTATCCGAACCAGCAGATTGGCTGAATCACCGGCGCTCTTTGCCAAGCAGCAAAGAAGCCTCCGGTGTGGACGTTGGCAGTTGGGAGCCACCGTCCCTCCAGACCCGCTGTGCCATGGTTCTGCTGGTGTGTTGGATTTCTGGGATGCAGTGGAGCCTGCTGGAGGTTTTTTTCCCGTTCCAGCCTCCTGCTTCATGCACTCCCTCTCGTTTTAAAGTAACCCACTGAGGTTTGTGTGGGCACAGCACGCTCCATCCCCTGGACAGCCTCCAGAGGGTACTGCCATGCAAGGCTATGGTCGTAGCCATAATGGCTACCATGCTACTCCACAGTTTATCCCAAGCCACAATTTACTCCTCTTCTTCTCCCTAGTAATCTGCTGCCACGCTGATCCATAAAACTTACGAGAAATATTTATAAAGGTGACAGCCTTGACACGGGGAATTAAATCACAATGCAGGAATGTGCCAATTTAGTAACTTATGAAGTTCAAGTAAAAAAAAAACCAACCCACTAAAACAGATGAAGAACTGTCACAGCTGAGAAAAACAAGCATATGAGAAAGAATTAGAGCTGCAGATTTTCTTTCTATGGCAAAGACAGAAAGAGGATAAATTTGTGTCAGGTGACAGGTAGGGAAGAAGGAGTGGTAAGTACCATGTAGCAATATCTTACACTCCTCACCACAACAGCTGCTCTTTGGGAAGGGAGAGCTGCTTCTGTTGTGGCACGGAGAATAAATGTTGAAGCAGCAAAAACAATGCACCAGAGGCACATCTCCTTTTTTATTATGTTGTGGAAGGTAAGGTAAGGATTTGTTCACTGGGAAAAGACAGGCACAGCAAAGTGCCCGTCTCACATTCATGATGGGTCTGTGCTCTCCCACTGCCTTTCACTGCTGCGGTGAACAAGATTCATTCCTGTAGTGCCTTAGAACACTTTGTACACAGAACACAGCAAAGAATCCTTCTGCAAAGAATTTTCACCCAGACAAACATGAGTATGACAGACTTAGACCCAGCAGTGTCATATCCCCCGGTGACAGCGGAAGATTCACACTTCGGAAGGGCAGAGAAAGAGAAAAGGCTGCTGTGGACTGCTCCTCTGCCCATCCAGTTGGTCTGCTGGGAGACTGATCATCTTGAGCTGTAGGCACATATCAGGTGTAAAAGTCCTATGGTTCACAAATGAGTGTGGAATGGTAACAAAGAGCATCGTGTGTCACCCAGGCTTAGGTTACCTGGTTCTTCTGGTAAAGATCTTTCCAGTCAAAACAAGTGGGTAAAAGCAAATGAAGTTCAAAGCATTATTGCATTTTCTATTCATCGTCTGTGATGAGTGTTGCAGGAAGAGAACTGAACTATCAGTTGTTGCCATTTCGGGGACAATGGTGTATTGTGTGAGAATGCAGGGATTTGAATAGGAATTAAACTGACTGTTTACACCAGCTTTGTGTGCCCACCGCATCCTGAGTCCGCTGCGCCCTTCCAGGGGCTGGAACTTCCCCAGCCCTGTTTAAAATCACATAGCATTCTATTTTACAAGTAATCCACACCGGAATTGTTTCTCAGAAGGAAAACGAGGACATGAGAGATTTTACCATTGATGCCTAATGAAATAAATCTCCACCCCATCTTTGAAGGCTCCTGACTGACTGAGTGCAGAATCAGGGATTACAGTGCATTTTGGTCTCAAAGCTACTTGGAAATTGCTTAAGACCAGAAAAGATTTGCCAAGTGAGAAGAAATATGAACTTCTGCATTCACTTTGTTCCTATTTGACTGCTACGCCACAGCCGCGCTTCACACGTTGAACTCTGGGCGACTGTTCAGTGAATATGTCTAAAATTAATTTAATCTGAGTCTATTTTAAAAGTTTCCAGGAAGGGGACTCCAGGGAACAGATTTTGCACTGGCAAGGAAATGTATTGAGTGACCTAATGCATCTTTCTGCTTCTAATTCCTCTGGGTCTTTTGTATGGAGAGACTTGCTGAACTGACACAGCCACTAGAAGAGGAATTGGTCCTTGATATGGATGAGAAGCTCATGAATGGCTTGAGGGAGCTGGGAAGACCTGTATGAAGTGGAGTTAGCTTTCCTCACAGGCTGTGCTTTAAGTTTGTGCCCCAAACGGCACTGCCAGCATCACTCGGGGGGCAAAAGGGAGGAGTGGTCGTCGGCGTCAGTCAGCTGAGAGGACGGGTGGATGAGGATGATGATGATGATGCCAAGTAACGAGCAATAGGCCAAGTGCAATGGCTCCAGTGTTCAGAGGGTACGGGCGTCATGGTGAAATCATGAGTACTCTGGGACTTTGGGCAAGAGAACTGGAAGTGTTCAGGCTGCTTCCCCTTATTCTTTCCAAGACAACACCCATGTCCTGGTGACCCCATCCTCCCCACATCGAGGGAAGGAGAAGAGGACCCCGGAGGTTTTGCAAGCTCCAGGAGGAACATCTGGCCAAGGAAGCTCTTGGTCACGGGGAGTAAGTCACGAGTGAATGTTCACTGTACATATGGACTCCTGGAAACAGGGTCTTGGACAGATGGACATTATGTTTGACTTGCTGTAACAGCTCTAACGTTTGGCACCTCCAGTGCCCTTTCACAATAAAGTTTCTCTCTCTGACTTCCAGAATGGAAACACTGGAGCATCTCATGGGCTTCACCTCATTCAGGTCACACTAATACATTTGTTTTTCAGAGATACCTTAGCCCAGCTTATTCTGCCATTCTGCTTATCTTAAAGGGAGAACTGAATACATCTATTACAGGTGGAACAAACTCTGAGTTTGAATTCAGACAGTATTATAAAATATTCTGAAGCCACGATTTTGAGGTCAAAATGTGAGGGGTTTTTTTCTGTAACTTTCTGAAGTTGCCTGTGGGTTGGTGACCAAAGTGGAAGATCATTGCTAGAGTCCTAATGGTAACGTCCAGCTGCTCTCCTGACAGTGAGAGGACATGAATGCTGCTTAACTGGTCAGTCAATCTGCTGGAGTGGAGCACATCAGCACCACCGTCCCGCCTAATGGGATCCTGCCACGGCACTGACACCCAGCAGACCCCGCATCCTTTATTCATGAGAAGCTGTGATTGAATTCTGCCCGAGGGATGAGTGAGGGCGGCAGCTGGTAGGTAGATAATGGCACGTACACGCGTGACTTACGAGCACAGCGCTGGTAAAATAAGCAGAAGGACATTTTTCTAACGTGCCCACAAATAATAACAACACCTTTTACAGCACGCAGCGAGATGCGGCTCCAGCCCCAGCGACTGGAAACCTTCCCACCACCTAATAAACACGAAGCAGCAGCATCGCAGTTAGACGTTGTCAGGTGAGTGCAGAACCCTCTGGGAGCTCGCTGCTGCCTGCCTGCCCTCCCTCCTCTGGGCTGTCCATCTGGGGGGAGGAGGAGGAGGAGGAGTGGGAGGCGGGGTGAGGGGGGCGGCTG
>VWZY01011214.1:73382-86044 GCA_013399075.1 Chloroceryle aenea
GGGAGCGTTCCTCGGTGTGTTTCGGGAGCTCGCTGGCAGTGCCCTGGGGAGGTGGTTGGCACGGAGCTGGGCGCGCTTCATTATGCACGGCACCCGCACGGCACCCGCACGGCACCTTGGGGGCTGAGAAGGCAGCACGGCTGGGCAGGGGCTCGTTAACAGAGGAGGAGAAGAGAACTGGGGCGCGTTGTACAAGCGGGCCCGGGTTTTCAGCCGGTGGCTGTTTCCCAGGGTGTGCCGGAGGGCAGGGGGGACACTCTGGGGGGCCACTCTTTCCAGCTCTACCTTGGGATCTGGACATCTCCCTGTCCCACCGAGCTGGGCCACGCAGGCATCAAAACACATTCTTTTTGATACCCCATGCAAATTACTTTTTTTCCCCCCCAAAGTTGGAAGTTTGGATGTTGTGAAAGTTCTCTTAAGCCACATTATCTCTGACCTGTGGCTGCTTTGCAGTGTTCTCCTTTTTTAAAAATTTTAAAATTAATTTTTTATTCTGCATCTGATCTTTGCACAGACTCCCACACTAGAACTTCTAAAAATGTAATTTCTGGCCTCCCATATTGGATTGAAAATGTTATTTAAATTTAAATACATTTCACACGCGCGTGGACATTTATTATCAGACTGGAAGGAAAACATTTCCTTGGAACTTTATACAAGTGATGAACTTCACGTTTGTGTTTAATAGCTTTCTAGTATTGCATTGTCAGAAAGCATTATAAATACGAGAAATGAAAGACATTCTAAAGTCACTGTATAACCTCCTGGATTTATCGTCTTCTATTTACTCCTCTGCTCTGGGGTCTATCAGGGTGGCAGCAATCTTGTCCTGAAGACAGCTTGTAATTTCTTATATCTGTATTCGGCTGCCTGCCTTTAAATGGGCTCAGAAGATCCACAAATGGGAAAGAAAATAAAACAAAACAAATCAAAACAGCAAAACAACTTGGAAACTGGTTAATCTCGAAGTGATTTTTTTTCCCCCAGGCTTAATCCCCCCGCTTCATCACCATTTTCTGATGAAACCTGTGATGCTTTGCAGCCAGGCTCCCCGGCAGCAGGAGCTGCGGAGGTCCCTCTGACATCCCCAGCCAGGAGATCCCTTCGTCCCCACAGCACGCAAAGCTGGAGCAGTGCAGGAGGGTGGTGTGGTCCCGCAGGAGGCTGGTCCCTGCACCTCTGGGCACGCCGGAAAGCACAGCGAGGACACGGCCTTTGAGCTCAAAACTCTCAACTTCTCCCCTGTGTGGGTGCGAGCAGCCTCTCTGTGCCGCACCCTTTTTGCCTTCCCAGCAGTTTTCTACCTTCCCCCACTTTCTGCCTTTGCATCCGATTCTTGGGCATCTGAACGGCTCCTCCTGCACAAGCCGTGGGTACTGGAGCGGTGCCAGGGCAGGTGTTGGCTCTCCCGACTCTGTCCTACCCCTCTTGTACCCAGCAAGGCGCTTGGAACCATCTTTAGGCCACTGACGAGCTTCAATCACAACGATTTGTCGCTGATTAATGAGAATTTAGATTTGATGTAGCATAATATATCAAAGCTTTATGCAGATAAATTAAAGATCTGGCGCATGCCTTATTATGGGATAGGAGCACGTCCAACTCCAGTTTATGCCCAGCAGCTTAACACAGATGTGGTCCAGGAAAAGAGGAGCTCGTCACTCTGCTGGCAGTAGCTGTGACACGTCCCAGTGACTTGTGAAGCCTGCGGAGGCACAGATAGAGCGCAGGACGCGCTGGGCGGGGAGGCAGCTCTGCCAGCACGGCGTTGCTGTGAGCAAAATGGATTTGCCTTTAGCCTGGATGTCACATTAGGGATGGCTCCCCATGAAAGCATTCTGAGATAACACCTTCAACGGCAGGGTCAAGTTAAAGAGGGAATCTTGGCACACCAGGATCTGTTCAGCCTGGGGGACACATCACAATCACACTGCGTTTTTTTCTTCAGTCCTAATTTTTTTCTTCTTATGGCTCCGTGGGTCAGCGCTGTGCCAGCGGTGCCGGTCAACACGGGCTGGTCCATGGGCAGGGTCCACAGCACCAGGCAAAGCCATCCGCAGCGCTCGGGCGAGATGGAAATGGGCAAGGATAGGAAACTGGGAACTCAGACATAAGTCTTCCAAGGCAGCAGTGATGGTGGGGGAGGAGAACTGGTAGTGGAGGGGAATTTTAACTAAAATCAGCATTGTTTCTGGCACAGGGCTGGTGCTGCAGGACTGGTGTTCCACAGAACTCAGAAAAGCAGCTTCCAAGAGCAGCTTTGCATGGGACCAGAACCTATCAAAAGTCCATTTCCACAAGAACAGATCTTCATGTGCCTCCTTCTCCATGAGAACATACTGTTCCCACCAGGCTCTGGTCAGCGGTGCCCAGGGACAGGACAAGGGGCACTGGGCACCAACTGGAACCCAGGAGGTTCCCCCTGAGCCGGAGGAGCAAGTTCTCTGGTGTGAGGGGGTGGGAGGCTGTGCCAGGCTGCCCAGAGAGGCTGTGGAGTCTCCTGCTCTGGAGAGATTCCAACCCCCTCTGGACCCTGCGCTGCTGGGCCCCCTGCTCTGGGTGCCCCTGCTGGGTGGAGCAGGGGTTGGCCCCAGAGCATCTCCAGAGGCCCCTTCCCACCCCACCATGCTGGGGGTCTGGGATACATTAGGGATGTGCTTCAGCTGGAGAATTGTCTGGAGGAAAGCAGCCACTCCTCGGTGCCAGAGGGCGATGTCTGCAGGCTGATGTGGGTGGGGATCCAGCCCTTGCTCTCCAGCACCAGGTTTGGGGGACTATTAATTTCACTTCCCATAAACTGTGATCAATTTACTAACAGAAGGTACAAACCTTCCTCCGCTTCTTCCCATAAGCTTCTGCTCCCTGGTACTTGTGCTCTGATCCCAGTCAGCTGCCTCTTTGGAGTCAATAAGCCAGGCCACGGTGTGTAAGCAGAGGAAACCTTCCCCGCCACGTCGAGACGGGGCTGCTCATCATCATCACTGCCGCCGAGCCACAGCCCTGCGAGCCCAGGGCTTGTCCCACACAGCCCCAGCTCCTGCCAGGCTGCCTCTTTTTCCCATTACCTGCCCCATCATTTTCGTTGTGTTTCTTAGAGCTGCATTCCATGTGTGATTTATTCTCTGTTCATTTAATAACAAATGATTCTGTGTCTTCTGCCCGTGATTTATAAGGAGGAGTCACCTGCTCCCTGAAAATCCCCGTGCAGTGTGTGCAGCCTCCACCTTTATAAATCTGAAACGCTGCTGAGCGCTCGGCAGCCCAGCTCCAGACTGTCGAGCCACGGCTGTGGACACCAGAAGAAAAAACAGCAAGAGAGTAGGTAAATGATGTGGGCTTCACTAAAGGGGGACCCTGCCAGAGGACCTGAGGTCAGCAGGCGAATCGGCATCAGCAGCGTGAGAAGCGATCCGTACGTCTGCTAGAAGACAGAGCTCGCCTTCAGAAACCTTTGGAATGTTTTTATTGAGCTAATTGGCTAAATGTAAGTGCTCTATTTTTATCCCCTCTGCTCATTTTACATCATAGCCATTGGAAATCTTCCCGTCACGTTTATATATTATCTTCCTTCAGCCAGAGATAATTGTTATTTCCCTTCTGAAGAGAGCACTTCAGGCTACTTGGTGCATCTCCTTCTGAACAGTCCTCGCGAGCCCACCTAAGCACTGCTCCAAGCCAGCACTTCCAGCACCTGTGGAAGCAGAACAAAATAGGAGCCAACACGTTTCATGGAACCAAGACTAGAAGGATGCATTTAAGAGCTGGTCGTTTGGCTTAATCGCTGGCTGGGTGTTTCCAGGTAGTTATAAAATGTAGCCCCTCACACAGAATAGATTAAAACATCAAATGGATTAAAGGGCTGGAACCCCTCTGCTGGGAGCCAGGCTGGGAGAGCTGGGGGGGTTCAGCCTGCAGAGGAGAAGGCTCCAGGGAGACCTTCTGGGGGCCTTCCAGTATCTGAGGAGGATCTACAGGAAAGCTGGAAAGGATGTTTTCCAAGGGCTTGTAGTGACAGGACAAGGGGTGATGGCTTCAAACTGGAAGAGGGGAGATTTAGATCAGAAAGTATGAAGAAATTCTTCACTCATCTTCTTCATTTACTTTTCCTCACACTGCACATGCCTGGGCTGCATCTTCTGCTTTCATGGACCTACTCGTGGTGGTTTCTCACCTGCATTGTCTCCATAGCCAGATGTGATAGCTCTTACAGTAAACACAGCTGGAGACCTCAGCACCTCTGAAAGATGGGCCAACAGCAGCACCAGCAAACCCAGCACCAGCCTGGATAGTTGTGCTGCCATGATCAGCATGGGCTTCGGTGACCCAGGGGTGTCTGAGGTCCTTGGTGGTCCTGTGCTCCCCTCTGGCGAGAGCCCTGCGTGTCTGTGCGGAGTGAGATGTGGTCTCTCGAGACTTTCCCAGTACCTTTGCTTCCATCACAACCTCTTAACTGAGAGACCTGCCTGCTGGCCACCCCCTGGGAGAACTGGGCAGAGCTGTCAACCCAGCCTTCCCTTTGCTCAGGTCACACGAGCATTGGTGCATCCCTAAAATCCATAATGCATCAGCTTCGCTGCAACTGATACAGAAAGACGCAGTTGTTAAGAGATTTGAGATGGGTTTTTTTTTCTCTTGGCTTGAAGCTTTAGGAGACTATTTGAAAAGTGTGTTTAATCCATTGGGCACACAGTCTCGAGAGAACCAAGGCTTCACTTCTGAGCTGGTATTTGTCTGAGCCTATAAAGCACCCAGACTTCTGATGCAGCCCAGAGACAGGAGCTTTGATACTTGAGCAATGTTTGCAGTACGAACCAGGGATGAAGTGACTAATCAGTGCTACACAGCCAGGGCAGAACCAGACATGCCATGTACTGGATGACCCTGACAGGAGGCTGGGGCCAGGGGGGTCAGGCTCTGCTCCCAAGGGACAAGGGACAGGACAAGAGGAACCGGCCTCCAGCTGCCCCAGGGCAGGTTGAGGTTGGAGCTGAGGAACAATTTCTTCCCCTGCAGGGCTGTCCAGGGCTGTTCCAGGCTGCCCAGGGCAGGGGGGGAGTCCCCATGATCCCTGGAGGGGTTTCCAAGCCCCCCATGGAGCTGTGGTGCTGAGGGCCAGGGGTCAGTGGTGCCCTCGCAGTGCTGGGGGAACGGTTGGACTGGATGCTCTGAAAGGTCTCTGCCAACCCAAAGGATTCTATTCCCTGGTTCTGTGACCCTTCACTGCCCCACAAAGCCCAGATGCCAACACCCGGGCAGGGCTCTCTGCTGGCAGTGGGTCTGGCACAGAAGTCCAGCTGCCCCCAGCAACCCCCCTGCACGATGCCGTGTTTCTGTGAAGTCACACAGAGAATGGCATCCATACTTTCATCTCGGGAAAACAGAAACATCTGGGGAATAGTTAATTACTGGCGCTGGTATTTAATTAGCTCTATGTATTGCTTTTCATTTTGGGTGGAACTCAGATGATAAATGGTATGTTTAAACCTACAAATCCATTACAACTAATAGAACTGTAAAAGCTTTTTCTCTCTAGCTTTTATTCTGTACCGAATGGCTTGCTCACAAGCAACACATAAACAGAATTTATTTTCACCATGGTGTCGACTTTTACTATTGCAACAGTCACGATTAGCCGGGCTCCTGGTTACAGCAGCCTTTCTTTATTTACATTTACATTCATTTGTAGCCTACTTGTTATGCTCACTGCATTCTTGGGGGAAAAAAAAACAACAAAACCCACCCTAAATCACACTTTATTTGAGGACTTTTAGCAGCTATTTTAATTAGAAGTTCTCGGTGAAAATATCTGTAGGCTGGTGGTCTGAGCATCACCCTTTTGCCACCAGCAAGAAGGGGCAGGTTCGAGTATACCCGGCCTATGTTCAACGTTAGCAAGACACCCTGGGATGGCAGAGGGGGCACGAGAAATGCAGTTTGGGTAGGAAAATGAGAGTGGTGGTGCAGGGAGGCACCGGGGTTACAGCAAAGAGCCAGCACAGAAGAGGGAGAAACCTAAAACCCTTGGACAGAGGGTCTCTGATGAGAACCTGCCACCCTCTGGGGACCTGGAAGGCTCTTGTAGACTGCAGCTTAAACCCATTTATCGTGGCATGGAGCCCTTTCTCCACGCGGGCCAGTTGCCCAGCCCGTTACAAAACATCCCAGCAGCAGCAGCAGTTTGCCCCGAATGCTCCTACTGACGGGTTTCCTACGGCTGCCCGTAAGGACGGCAGTGAACTTACTTCCTCTCCCTCTTCTGCCTCAGTCGGAGCTGGTGTGTTTACCACCCACGTCACGCCAGATTAATTTATTGTCATATCTCATTAGAGAGTCATCTTTAAACACGGTTTGTTATTTCCCTTGACTCATTTTCCATATTCTAGATCTCCCACAATACCATTCCTGGTTTATTTTTGTTTTCAGGCTAAAAAGACTCATATCCTTAAATGTGATTTGCTAATTCCACAGAATCATAACTGTCTCTGACAAACGCCAGGCGCCCCGTGCTGGGTTGGTTCTTGAACACTTCAACACATGCTCAGCTGCCGTGGCTCCCGCTTGCGGCTCTCAAAGAGGCTGAAGGAATTCTCCTCAGACGCTGTTTTCCTGGCTGACATCGAGGTCTGACGACCCCTCCACCTCCCAGAGCCCTGCACGATAAAAATGCAAAACCCTCAGGCAGGAGAATTCCTGAAAAACCAGGAAGACGAAGCACAGGGGATACAAATAAAATATAGTTCAGCGATGGCAGCGATTGTGCTTGGGAAGGAAAGAGGCGGCTGGGAGCGCGGGGGATGCGTGTGGGGGCAGAAGAGAAACGCTGCAGCGCGGCTCCTGCCACCATTGCCATTCCAGGCAGGTGCCACGCTCGGCTCCGCAGCCGCGGCCGCGCTCACCCCTCCAGCAGTGCGGCAGCCGCCCTGGTAACCTCTCCTCCTGCCAGGGAATGCCGCTGCCATTGCAGTGCAGAGGGGAGGCGGCGTATCGCCCCTTACTCCTCGGTGGCATGGCAGCGTGCTTGTGTCAAAGATCAAGTGTTCCACGGCGGAATTATTATTATTTTTTTGGATATACTGTTCCCCTGAGGAATATTTAGATCAGAGGATTTTAACAGAAACATAATAACAAAAACCCCATGCCTGCCAGTGGGTAACATTGCAGTGGGGGGGGGGAAAGAGGGAGAAAAATACCAAGACACTAAGAACGGAGTGCACATGCAGCTCTTGGTCTGGGACAGCACAGGAGCACAGGGTGTCAGGGGTTGGAAGGGACCTTGGAGATCTTCGAGTCCAACCCCTAACAGCAGTCGCACAAATGAGAATTGCTTTATTTGCAGGAAGCTCACACGGTCAGTCTGATCCCAGTAACACATTTCTGGGGGAATCACATCATCATGTCACTTCTAGGGAGCCAAATGGTTGTAGGGTGATGGTCAGTTCAGGTTCTGACCTGAACTTGAAATGATTGTCTCTGAAGAAAAGTGATTAACATTGAATCCATCCCCTCTGCACCAGCTCACCTGGCAGACCCTGCTGCAGGTTGGTCTGCTGGACCCAGCACAGCACATACAAAGACCCTGCTCCTGATGGGGAAAGGTGAACGTGGTGAGCCCAGCACAGAGGTAGAGCTGGGGTGGCCAGGCTGGAAGGAGTGGAAAGGGGGACTCAGCAGTCCAGGCTGGGATTAGGAAATACACGAAAAAAGCGCTTCCTTTATTTGTTGTCTCCTTTTTCTGAGGAGCCTTTGTTTTGTAAATGATGTTGATAGCGGTGGGGTTGTACTTTGTCCTCTGTGACAAACAGCTTTCTCCCAGCACAGAACACGTTTGTGCTCCCAGTAGATAAGGAAATGATGTTCCCAGGACAGCTTGGCTGCTCCTGAGTCAATGCTGCCAAGAGCAGCCTCCCTTCCCCATCACCAACACCCCTGCTGTCTCCAGTGCTCCCCCTCTAGCACCCCTTCTCCATCACCCCCTCTTCAGCACCCCTTCTCCACTGCTCCCCACTTCCCCTTGCAATGTGCTCATTGCTCACTTCATCAGTGGGTCCATCCTCTGAATCACAAAATACAGCAGTAAAGCTGCTGAAGCAGGAAAGGGACCCTGCTGGATGGAGCAGGGGCTGGCACCAGGGCATCCCCAGAGGGCCCTTCCAGCCCCCACCATGCCGGGATTCTCCTTTCAAAGCCTTAGATACAGGACCTTAGATACACCCTGGCTGATCCTCATGAGGTTCCTCTCTGCCCAGCTCTCCAGCCTGTCCAGGTCTCTCTGGTGTGCCAGCCACCCCTCCCAGTTTCTTGTCATCAGCAAGAGCAGGAACCTTTCCCTCGCTGCAAGAGCTGCCTGCACAGGAGCAGCATTTTGCTTAAAAATGGTCTGTCTGGCAGTGCTGGGTGCCAGGGCTGGGGGCACAGGGCTGGGCACAGTGGGCGAACTGTGGGTTTGGGGTCATGCCAGCAGCCGGGCATCTCAGGGAACCGGAGCTGCTCACCTCCCTGGGAGGAACACAGCTCTGATTTATTCAAGCGACATCCTGTAAGTCTGAAGCCATAAAGTGTTCTAACAGCACACACCGGGTTTAGGACTTTCCCACGTGTCCTGGTTGCTGGAGCAGCTGGGTGCACATCAGTCTGAGACTCACGGCATTTGTGCAGAACAGCACCACGTTCCTCAACGCACCGCACGCGAGGGGCAGCTCTAAGTTACCGTCTGCTTTGCTTGCAGTGAGCGAGTGGTGACCACTGGAAGGAAGCTTAGAAAATATCTGAAATTGCTGCTGCCGGGAAACTAATGACACTTTTCCCTGCTACCACTGCAGCAGCTGTACAGGTTCTGTTCTGCATTGCACTGGCAAAGGCTGTGGAGATTAGTAGCCGACAAGAAGGCAGAACAGGGAATGGATGGGCGAAGGTGATTGTATCCCTGTGGTTTAGGATAATCACCGGAGACAAAGGGAATAAATTGTGAGACACGGCGTCTGTAATTCTGAGCATGATTTCATTATTGCCTACTGAAATTGGCTTCATCTCGGTTACTTTAGCCCTTAGAAAGTTTGAACAGATGGCATCTCTTGCTCTAAACTGTACATCTAATTTAGTTTGCATGACTTTTTGGTTGTGTATATTTGAATTAATGGGCTTCTCTATGTTTGTTACATCGTGGGGTTAATGGTGTTTAAAAGCTGCTCGTATGTATCAATGCTCTCTGGTCAAGAGGCGAAAGTGAATGAAACTCACTATGAAAAAGCGGTGCCGAACAGTGGAACAACTCTGCTAGGAATAAACAGGTTTATCCTTGCTAAGTTCGGCTCAGTTCTTTGCTGCCTAACCTAGGTCACGAGGGGAGCGAATGGTGACTGGAGGAGTGATTAATCACGGCGTCATACGTGTCATTCCTGCATCGGTGTGACAGGGCACCAACACCCTTTGAATCCTCAGGAAAAAATACCTGGAGGCAGATACTGCTTTTCAGATGTTACAGAAATAAGGGGTCTCCCTTCTTGTTTTCCTTTGGAACAGAAAATTCTTGGATAAGACGTCCTTTATCAATCACCTGCAAGGACGCCAGCTCAGGCTGCGAGTCTATTTTCTGGCTGGTAAGGCTTTGAAAGGAGGAGGGCATGAAATACTGAGATGCAGCGTGGGAATACTTGGAGTTTTCTGCATCTTCCCAAGGTCCACATGCTCTGTTTGCTTGCTAGAGTTGGTCAGACTGGAAAATGCTGTTCCTGAGCATCTGCCCCAGCCCAGGCAGCTGCTGCAGCAGAGCCTGACCATCCCTGACCCGTGCAGCGCCCGCAGGCGCCCGTAAAACTGGATCTGTCTGCCCGGAAAGTGCGAGGCACAGATGATTTATATGCAAATGTCCACCCATATCAGCATGCAAACAAGGAGTTCTGTGGCTGATGAGAATTCTTTTATGTTACTTTTGTAGAAGTAGAGTTGAAGAAACATCATCATGTGCCTGAGCACATACTGACGGCAGCGAGCGGTTAGTGCCGCACCGAGCAGCTGTCGGCAGCGAATTTCATTCAGCTATTTTATTTTTGTTGTTTTTCCCCACGTTTTTAGGGCTTTTTCATCTCTTTACATTTCTAGGTGTATGACAGAGAATCCCAATCAGCCGTCTCCCAGTGGCTATTCAGCAACGCATTAAACGGATACAAAACCTCTCTGTTCACAAACCCCACAGGCTCAAGGCTTCCGCGGTCGGAGGTGTTTGACGGGGCAAGTTATTTTATTTTATATGGTGAAAAAATACTAGAGCAGTTGGGTTTTTATCGTGCTTTGGCCCATCGGCAGCGTGCTCACCTGCACAGAGCCACGGCTCGGCTGGGGAGCAGGGAGCCTTTGCACATCAGCATCCTCAGATGTTGTAGAGACCTACCCAACACCCCTCAGAGGCTCCAAATACGCTCCGGGGTGTCACCCCCAGCGTGTTTTACCACCCTGCTTTTCTGCCTTCGGTGGTTTTCTCAGCAAACTTCTGGCGTCCTCTGCGGGCAGGACACAGAGCTCTGCTCAGAGCGTGGTGCTGGGAGGGAGGACACTTCACTGGTCCTCGTGCTCACTGCTCTGGAGGTCATCGCCAGCCCAAAAAGGGGCTGGGAAGAGAGAAAACCTTGGATAAAGAGAACAAATCTAAACCTGCTCAGACACAACTGGACAGATTTCCCATCTTTGCCTTGGAAACCTCAGGAATCCACTCACTTCTTTTTTTGGTTTTGCTTGGGTTTTGGTTCTGGTTTGTTTTTCACCCAAAAAAGAGCTGTTTCTTACATTTCAAAAGGTTAAATGAGGGAAGAAGAAGGTTTGAGATGTTTCCAGAAGGTAGGTGTGCTCCGTGACCCCGCGGTAGGTCAGAAATGCCTCTTCCCTTCGTTCCAAACCCAGGCAGGAATCTTCTGTCCGATTTTGCTCCGGGCTTTCTGCGGCAGCAGAGGAAGGCAGGCAGCTTGCTGCTTGTCCTCTCCTCATGGAGCTGCAGGTGCTGCAGGACTGAGGGGTATCCCTGCTGGCACCTTCCCAGCCCCCCTGCCTGTCCTCTGCCAGCCCCAGGACCCTGTCAGGGCCACCACGACCTGGCTCACCTGAGGAACCTCACTGAAGGCAAGGCTCTGCCTCCTGAAGCTGCTGTGACTGCTCAGACAGTCCTGAGGCCTGTCTGCTCCTGAGTGGCAGCAAATGTGACTGCTCCGTGGACATGGATAATTGCAGTTCCTTCTGGAAAGCTCTATCAACGTACTTCCCTAAAATAGGCCGGCACAGACAGCCCTTGTGCGCGTCACGTTTGGCATCACTTGGCACAGGAGCAGTAGGAGTCACTCAAACTTTTCTCTCCCAAATACAAACTCCTATCTTGGATATTCCATGTGCTACATCCCTTTGTATGTCTCCTGCACATAAAATGGGAGAGAGGGGGGGCAGGTTGCTCTTTCAAGCCATAGCTGTGTTTTGAGGTTCTTACCCTGTAGCTGAAGCAGCAGATCTGACGCAGCAGCTGACAGGGAGTTTCCTGAACCAGATCTCAGCCCCAGCAGTTCCCGTCTGCCCTGTGTCTCTGTTAGCCTTGGTGCTTCGCCTTCTGTCCGTGCACTCGCTTCCATACCCACACAAAAATAAGCAAAGGAGCCCGAGTTTCTCCTGGATGGCCAAAAGGGAAGGAATTTAACGAGAAGCTTCCATCGCTGGAGCAGAGTTGAGAGCAGGGGGTGTCTGTAGCTGACTGACTAGAAGAGGAGCAGTGAGTCGGGCTGTGCTGCTGCTCTGCAATGATTTTATTGGCCTGACCTTGCACCCTGTTGGGAAGATGTCCACAAGATAAAGCAGCCCCATCAATAATTCAGTACAGACACCGTGTGCACTATCTGCACAAAAGAAGCTGTCGTGAGGGAGAGGCAGGAGCAGGAGCAGGGGCCAGGGCTGCCAGCCGGAGCACAGCTTGCACTGGGCACCATGGCCCTGTCTCCATCCAGCCCCCCCACCCCTGGTGCCAGCACTTACACCTTCAGAAATAGGGGTTCAAAAACCGGGTCGGGAGGAGCACAGCCCCCAGTTTCCTTTGCATCTGGCACCGACCCACAGGCGAGCTGGCACCTGGAGCTGCGGGGCTGCTCTGCCCGATTTATCTGGCTTTAAAGCATTTTTGCATATTGATGCTAATGAATTATGAAACATGTAATTAGTCTGTATCACTCGTCATTAAATCTGACATTTAGCCTTTAAATGGGAAGGTTCTATTTGTTTTATATGCTATTTGCACAATTAGTATTTATCTTTATTTGATTATAATTATTTTATCTCGAAGGTGCCCCTCTGTTAAGGCACTCGGGAGCCTACATGTGCAATTAAGAAGAGCAGGAGGCTGTAAAAGCAAATCCTAAAAGCATAACATGGAAGCAGCAGATAACAGAAGTGGGAAATGTGCTTCAGAAACAAGAAGCCCCCGAGGCAGAAGCACTGAGCGCCGGGGTCAGCGGGGAGGCAGGAGCCCGGCTGCAGGGCCACAGCCACAGCCCGAGACCCAGGAGACAATTCACCACTGGAACCTCTGCTGCATCGCTTTCTGTTCCCTCCGCTGCGCGAGAGCATCCAGGAAAATGTCACTGAAAGTGTAAACTGAAAGTCTGCCAGCTTGGGTCGGTTTGTTCTGGAGGGCG
>VWZY01011214.1:120065-141009 GCA_013399075.1 Chloroceryle aenea
CCGAGTCCCTTGGGAGCAGAGCCCGACCCCCCTGGCTCCAGCCTCCTGTCAGGAGCTGTCAGAGCCAGAAGGGCTCCCCTCAGCCTCCTTCTCTCCAGGCTCCACAAGCCCAGGTGCTGTTGAAGGGGATTTTCATCCATGCACGTGTACATGTACACACTTGTGCACAGTTCAGCTCACTACAGAAATCCATCACTTCACCTCTCCAGTCCTTGGTTCAGAGCAGAGATGATGCAGAATTCCTGCTACAAGGCAGAGTTTCTCTTCCACTGCCTCAAAAACTCAGGTGAGTGCAGCTCCCATGAGAGGAAGCATCACTCAGGCCTCAGATTCCTCAATAAAATCCTCAGTAGTGCTCTTTCCCAGGATGACTACTCCCAAATACCCATCACCAGAAAGACCCTGTAGGCATCACAGCTCCTCCGCCAGCAGGACATCTCCCCTCCTTCCCTGGTAGCTACTGTTTCACTGGTTACAGGCTCAGCTCTTGGTGAGGAAGCAGAGATGCAGAGTAAGTTGTTTTTCTCTACTGGAGGAACTCCCCAAAACTTGCAGTATCTGTTGTTTTCCAGTTTCTCCCTCAGCATGTTGCACTGGGTGGGTGGAGTCACTGGGAAATCACCGAATGTTACGTGGAGCTGGAAAGAGAGCAAATTTTCCCCTCAGACAATAATTAAAGCAAGCATAAATCAAGAGACTCACTTTGTGTTTAATTAATTATTTTCTAATTGATTTTATACAGCTCTCGATTTTCAGATGGATTTTTTAATGACTGGACTAATTGCAAGATAGGATCTTCAGAAGAGACGTATATGAAAGCCTCCAGGAAAATGCCACGAGCTGTGTCTCACAGAGTGATTGCATGTTCCTGGGGAGCCACCTTGTCGTCTGCCTTGACTTCAGCAAGGCTTTTGATACCCTCTCCCATAACACCCCCCGTGGGAGAGCTCAGGGAGTGGGTGAGAAGGGCAGATGGTGAGATGGGATGAGAGCTGGTGAGGGGTGGACCCGCTGGAAAGCAGCCCCATGGAGAGGGACCTTGGTGTCCTGGTGCACAATCAGTTCTCCATGGAACTCCATGGTTCTTCTTCCCCGTGAGAGTGACAGAACCTGTCCGTTCTCCCAGGGAAATTCTACTTTTTAAGTGTTAAGGAAATTTACTTGACAGAGTATATGATGAAAAAAGGCATCCGGAGAATGCTGCCTGGTGTCCTCTGCCTGCATAGAATCATGGAATCACCTATGCTGATCTGAACTGGCATTGCAAGAGCAGCATATGAGGTAGAATAAAATACATGGGAGAGATGCAGCTGGGGAGAGCACGAGTGGCCACCCAGCATAGCAAGGGGAAAACAACATGGTTTGGGGATGAAAAGTGAGGTGAGAACAGGCACATGGCAACCCAGTGCGGGTCAGTCCCGCCGTGCTGTGGTTTGCTGGGTGAAGGGACTGGTCTGGTGAGACTGAGTTGGACATGGAGAGCATTTTGCCTCGGTATTAATTGCATTTGCAGTTCCCACTGGTGATTTTTAGGCTGCTGCACTGGGGTGCTGAGCCCAGCTGGCAGGTGCCATGGCCAGGATGTTGCTGACTGTCCTCTCTGAAAGGCCATGGAGCTCTGGGGAGCTCCCAACAAGGCAAAGCTCGTGCTCTTCTTTGGGAAAGGGGGGGATCCAGGGAGCTGCAGGCAGGTGACATACTGGAGATGTCTGCAGGGAGCAGCCAGGTCCTTTACAGGGGCTCACCTTGTGCCAACAAGTGGCAGTGTGGATTGCCTTGCTGGATGCTTGGCACATAGCACAGAGCACCATAAATATAGCATAAGATGTGCTAAGCTAATGGTTGGACTTGATCCTAAAGCTCTCTTCCAACCTAAGTGTTTCTATGTAGAAGTTCAGTAAGGAAACCAAGATGTCATGCCTGGTGTAGAGTGTTGTCTGAGGAGGCTTTGGGCTGCCTCCCTGCTGCTGAAGTGGGAAACTTCATCTCTGCTGAGGTCAGAAAAGCATTGCTGATGGTCCTGGAGGGATGATAAAGCTGACAGGGGTTGGGAGGGTGCAGCAGAAAGAGCTACGGGTGTTGAGTGAGTTGTTCCTGTGTGCCAGAGGGTAAGGAAAAGGATACAGTCTAGTGCCAAAGTGCAGACACAGCCCGGTTCTGTGTGGTCTCCTGGAGAGCTTCATGATGCGCCAGCATTTAAAACCCATGGGGAGGAGAAAACAGATTGCCTTGCTGTCCTCTAGATGAAGGTCAAACCGCACAGCAAGGAAAGAGACTTGTCTGGTGCTGGTGGGAGCCATCTCACTTTATTCTTCTCCAAAGATGCGTAACCTGAAGCCTGGTAATGTCTTTCCTGCATGCCGAGGATCTTCTTCCATCTTCACCGCCGCCTCCAGCATTAGCCAAATGTTTGGGGAGTAATATCCTTCCAAATCCACCCCCTTTATTATTCAGAGAATTTATGCCCTCCCGTTCACAGGGCTGTAATGACAGGAGCGGATGATAAGAAACTGTTCTTCCGATAATGATTCCAAGGGGAGCGTGTGGGATACCAGCCCTCTCTGCATCGTAATCCACCAATTGTTCCGACAGACGCAGAGCCTGCAGTCACCTTGCACCCGATTCTTCAACTGTTCTAGAAAATACGAAGGAAAATCACCCTTTTCCCCACTCTTGGAATGGTTGGTAACTTCTCTTAGTTAAGGCAAAGTGCAACACCCCCATGCGCAGCATCCCTCGCTGAAATTGGAAGGCTCTTACAAATTAATTTGGTGGGTTTGATATAGCTTACTGGAAAGAATCACATGTGAGAAAGGAATTAAGCTGAAGAGGAAGGCTCCAGGTAACTGTCAGCCAGCTGGAGATGAGAAAGACAGAGAGGTTTTATCAGCATCACACTGACCATCCCCACAAGAGCCTGTCACTACCTGTGGGGCTCCGGATGAGAGCTGGTGCCCCTTAGCAGGGGGCTGTGTTTGGGATGGCTCCTGCCCATGGGGTGCATGGGGATGAAAAAGGGGTCCTTGTCTTGACCAGAACCTGCAGCGATGAGAGGGCAGAGCCCCTCACCCCTCTCCATGCTGGTTTCCCTCTCGCCCCATCGTGGTGCCAGCAGGCTCCTCTCTCTTGTCCCCTGGGATGTGCCCTGGGGCAGCCCTGGGCACAGGGCATCCCTGGTGCCCTGCTCTGCTGCACCCCACAGGACTATAAGACGTCAAAACAATAACAACAAAGGGCTATAAGTTAATAACAAAAGCTATTCTTATTTATAAAAGCTCAGGACAATCTCCGTGTGTATTTATTTCCCATGCCTCTCTACCAGCTGAGCGGTCGTAAGAGCCGATGCCGACTGTGGTGCTCTGCAGGTGGCAGCTGCCGAGGGGTTTTCCTCTCCGGAGCAGGTGATGCTGGGTTTCAGGAGATGCTGTCACTGGGCTGCTTTTATATTCTGGATTTCAAAGGAGGAAAGCAAAGCGTGTTCCTTTCAGCTATCTGTGTAGCTCATTTGCTCTGCGGGGAACCCCATAAACATGTCACAGCACTCATCACAGTTTTGTACAAATGTTTCTTTCCCGGTCCCCAGCCTCCTCCAGCCTGAAGGGGAGGGATGGTCCAGTGCTCGCTGCTGCAGCTTCACAAGTGCTGTCTCCCCCTTCCCTTGCCAGCGAGTGCCTGCAGTTCACATGGTGGGAAATGAACATAAACCACGGGTTCTTTTGCCACAACATTTCCAGAAACTACCTGGGAGTCGTTTCTATAACGCTGGCTTATAAACTGATCTTTGGCTTTGTCTAAATCATGCTGCTAGTCTTAAAAATGGCAATGGAAATGGGTACTGGTATTGCCTCCCGGGACCTGCCTCTTCTCCTGTGCAGGCTGTAGAAGCCACTCAAGATTCCACATGAAACAAGTACAAAATAAGTCTTTTTTCTCTGAAGCAGAGCATTGCTCTCACCCTGCACCGAGCTGTGTTTCCCCCCTGCCCTCAGCAGTGGCAGATCCTGGGCTGCTGGTGATTCAGCAACTATCTAACAGGGATCAGTGCTGCCCTGGCAGTGCTGGGTTAACAACTGGACCTGATGACCTTAAAGGTTTCTTCCAACCAAAGTGATTCTGTGATTCTATGACCTACAGATGAGCCTGGGTGTTGGTCATTTTTTGGGTAGGGCTGTCCCAGTCAGTCCCAGCACCCCCCAGACAGGAGCTCCCCACTGAGGGGGCAGCAGATCAGGCCAGAGGGGCTGGGGGCGGTGGGTTCCATCAATCCCAGTTTAGATCAGCTTTAGCTGCTGTACAGCCATAGCTTCAAGCACGAGAATCTGTGTCTGTGGCTCTCACATCCTCGTTCTGTGCAGTCTCTGAACTGGGTGTGCTGTAGGTAACCAGGAAAATAGGTCACTCTGCTGCTTCAGGTACTGGCGTTTGAAAATGCAGCCAGCAAAACAGATTAAAAGAGAAAAGGAGGGAGGAAGGAGGGAGGAAGGAGGGGAATTAGACCAGTGTGGTGAGGCATTATGAGCACCTTATCAACTGATAATTTCCTTTAGTATTTTCTCTCTGGATAAATGTTGGCACAACAATATCCACAGCACAGACACAGCCCTGTCCATGTGAGCTTGCGTGCACAGAACCAACCAGATTAATAAACACGGAGGAAATCTAAAAGCCCCTGACTGCTTTGGCATGGCCAGGGATATTTCCTTGAAGTGGGAGACTCTGCAGAGATTCACAGAGCTCGCTGCGGCCTCGGCTGCTCCTGAGGGGGGTTCGGAGGAGCTGGGATGCAGAGATGAGTGGCGATCGAATGGACCCTAAGTCCCGGCAGGATGCTGTTTATCACATGAGCACCCAACACGTGATGGACATCGATAAATGTCAAAGGCTCCTGGCAGGCCGTGGGTGCTGCAGGAGAAGCAATTTGCTGTCTAATCAGCGGGGGTTAAAGCCTGGCCTCCTCCAGGCTGGCTCCCTCCCAGCCCAATCCCAGCTGGGCTGTGCCATGGCTTTCCTGAGACCCCTCCTCACGGGCAAGTTGAGCCTTCCCCAGTGCCCAGGGCCAAGGGCTGGAGCTTTTACCACTTGGCTCTGTCAGAAAGCACTTTTTATTCCAGTATGATAACTGTGCCTGTAGGTATATTGTTTTCCACGAGGTTGCATCAAAAGGTGGCACCCCGAGTGACCAGCTGGGGGATATCCATCAGCAGAGCAGAAGGTGGAAAAAGCAGCCAGGATTTCCTTGAACGAGCGAATCTCGACACGTCTCAGCCCATGTGATCCGGGGCAACTCTCACCTCGTGCTTCCCCCCCTGCCCCTCACG
Organism: Chloroceryle aenea; assembly: GCA_013399075.1. Classification (NCBI taxonomy): domain Eukaryota; kingdom Metazoa; phylum Chordata; class Aves; order Coraciiformes; family Cerylidae; genus Chloroceryle; species Chloroceryle aenea. The sequence goes on from VWZY01011214.1 coordinate 125,384, forward strand.
CTGCTCTCAGGTGGTGCTTGTGCTGTGCATCTGGGCATCTGTTCGACATGGATCTGCTTGCCCGTCCCTTGTGCCAGAGCGCTGGTTCAATAGGACAAAACCATTCCATGTCAACAGTGAGAGGAAAAATCAATTATCAAAATAATGTTGGGCTACATCCAAAGCTATTCTGAACCCGACCACCTTGCTCACCCTTGGAGAGATGAGAAAGAATATTTCATATGTTTCATCTGACCTACCACTGCCACATTTCTGCTTCAGGTTCTCCCAAAATAACAGATATTCAGCCTCCCTTTCTAAGGAGACGTTTCAGATTTTACCTGCTGAGGAATTATAAAGGACAGATACTCAATGAAGGTAAAAGTGATAATAAAAATATTTCACCGTGAGTGCATTTTAAACAATCTATCCCATAATAACAAGGAGGCAACAGGATCGAGGCCTCTGTGCCAAGCACTGCATAAAATGGCATGTTTGATCAAAAGGGGTGTGTGTGTCTGATCAAAATGGTGTGTGTCTGATCAAAATGGGGTGTGTCTGATCAAAATGGGGTGTGTCTGATCAAAATGGTGTGTGTCTGATCAAAATGGTGTGTGTCTGATCAAAATGGGGTGTGTGTTTCATCACATGAAGCATTTCAATTAGCAGCAGGGTCAGCACTGGTTGCTGTGGGCTTCATCCAGCTGAGTGCTGAGCATCCAAGACTGACCCTCTGTGCCTGCACAGACCTCAGCATCTGAAGTGTGGGCAGAGATGAGATATAAATAAACAGAAATAAGGAAGGAGATCAAAAGCTCTTAGGCAGGGGAGTCCCAGACTCAGGCAGGGGAGTCCCAGACTCAGAGGTGCCCAGGAGGTGGCTGGTGCTCGGTGTCCAAGCATCTGCTCAGCCCTCGCTCTCCGCTCCCACACCTCGCTCCCCCTCTATGCTCCCAGTACAGTCCTCTCCCCTTCTTTTCTTTTTCACTTTTCCTTACTAGTGGCATTTGCATTTCTCCTCTGGCAGCACCTTTCAGTTCCCTTTTCTCCAGGAAGATCAATGCAGCCGGGGAAGGGCGAGTGATTCATTTTGACAGCCATAATTTCAAATGAGCTCACCTGAAAAATTCCCCGTGTCCAGTTCTACAGAATGAGCAGCCTGTGCTCACATCTCCACCTGAGAAGCCTCCTGGCAGATCAGAAGGTCTCAAGGCATGGACTCAAAATGCTGTATGCATACCTGAAAGCAGCCTGACCAGGGGTGGGCAGAGCTGCTCGGCAATCCCGGACCTTCCAGACAGAGTTAAATCTCAGCAGTTTAGAAGTGACCCGTGGTTCCTTTGGGAAGGTTGCATCTGCGAGAGAAACACCAGCACTCGAGTGTTACCGTGGGCAGGTCACTGCACTGCAGGATGATTATTAGTTTACGTGGGGAGAGGATTGTCTTCTCCAGAGCCAAAATGTTGGGTTGAACTTTTCCTAATGATCACTGATATTTCTTATTGTGTTGCATGCAGTGCACAATCCCAGGCTGGTTTGGGTGGGAAGGGACCTTTAGAGCTCCTCTGGTCCAACCCCCTGCAGGGAGCAGGGCCATCTGCAGCCAGAGCAGGGTGCTCAGAGCCCCGGCCACCTCCCCTGCAATGGGGACAGGGATGGGGCAGCCACCACCTCTCGGGGCAGCCTGGGCCAGGCTCTCCCCACCCTCAGCACCAACAATTTCTTCCTCGTATCTAGTCTGATATTACCATAACCATTGCTCTGTGCTACTCTCGTGCAACTGCCAAATTAGGAACTGGTTAATAATTCAGATTTATTATCTGCGGTTCCTCTTGACCAAACAGGAAAGATTCTCTACACAAGTAATTGGGCTTGAAGCCTAACTGATCTGTATTTACTTTTCTTTAATTACAGATGGAGTGTTCAGATGTTCTGTTCTATCTGCCTGAGTCCCTTAGTCTGGTCTATACTACTTCAGCCAGCTACTCTCGTGCGGATGGGTTATTGTTTTGTAAGAGCTCACACCCTTCTCACAATAATGAGACACGTTCTCCTTGAAGCTCTTATTGATATGCCCTCTTTTTCTAATCAATAACTTCGATAGCTATTGATCTGCATACTCTTCTGCCACGTGAGTGATCTATGTTATTTTTACTTTAATTAGCCCTCTACGAGCATAACGAGAGGGATGTGCAGCGTTGTTCCAACACAGCTCTCACCCTGGTGTGCTGTGGTGCGCTCCGAGATCACAATGTGTCCTCCAAAGGGCCTGCCAGTGACACTGACCTGTTCCCTTCAACCTCCATGGCAGAAAAGTAACGTCCTGTTGGAGAGATAATTGACTCCACTTCCCATAAATTTATGTTCCAAGGACTTGCCAGAAATTGCTTAATTGAATCTTTTCTACGACGTTCTTACGTGTGGGAAATGCACTTTCCCACCACCCTGGGCTCCTGACTGGGGAGCCAGGCGATGGTGCTGCCTTGATTTGTGTCGGCTGCTGCCACCCACCACCCGGCCGTGCCCCTGAGCCCGTGCCCCCCACACGCTGCTGGGGGCTCTCCGAGGTGGAATCTGGTGAAGGCTTTGTGAAACCAGGTTTCCTCTGGACAAACACGCTGTGGTCCCAGGGAAATCCTTAAAGAAGCGAGGAGAGGGCAGGTGAGCCCAGGCCAGCTGCTCTGGGGGCTGCGCATCCCCTCTCTGCGCCTGCTCCCCAGGGGTGGCTGGAGAAGGAGCTATTGCTCTTCCTCCAGCCCCTGAGAACCCACTGGCACTGATGGCGAAGGGGAACCGGGGCTGGGAGAGGGGGAATGGGGAGCAGCAGGGAGGTGCTCACTGAATCCAAACCAGGCACTCGCTGAATGCCTCATCTCCTCTGAATTCACCAAAGAGAGGTGTAAAGCCCTGCACAATCAGCTCTTTCGGTTGCAGTCTTCATTATTCACCACCTCCCTGGGGGACTGAAGATGCTAAATGTGTCAGGCTGGCGCTTTGTAGGACACAAGAAGCATTTTGTCATTGAAGGTATTCTCGCTCCTTCCCTTGGAAGGGATCAGAGTCAGAGGAAAGCTCCCAGTAACAGGAGTGCCTGTAACCAGGATTATCTCAGGTAACACAGGACGCATCTCCATTCCTGATTTACAACCCTCGGAAGAACAAAACCAGCCAGACCTCACGCCTCTGAAGGAGGTATTGTGAATTAAATGGATTAATACTTCAGTTTGGTAGCAGTCAAAGTGTCTTCTGGAGAAATATGTCCTTTTTTGCCAAAGGTAACTGAAGTTCTGTGAGGAGAACAGTGACTAAGTGTGATCTACTCGATCTCGCATTTTCGAAATCCAGTTAGTGAGGCTGGAGCTGGGTGGTGGTGACAAAGTGTCTCTCAAGCTCATCTAACCCATGGTGGGGTCTGGGCAGGAGCCTGGCTTGTCTGGGAGTAGCAGAAGCCAAAAAGTGGCTTAAACCAGACCTTTGGTACAACATTTTGGGGCAGTGCCAGTGAACCACAGCAGGGCAGCGAAGTTGTTTTGAAGAATTGTTTCTTCTACCTGGCACCCTGTTGCCTTTCTGATCGCTGCCTGCTCTGGTGAGGGGCTGGGGCACTGGCCCTGCTCCCTCCCCTCATCCCACACCACAGCTGCTTCGAGCTCCCTCCCGCAGCATGCTCTCCCCACCTCTTAAAGACTGCCCCAGCAGTGACATCTGGTCACGGTCAGACCTTCTTATCACATGAATTTCTTCAGCTCCTCTGTGATGGGGATTCGTACTCTGGCATCATGAGCAGCATATGGCAGTGATCCCCCACCCCGCCCAGGGACTGTGTGACGGGCAGACTGCCTCGTGCTGCCTTCCAGCTGAGGCCAGTGAGTTTCTGTGGCTGTCTCCTCTTGTGAGAAATGTTCAGTGCATGTTCCACGTACACCCTGTGTTCATCACCCTGCGTGTGTTCATCGCCCTGCGTGTGTTCATTGCCCTGGACTTGCCGATGGCCAGCTGCAGCCCAGGAAGGCAGCTCAGGCAATGGGATTGCAACTGTGTCTCTGCCAGGAGCTGTCAGAGCCAGAAGGGCTCCCCTCAGCCTCCTTCTCTCCAGGCTCCACAAGCCCAGGTCCCTCAGCTGCTCCTCACCACACTCCTGCTCCATCCCCTTCCCCAGCTCCGTTGCCCTTCTCTGGCCACGCTCCAGCCCCTCAGTGTTCTGCTGGGGGTGAGGGGCCCAGATCTGACCCCAGTCACTCCCCCGTGCACACAGGCAGACACATGTGCATGTGTGGCCAGTACATGGGCACACATCCTTGTGCACACTCAGCCAGTCACCAGCACCCTCGGACCTTGTCTGTGAGGTCTCACCCACCCCCACCCCTCTGCAGCACTTACCTCAGTAAGCTACGTAACATTTTCTGCTGCAGTCCCAGGGAAGTGGTGGAGTCACCATCCCTGGATGTATTTAAAAGCTGTGTAGATGTGACACTTAGGGACATAGTTTAGTGATGGTCTTGGCAGAGCTGAGATGATGGTTGGACTTGATTTTGGAGGCCTTTTCCAAACAAAATAACACTGTGATTCTATGAGTAATTGCACTCCGGAAAGGGACAATAGCTGAGCATTGCTGTCCCAGAACTGCAGAGCTTGGAAGCATCTTCCCAGGCGATGGGACCCTTGGCTACCTCTGGGCTACCTCCACGGCAGGTGAACTTTAAAGATCTCATGCTTCAGAGGGAAGTGCAAAGGAGTAACAGAAGCCATCTGCTGGTGCCATGCACTGCTCTGACAGACGGTGCAGACATGAATCCAGAGACCGAAAAAAAGAAGAGTGAGGAAAATCAAAACAAGCGAAAGAAAGCAGACTGATCTGCTGATGCTTTGAAGATTTCACAAGTGCTTTGTAAAAGCAGTCTTGCTGGTCACCTTCCCTCAGGAGACCAACGTCACTCGTACCCCTAAATGTGAATGAACTGCAGCACTTCGAGGGAGGATCAGAACGGGACCATCATGTGATCTGGTTTAGACTGTGGGTGGTAAAATCCTGCTGGCAAGAGACAGCAGGGGAGTCACTGTTCTTCCCTTGACCTTGATTTATCCCTGGAAAGGAACAGGGCTTCCCTCCTTCCAAAAGGGTGTTTCCTTCCAACAGGAGAACAGTGGATGTCAAGTCGTATTAAACCATAGCATTGCCACGAGATAAATATAGATGTGGTGGGAGGACACCCTTTTCATTTCCCATTGCTGCTCAACGTCGGTGCTTATGAGGAGCGGCAGCTTGAGGAGCAGAAGGCTCCGGAGGGAGCAGGTACAATGCGCGTGCGCCCGGTCCTGGCACTGCTCAGATCCCCAGCTCAGCCAAGCTCTTCTGGTCCTATGGAGATATTTCTGCGTGTGCTGCTTGGGAAGACAGGATAAACTCATCCCACAGAAGAGGAAGGGGTATCACCTACAGCCACAGTGGCTGACAGTGGCCTAAACGTCCATGCAAATGAGAACTAACACATAGCNACTCAGTCTGCGCACGGCCGTGGTGCACCGAGACGTTCTTGCTCCTCCTGGAAACTGCCGGCAGCAAGCACCAGGCCACACACACTGATCTTCCTGGTGAGAGACAGTTCATTTTCTTTGCAAACAGGAACACTTTAAGCAGCCATGTGGCAGGGTCTCTGCTTGAAGGAAATGAATTACAAATGGTTTTGGGGGAAATAGCAGTCAATCTCTTGGCGATCAACAGCTACATCCTTGGCAATGACGTGTAGAGTCAACTCCATCTTCAGCAGACTCTTCGTGCCATACTTAGTCGCACATCCTTGCTCTTTATCCAAACCATGGTTACCTTGCCAGCCTGCAGAGAGGCAGAACTGAATGTCATTGTTAAAAAGAGAAAAAAAAAGAGAAGAAGAAAATAAAAAGTGTTTGATCAGCTCTAAGCCAAGGTGAAAGCTTATCAGGAGCAGCAGCGTGAAAGAGCAGGATTAGCTGGTGATAAAATAATTTAGACTTGACTTTTCTCTCCTCCAGCATCCAGGACACAAGTGGCAGAGCTTCACACTGAAATAATCCCCACGACCTCTGCGGCACATCACCCAGTGGGACCCTCCTTGTGGTCTTCATGGGTGTGTGCCCACTGCTGGGAGTGTGAGGAGGTCTCACACGGACACGGGGGCTGCTGGACCAGCGCAAGAGGTTTCCACACCAAGGAGCTTGCCTCAACCCACGCCAGGAATGGCTGTTATCCCAAACAAAGCCAAACGACCCAGAAATGCAGACCTAGAGAACTGTCCCAGCAGCACCAGTCGATGCCCCGTGTAGCCCACATCCTCTGGGCAGCAGCTGTGGCATCTCCCATTGAGGTAACCATGGCAATGGGCTAATGTGGAATAATCCCAGCCAAACCCTTTAGCCCTCGCCTGAGAGGATGTGTCATTTACAGAGATTTAAGGTGCATGGAAGAACGGCTTAAAAGCTTCTGGTCACTGGGTGCTGTACTGGGCCTGTCATTAATTACTTTTCTTGTGAAGTGACTGGTTTTCTTGTTACCTCTTCTCTCTTGGAAATCCCTTCTGCTTTTTCCACCATAAGCAGCTTCGTTACCACTGCAGAAGATGCTGCTGTCTGTTCTTCCCCTTCTCCCTGCAGCGTGCATCTCTTCCAGGGCCTGCTGGGACTTGGCCAGCAGCCTCCAGCTCCACCGCTGACCTCAGCCAAGGGTTCCACTGTGGTTGGACCTGTCCTTGGAGACCACCTGGCCCACAAATGGAGTTTGCTTTCCACCCACAGCAATCTTCCTTTGAGCAGTTCTGTGAGGGACCTGGTCAATGACCAGCACTGGGTTAGGTGACCTTTCAAGGTCATTCTGTGTCCCCTGTTTCTGTGAAGGACTGAAGATGAATTGTATCAACCCGAGACATGTTCCCTTTCTGTCTTCACTGAAATACTGGGATATTTCCTACAGATTGCTTGCAAGCCACGGACTGCTGCGGGAGTATTTTGTCATCTTCATCTGCTTTTGTAATTACTCTGTAAATAACACAGGCTGTTTATTATCTCTGCTGGTAGCTGCCGTTTAGGTCAATTTGGAAGGTTCCAGGGTAAAACTGGATGACACCACAATTCCCTGCGTTACCACAAGGTTTTTGAACATCAGCTCTCCCCTTTTACCTCTCAGCTCTGTAGAAAGCTAGATGCTTTTCAGTGAGAATCTCCATATATTTGTTAACAGTTTAAGTAGGTATTACCATAGCTCCCAGGCCTCATGCCAAATTTCAGACTGAGATAGCTGGAAAAATAATGACTTCATTTGTAAATATATTTTTCATATTAATTTCTATTTGGTTTGCTTTGAAGTAACTCTGAGGCCAGAGAGCCAGCAGCGTTCACAGCATCATCTGGAGCTGGGAGAAAGTCTCTTTAGTTTAATGGTGATTAATTGCCATAACAAACCATCCAAAATCATTATGAAATTTTCAAGGGGAAAAAAAAAAAGAGAAAGGGAGGCAAATAAACAAAACCAATAAGGGCTTCAGATGCAAAGTACAAAGAGAAATTTTGATTTAGTGGCAACTTTTAGTGCCTCTCTTTTTGGTGATAGAGATGCGGGTGGAGCAAGACTGCACCCAGGAGAGAACGAAATGTCCAGCTCACCTCCTCTGTGCCACTTTTATAGAGATTACCTATATATAAAATCACAGGTTTGGGTTGGGAGAGACCTAAAAGATCATCTCCTTCCTTCACCCCTCTGACACCCCAGCACAGCCCTGCTGCTCTGGGGGGTTGGAAAGGGTCTCACTCAGCTCTCAGACCTGATGCAGACATGACTCGAGTTCCCAGCACGGCCACTGAGGAGCAACAGCAGTGGCCTGTGTGTTTATAGCAGCTCCTGGGTGAAAACAGAACATTTTCATTTTATTTTTTCATTTTTGTCCATCAAACTTCCAGTTCTGTTTATTCTCCAATATTAATGTTGGGCTATTGCACTGATTTGCAGTTTTATTGACCTGTCTGCCTTTAACAGCCAGCATTTGCATGAATTCCCTACATCTATGCCCATATTTTTATATATATCATAAAGTAAACCACCAAAAGATCCTCTGAACTTTATTTACTGTGGCCACTCTGTAACATCTCGATCTGTTAAAATCGTTACGGCATTTTAATTTCCTTGTCATTACCCAGCCTAAAGCACAGATCCCCTTTCCACAGACTGCGTGCGTAGCTGAAACTGCAGAATTTACCTTGAATATTTACTGAGCATTGGTCTGCTACAGGATGGGTTTAACTGACAGTAATTTGCTCAAAAAAAACCCAAAAAAACCCTCAAACTAACAACGGACATCCTTTATAAATGAAACTTTGTGACTATCATTTTAGTCTGGTCTTTGAATACCCTCTTTCCCCTGGGGGAACCTATATATTCCGTACTCGATTTTGTCAGTACATTTTGCAGTGAGTGTTTGTGGATCCATCACTGTCCAAGTGCTGCTGAAACCACTGGGGGACTTGGTTACTGAGCACAAATCTGTGCTGGCTTTTCTTCTTTCTCTTTTCTTTCTTTCNGCTTTTATTTGGCAGATTTCACTCCGATTTTGTTCGTGTGCAGTGGATGTTGAAAAGATCAAGAGGCACTTGATAAAGCAAAACAAGAACAAGTGGGTTTCCTCAGCGAGGTCCCTCTGAGCTCAGGCATTGCACACATGTTGCTGCATTCAAGGGAGGATTCAGAGGAATCTTAGGGGACCGAGGAGCGGGTTACGCTCTCGCTCTGTGGTTGGGGTTTTTCATCCCACCCCCCTCAGGGAGGGCTCTTACTCAGTCCAGCTGTCAGAGAACTCGTGCATGTCCTTCAGTAGCAGTCAGCATCGTGAGGCTCGAGGAGGAGCACCCCAGAGGTTTCAGATCACTGCTCCCGTGGGACTCCCACCTTGCACATCTTCCCGGAAGATGTGGGTCCACTTTGAAGAGGTGAGGTTACCCCTCTGTCCCACCCTCATTTGCATCTCTTGGTGCAAGAGAGCCCAGCGAGCTGCTGGTGTCTCCGTGTGACGCTCTCTGCGCTGCTCTGATCGTCCCCAGGGGCTTCAGCCCGTGACCAGGCAGCTGATGGCATTAAGGGTGACATTGATCTCTAACGAACCTGGAGCCCAAGAACCTCTGGCTGACCTATTGACAGCCAGCTTTGAAGATCTCTCAATCAGCTGGCCTTCAGCTCCAGAAAGTGCATGTCTTAATGAGGAGTTACATCCTCTAGTCGGATATACATTCTATGGGTTACAAACTACATGACTTTTGTATGTCTAAGGTTACAGTTACTCTGAAGCAGTAGCCTTGTTAATTTGAATACATACTAACCAAGGAAATGGTAACTGATTTACCCTGCCCTAAACAATGCCAATAAGCTTACGTCTTTGCTAAACAAAGTTAATTCATCCTTAGTAACAAAGCTAGGATTCTGGAGCTTATTAATTAAGGAAGTAATAGGCATTCATAGCAGTAAGGGAAATATAACATTTTTAATGCAAGGAGACATTAAAGTCATTTCTGCCCCATTTACTGTGTTCTACAAAGATTGCAGGCAGAAGAGAAAGAGCAGAATAAAAATCAGTGAGACATTCTCAAAAGCAGTGTAAAATTGTACAAAACAGGAGCAAAATGGGGGAAAAAAATAATTATTGAAGCCTCTCTGTATCATTTTTCTTAAAAAAAATCAAACCAGAACCAACCTGGTGGCTACTGGCCCCCAACACCAGCAGGTGATGACCAGTTCTGCAGGAGGCAGCGATCCCGGGGTGGTCAGGGGAGCATCCTCCACAGGCTGATTCTGACACAAAGGGCTGGCACTTTCACTAAGACCTGCTCCACCCTCACAGTGTAAACAGTGATCCTTACATGACACTTTACAAACTAAATATCAGAGAATCAGCGAATCCCAGTGGGAAGATGCTCTGGGGCCACCCCCCTGCTCCACCCAGCAGGGGCACCCAGAGCAGGGGGCCCAGCAGCGCAGGGTCCAGGGGGGTTGGGAATCTCTCCAGAGCAGGAGACTCCACAGCCTCTCTGGGCAGCCTGGCACAGGCTCCCACACCCTCACACCAGAGAACTTGCTCCTCCTGTTCAGGTGGAACCTCCTGGGGTCCAGTTGGTGCCCGGTGCCCCTTGTCCTGTCCCTGGGCACCACTGACCAGAGTCTGACCCCATCCTCTTGCCCACCTTTTGCTTTTGATCATCACTGATCAGCTCCCCTCTCAGTCTTCTCTTCTCCAGCCTAAACAGCCCCAGGTCCCTCAGCCTTTTCTCATAAGAGGATATAGATCAATGAATAATAGAGATCAGAATGCAGAACAGAGGTCAATGGATCGCACTGTAAAGCCAGAGAAAATGCCGTGTGCCCTGGGAGCAAACACGTGCAGCCACACACAGCTGTGCTCCTCACCATCACCCCCGGCCTCGGGCAGCCGCTGCCTTCCCTGGATGGTGTCCAGTGCTCCTGCCTGCCCAGAACCCCTCTGAGTTGCACTCCACAGGCTTTGTCTGAGCCCCCCGGGGCAGGACAGAAGGTAACGGCACCGGCACGCCGCTCTGCCTTGACTGCTTTGATATAGGCTTCTCATGAGAACACATTAACACGAGTTTTCTCTTGTATCTTCTTCCCGCTGCATGAATGTGGCCTTTGTGGAATTGCCATAATGTCATCATCACAGGGCTTCGGAATACGTCTGGAGGAAAGGAAAGGAAAAGGATTCTGGAACTGCACATAAACATTTATGGTGTTTGCTTCATTTGTCCAATGTTCAAGATAGAAATAGAGAAGAAGTATAAAACCATCAAGCAAGGTTTTACTATGCAACAAGCCTTCCCCAACTTACACAAAGAAGATGGATTTGAATGCTGAAGTTAAGCCTGGATTTACGGTGCAACCGACAGCAGAGCTGGCAATCATCATCTGGATGAAGAGAGGTTCTACTCATCCAGCTCACGCGTGGTCAGCTGGGGATGGTTGTGTGAGCCTATTTATGTGAAGGCAAAAATCCAAGTGAAGCTAATTCTGTGTAATTGATTTCATTATAGGGCTAATTCCTAACTAGCGCAGCTGCTGCGAACATTTGCCTGTCCTAATGTGTGCCCAAATTCCAGGGAGTGCAGGTGTCACCTGGTACATGGGATGTTCTGCAGCACAGCCGAGCGCGGCTCACAGAAACACCACACACCCCGGGAAGCTTGAAAGAGGCTCCATGAATTGTAACCATACTGAACTGGCTTTATGGAATAGATTTTGGCAAGAGAATCATTGAATGGCAGCCTGGTTTGGGTGGGAAAGGACCCTTCAAGCTCATCTGGTCCAACCCCCTGCAGGCAGCAGGGCCATCTGCAGCCAGAGCAGGGTGCTCAGAGCCCCGGCCACCTCCCCTGCAATGGGGACAGGGATGGGGCAGCCACCANNNNTCCCCCTCAGCTCGTCCGGCCGGCCACCCAGCAGATGTGCTCCAGCCTCTGACCGTTTCTGTGTCCCTCAGAGCACTGTAGCAGTGTGGACACCTCGCTGCTGTTGCTGCAGTCATTCTGGCAATATCTGAACTAAGGGATGTTGAGCCCAGGGTCAGATTTTCTCACTGCTGCAGGAAAGAGTGCTGGGAAGTGTCTGTTCTGTGCTGCAGCTCCACAGGCAGGGAGGATGGACGGGCAGCACTGTGCTACTGCCCGGGGCGTAGCGAGGAGCCCTGGCCAGGCAGCTGCCCCGTGTCCCGGGGGGTGCAGCACCCCCCTTCAGCTTGTGCACAGTGCTGGAGCCTGGAGGGCTCCTGCAGGTGTGAAGCTGAGGGTGAGCTCCCTGGCACCTCAGCACGCTGGCCCCTTTCTGAGTCAGTTACAGTACCAGCTCTCCAAACAGTGACCCTCGAGACTGGCGGGGAGCTCGGGGAGGCACCAGGGACCCTGCAACACTGTTGGCCTCCCCGCTCCTCTGAAATGTGGTAGGACTTCAGCATCATCAGCAGAGGTGGTTCCTGGCACTGTGTTTTTAATGTCCATTGTTTTTAAATCTTTCGCTAATATACATCCCAGTTTATTTGTTTGTTCCTTTCGTTTGTTTTGTTTCACTTTCTGATTTCCAAAGCATTACTGCTGGTACTTCAGTGACACAGTCCCAGTTCTAGCCCTAAGTGCTCTCACTAACCACTGGTTTAGGATTAAAGCATTCTGACACGGAAACTGGCCACACATTTCCAGGAGTAGCTATTTTCTTGATAGAGCACTTCAATGATCTATCTAAGTGCTCTTCTAAGTGCTGTCTTGGCACCGGGCACTGCCTGGAAATCCTGACTCGTCAGCCCCCGGAGCCTCTGATCATTCTCTTCCAGGCATCCTTCCCATTTCTGACCCAGAACCTCACCACCTTCATTTTCCTTCCTGAAGCATCTTTATCAAACCCGGGGTGGGTGCTCTGGCTCACGGCCACTGGCAGCCGCCCTCACGCGAAAGCGCTGACAGACAGACAGAGTTTGTCCATGAATTTAGGAACTTGATTTCTGCTTTCAGTACATTTATAATGTCCTGGGCTCAGAAATACTCTTCTGTGTGCATCTGTCTATCTATCTATCAGGTAACTATCTAGCAGCAGTCTGTTACTTCAGGTTGTCATACAGTCTGAGAGTGCCTTTGGTGGATTTGGAGATACCTGCTGCTATCAATCATAAATAAAGCTAAGACAGAGATGTTAAGGTCACACGCCAATGTCCTGACAAAGAAAAATGGTTTTGCAGGAAGAAAACCTGTGCTGCTTCTGTGGCTGTTAGGGAATGAAGCCATGTGGACTGAGGGTGCAGAGCAAGCCAGCACCAGCCTGCAGGTGTAGAGATCATCACCAGTGACCTGCAGGGAGCCCTCCCAGGCAGGAGCAGCACAGCTCAACTGGTCCAGAAGGAAAGCACAGAGCCNCAGAAATCACCGCAGGGCAGCGATTGGTAAAAGAAAGAGAGGCCACTGGGGGTGAGGACGTGCAGGACAAACCCTTCTGCTGACCAGCTCCATCCCCAGAGTTCAATAGGTTGTTAGAAACGTGCAACACCAAAGCAGAACTCTTCCCTTTTGACAGGTGAAGTCTTGCTGTGCTCTGGAGGTGAAATGCTTGATGCAGGGCAAAAGCTCAGAGCCCTTTCGTGATAGATTGACCAGAGTGTGTCCTCTCTGCTCCGTGGAAATTCACACAGTTGGTGTTGGGAGAGTACCTAAAGATAGTACCGGTCTTTTGTAAGAAATACATTCAAACGTGTCCCTGTGCTTCCAGAGTGCTCTGTCAGTTTCATTTCTAAGGCAGTGAGGAAGAAAAAAAAATCTCGATTTTGTAAAGGGCTTGTAAGAAACCCCTCCCGTTATGTATTTGAGTGTTCACGTGTCCCTTCTTGTGCTTCGTTTGAGGATTTACTGCTGCGTCCCCGTTAGACAGTAATGCTGTTTGTTTCTTGGAGCAGCTTTAAGCTGGCTGTCTAAGCAGCATCCAAGTGTAGATCAGCTGGCAGCAGACCAGCAGATGGATCAAGGCTCTTAAGCGGCCACGAGATATCAAATGCATGTGAAAAATTAAACCTTTTATCTTGATTGCATTTCAGTAACGTGGAAATTAAAAGGGCATTTGCGCAGCGTGCTAACTTCACACAGTGCCCAGGGCAGTCTCCGAACACAGTCTGAAAAAGTGAAAGCAGAACCATCAGAAAAGAGAGAGGAAAGACAGAGGAAAGTGGAGACAAAGCAAGGCAGGAACAAGCTGCGCAGAGCAGGGCTCTGGAGGGGGACTGTACACGTCCTGCCAGGGCTGTGGCCCCTCCAGTCTCCTGGAACATCTCATAAAAAGGGTTTTCCCATTTCCTCCCTGATCTTCCTAGAGATGCAGCTCTCCAAATAAGTTTTGATAGAAGCAGCAAACTGGACATCAAGCCAAACTGTAGGGTGAATGAATTAAAGGCAGTGTTCAGCTTTTGAAGATCCTTGTCTTTTCTTCTGAGGCTGCTTTGCTTTGCAGGCAGTAAATCAGAGGAGCCTTGAGTGTGCACCAGGGGATACCTCCAGACACTGCTTCAGCCTGGGAATTTTCTGGCAAGCTGTGAGAAAAGGTGGTTCCAGCCCGACCCATTCACCAAGCTGGAATGACGGGGAAAGGTGGGGTGCTGTGGAACAGGGCAGGGGTGTGGGTGGGAAGAAGGGTGGAGGGGAGTGATTCCTGTATCCATCAAGGCTGAAGCACAGTCCAGCAGCCTGGATACTTATTTATGACAAGTCATGTTTTGACCAAACCGAAATCACTTGTCACTGGAGGTACGTGTGGCTTTGGGATATCACCAAAAGATCCCCATTTTCCATCTGTGGAAGGACCGTGCAGCAATGGGAATGAGAAACGAGTCAGAGATGAATGTCTAGCAGGGCTTTGGTTGTGCCTCAGCACAGGGCTATCTCTGTTAGATCCTAGAAGGACTTTGAACAGGCATGTGCTAGTGGAGAGTACAGGGTATGAGTAACTGTGTGTGTGGCTCGAAGAACAGTAAAATAAAGGCACTTAGCTCCTTTTCACATGGAGTGGTGCGACCACTGGTTTTGAAAACACATAGACAGGCATCCTCCAAAACCTCCAAAGCCCTCGACAGTCTGCAGATCCAAAGAAATACGTTCTAGAAAGGCACTTTTTCTCTTTTTTTTTTTCCTGATTTCTATCAAACACACATTCTGACAGGCACAAACCAATAAAACAACAATAAACACAAGAAAACCCAAACCAGCCCAGGAAAGTGTAAGCCTTCCAGACAAAAGCTTTGTGCAGTGCAGTTTTCAAAGGTGATTAAGACTGTGTTTAAAATCTAAGGCCACTAAAGAATTCAAAATATCTGCTTTTCAGCTTGAGCCCCTGTGCTGAAAGAAGCCACGATTCCCCTGGCTTTCTGTGCTCCAGGAGGAGAGATTCAGGCTGAACGGGGAGGAAAACTCGCTAAGGGTAAAGGCAGGAGAACAGCCGGACGTTTTCCTGGGTGTAGGTACCCCTGCCGCTACCAGTGCCTGGAGGAACACGAGTGGCACACTGGATGCTGCCCGCAGACAGCGAACACCTCAGCTCCTCCCAAAACTCTCCCTTTGGTATCAGCCAGCCCTCCAAATTCGGGTTTGTATTTCATCTTGTTTTCAGACAGCCAGGATGTGCACGGGAAGCGAGTCACGAGCAGAGCCTTCGTCTGTGAGCTCGTGCCGAAGCCCATGACCCATCCCCGCGCCACGGAGGAGTGAGAGCCTGGGGAGCACGGGTGCAGTCGGTGAGGAGGGAAGGCAGCGAGGTGATGCTGGGAGGATAACAAGGCTCCGGGCTCTCCTTTGGCAGTGTCTTTGGCAGGGATGTGATGCAGCCTCCCAGAGGATTTAAAGCATTAAAATGGGTTTGCTCATCTGTTTTACTCGAGTCACGTGTTGTGTGGTGATCTAACTAATGCAGGGTCACTGAATAATGATTTATAAATTACAGGCTTTTTAATTAGCAGAAAAAACTGTTAATGTTATACTGATAAAACCCACTATATTTATTTTCTTTGCTTGTCTCTTTTTCCTTGCCTGGAGAACCCCAGATGAGCATCACGCGTGAAGCCAGGCCCCGGGCTGAGGCGCTGGCCTGTGGCTAGTGGAGAAGGAGC